>JAQMCX010000017.1:9963839-9984576 GCA_029814765.1 Acanthurus leucopareius | reverse complement strand
TGTGTGTGTGTGTGTGTGTGTGTGTGTGTGTGTGTGTGTGTGTGTGTGTGTGTGTGTGTGTGTGTGTGTGTGTACACACTTGAAACCAGGAGTGATAGGATTGTGTTGTAAATTACTTTATAGAAGCAGATCTCAGATACATTTCAGGATGTCAAGAAATAAATTTAACATTTGTTTGTGCCTTTGGGGATTTTGATGCCACAACTTATTAATTTTATTAATTTTCAGATACAGGATTGTGAGCTGCTCTAATAAGGTAAGGCTAGTCTGGCACTTTTGACATCTGTATCTCCAATGATCAATGGTTGCTTCTTTATTCCCTGAGTTAGCATTTCTTGTGTTATTGTAAAGTTAGTTGTAAAGTTAAAAAAAATCTTCCAAATAACCATGATTTGATACCCATCTAAAACCAAAGATGGACAGAAATTCAGCCCAATTAGCAGTGTTTTTTTAAAACTGACCAAACTGGTTATGATTGACTCAACCAGTTTGGTCAGTTTTTAGTCATTACCGTGTGAAATCTTTGATACAGGAATGATTAAATGCAAGATAAGCTAAGGTAGGTAGATGAGATAAGGGGTGAAGGCAGCTCATCAGGATTGAGCTGAGCACTTAACTCCCACACTTTAAGGCAGCCAGGACACGAAGTAAAATTTAGAAATATGTTTACAAAATATTAGTTGTGCATTAATCAGACAAACGAAAAATGCATATTTAGAAAATGTAATATAAAGTTTGTATTTCTTTCTCAAGGGGGAAAAGACATAAGCTTTACACAGACCTACCTACATGTTTTTGAGCTGACTCTCATCCAGGGAGGGAATTTTTTCTGTCAACTACACCCAAACAGTTTGTTTAATTTGGAATCTGTTTGTCTTTTAGCCTTGCACAGTTTGTATAAAGTGAAGAAAATGTGCATTGATATGTCATATAAACAATACATTTCTCAATGTTTGTGATTTCCATGTTTATGTTTACGCAAATGCATCATCTTGTTTAATGTGTTATGTTCAACACATTTTACATATGAGAGCAAACACCCATCAGCATTAAAAAATGAAGCACAGGCTTATGATTAACAGCAGCCCTCAGCACCTTACAACCGCCCAGCCAAACCTGCCAAACTGCCCCAGGAGGAGAAGGGGAGAGGAGGAGAGAGCCAGGATAACAGCCATTAGCCCAGCCAAGACCAGGGACTGCCTCGGGCTAATGTCTGGTGACAGGAAAATGAAATGGGTTGCATACTGGACTAACGACAGAAAATCAGAGACTGGTATGCCCTCATCTTTGCAGAGATCTGTGTTCACCACAACATCCTTGATTATGTTGTGGACTTGAGGGGCAGACTGTCCTCTGAGCCGACAGAGTGCATAACGAGAGCAGGATGAGGGGAAGCAGACATTTTTTTATGACATCAACCATATTATAATTACCATCTTGTTGCGATCTATCTTGAGCCAAAGAGTGCATGTTGAAAATAACAAATATCCAAAAATAAAACAAGAGAGTGGTAAAACTGAAGCAGAACCAGGAAACAACAGTGAGGCAAAGATGACAACGGGACTGGGAACAACCAACAAGAGGATATGACAAAGACTAAGAGGAAAAACAGAGTAGATATATACACACTACGATAATGAGAAACAGGTGGGGAAATCAACACAGGTGAAACACATCAAGGCAGGGCAGGAAATCACAAAAGGAGGGAAACTTGACAGGACATGGGTAGACAAGACACAGAGCAGAGGGGTTTGAGATGTGGCATTTTTTTCCTAAAGCCTCCCTCAGTGACTTGGAAAAATGTATTACCTATTCTTGAAAACACTAATTCTCAGCAAAATATAGGGACATTTCAGCCTTCCTCATCTGCAAAACAATATCAAAAGCCTACAAGCCACACACACACACACACACAGACACACTCAGGCTACCAAAGAGCCAGCTTCAGCCACATTGCATTATAATGTCTATTTTCTCAAATAAACTGCAACATACAACAGAATGCAGCAGTGCCTAAATTTTAGTAGTAACTTAGTAGGCAGCAGACGCTAGATTTAAAAATTCATCTATGGATGATTGAAAGTTGATAGAAAACTTAATTCTAGAGTGAAAAAAACCTTGCTTGTTGTTTCACCAGCCTGGGCTTCCAGACTTTTGTGACACTTTGTTAGCCACCGGTTCACTCTGTTTGGCTGCATTTTTATTATTCTGTCATGCTGCCACTTGAGCAGTACTGTGAGTGTCACATAATCTGTGCAACAAAAGGAGATTTAAAGTTTTAGTGAGTAGCTGTAAACATGCAGCTGTAAACATGCATTTTTGAAAAGAAAACTATAAAAAAATATTTATATGAGAATTAAATCTAAGAATGAAAAGTGAGGTGGTGAAGCCTTACCTTGGAGCTGGGAAGCTCCAAATGGCTGTAGGCTAAACCATTTGTGGTTGTATCTTCATGGTGTAACACTTAGCATGTACCTGTTAAAGTTAGTTTAAAGAAAGCATGAAATAAAAACGATTTACATTCAAAAGACTACAGTTTATTTTCTGAGTCTGTGGTCCCTGTTGTCCAGGAAGTTCTTAAAAATAATTCACTGACGATCCAGACTTGTTTTTGCCAAGGCCCTGAGATTAATGACCACATTACCTACTCTAGGGCAACCAGCATTGAAAAAAATGCCCACACACTCTGCCTGCAGGTCCATACAAACATTGCAGTGCTCTGACTTACATACTCATTGTGCATGCAGACTCAGGTTTAGAGTGTGATCAGTCTTTGGTTAAACTGATTGTTGTGCTGCTTACCGAGCTAGCTGCTGGAGTCTCCTCCAACTCGCTGAGTTTTCAAACATTTTAAGAGCTAATGGCTAAAGTCCAGTCATCATCAGTATGCTATGAGCTGCTATGGACAGATTACTCTCATCTTAATGCTCAGAAAGAGATTGGGGCAGAAGAAGTGTTATTAGAATTGGAAAACTGCAATCTTTTCAAAAAACATAGCAAATAGTTTTGAAGCATTTAACACACACCACATATCTTCAAGTGTATGTGTATGATTTTTGTCTGCATATAGTTATTTAATATTTAAAACATTTATAGTTTTTTAAAGGTAAAAGTATAAAGTCATCATTACTGTCACTTGTTTGCAAACACTTATAGTGCAGTAACACACTCTTTTACAATGTTTTACCCAAAGAAACAATTAAGGTGACCAAATTTGTCGGTGCATAGCACACATAAACCATTTGTAGTATGGTAATAATCAGATAATCAGTACATATCTCCGAATAATCACTAATGAATCTTTTATGAAATGTTAACTTATTCTGAGGAAACACTTACACTGATATTATCCAATTCAGTTTGAATTCATGTGGTGTTTGAATTTAGGAGATGGGTGGGCCAAGCCATCCTTTTGTTTATGCAGATTATGTGTTTAACTTGAACATTATCCAGTTTATTAGTCATATATCAGTTAAACATGGCTTAATAAAAGCAGACTTGAATGAGATCTGTGAAACACTTCAGAATGTTGATGTCAAATGATCTGCTTCATGATAAACCAACACACTAAACTTGCTTTATATATGGACCCACTGTGGGTCAGTTCAAATACAGATCCATTGACTGACAGATGTCAAAATTAATTTTCTAAATATTAATAGGCTGATGCTGACAAAACCGTAAAGCAGTACAGGCCCCCCTGTTGTTTTAATGTCTGAATGACTATACAAGCAAGTTGAGCAAAGCAACAATAAGCATTAACAAATAAAATAAAATAGTAAATTTATGAAAGAACAACTTATACCTCACAATCCATAATCTAATATATTCAGTGTCATAATTTAGTGTGCATAGCATTGACACTTAAAGTGCAAGAGTAATCCAATCAGTGTAAAAAAAAATAAATAAGAGCTATGATCATAACATGCAAAATATCACAGCAGTAAATATAACATCAAGTACACATATAAACAAGGAAAATATGATCTTGAGCCTCACGTTGACAGACACAGGACTAGTATACTTAGTCTAATTTAGTTAATCTCACGAAGACACTGAAAAAGTACTTGACTCCTGACATACAGATCAATCAACTACATGTGCCATCTGAACAAGTGATTAGCTTTTAAATTAAATTTATCCACAACCACTTTTGTTGAACTAGTTTCCAATTAGAATGGCTGACCTGCCTGTTTTATTTTTCTAATTTGGTCTTACTGAACTTAGACCTGGAAGGGATAAGACTTATTTCCTCTCTTTCATCAGAAATTTGCATTGCCTGATAAAGCCAATATGAGCCAAGTATATAACGCTGACTGACGGATTGTTTAAAGGGATAGTTCACCCAAAATTGAAATTTCACACAGTTTCCTCTCATCACTGTTACAACTGAGGCCTTGGTAATACTTTCGAATACATATAGCCCCTCTAGAGTTCTGAAGTATATACCAGAAGCAGTTAGTCAAGAGTGACTAGATGTTCAGTCAAATTTGGGACGGTTGCAAATTAAGGGCAGTTGTGTCAAGGTCTGAAATCCTCACATGTTTTTTCTTGGAATCATACTGAAATCACCTGAGCCTGGTTTTAGGCTAATATATATAATTCTGTTCTGTGTTTCAAATACATATACTCATTTTCTGCCCTCCATGTAAGTATCAATCTTCTAAAATATTTATTTAAGTGTTTTTTCCCTAAATCTGAATGAGCATTAAAAAATATTTTCAACGGTGTAAAAGAGCTTTTAAAAGAGAATTAAAAGACAGTGTGGACCTGAGGTGTTAGCAAAACAGTAACAAGAAGCATATGAAAATA
Source organism: Acanthurus leucopareius (assembly GCA_029814765.1). Classification (NCBI taxonomy): domain Eukaryota; kingdom Metazoa; phylum Chordata; class Actinopteri; order Acanthuriformes; family Acanthuridae; genus Acanthurus; species Acanthurus leucopareius. The sequence continues at coordinate 9,979,764 of JAQMCX010000017.1, read as the reverse complement.
CAGATGGGAAAGCTGAACAATCTGATGATTAGTGTGATGGGCTATCCAATTAGTTTCTTTAGTTTAGAACATTTCCAGGCTTCAACAAGTGCTGCTTGGGCAGCTGAAGGGGATCAGAGAGGAACAGCTGAGGGAGGAAAGTCAGCTAACGCAGCAGCAAAAGGTTTGGTTGACCACATTAAATATAGTTTGACCATATTGTTTGACCAGCCATTTATTTGTTGCAAATTACTTAACAATACTGTGATTGTGGATCACCTTATAAATGGTTTCATTTAACCATAAATTCAAGAAAATGTGGGTGTGCCCCCTTTGGTAAACACACATACTTACCAACATCCCAATGTTCCTTTGTATTTCACTCATTTCCATGTGGTCACTCTAGGTGAGCTGAATGTCAAATACTGATCAAAGAGCTTATTTCTCACAAAAAGGAGAGAAAATAAAAAAGTCAGTGATTGTAAATGGAAGCTTTGACTGAAGGGACTTTCAGTGAGTGTCTTAGATCTCTGCAGGGAAGCCCTTTGATGATTACTGAAGAAGGGGAAATTGTTGAAAACAATATCAGCCTTAGATCTTAAAAGGAATGGCAGAAATCTCAAATGTAAGGAGTACTTATGCAATTTGACTTAAAAAAAACATTAACAGAGAAGCAAAGCAATGCAGACTTCAGATAAAGCTACACAAATAAGGAAAAGAAATAAGGAAAGTATTCAAGCTGCTATCAGAGTTTAAGTTAGATTAAAAAGTTAAACACATTACACTAACCTGCAATTTTTTATAGACATACACACATATTTCTTTGATATTCAACTTTCTGATCTACTTAACTAAATTCCAGGGGAAAATATTGCACTTTTTACTCCACTTGGTAGTTACAGGAGTTGTCACTTTGCAAACTGAAGTCTACATAAAACATCTTTCAAGACTATCTAGTGTCCACATTGTGATGTATTTTCAAGTAAAACATTATAAACAGGTAGAACAAACACAACTTTAGGAGGAATTTTATCAAAGTATTAAAAAGTTGAAAAGAAATAACTAATTTATCTTTACTTCCTGTTTAGAATTCAGTATTTAAATACGAGAACTTATTTCTCAAAAATATTACTGACAGTATTTTTGTGTCGTACTGTACACACACATATACACACCGAGGTACTCTGCAATCACAAACTATTTACACCTTATGGTTTTATATTTCATTTTTTTGTGTAATGTATGTGTGGTGGTAATCTTGTATTAAAAATTGGAAGGCTATGAATGTTCCTTTTAAATAAAGTGCTGAGCTCTATGTTAAAACCAATGAGAGCAAACAGTTCTCCAGTTAAAACCCAGGTTTTATTTAAAAATCTGTTAAAGCAACATATAAAATGCTCTTTAAAATTGAAAATTTAAAGTTATTAAAACAGTCCTTAAAAATGAGCAAACTAAACCCACAGTAAGGGGGTAGAAATTACTAAATAGCCCAGCTAAAAAAATGCACAGGACCAAGAGTCCAAGCTAAAAAAAAGGCGGGAGTTTAAAAATCCAAATATTGGCCCTCTTTTTCCTCTGGTGGGCCTATGTCGGTAGCCATGCAGCTTCTCTATCTTCCTACACCCTTGTCTCTAGGTGGTGGCTGTTGTCCCTCTCCCTTGCTTGCTGTATTGATGCTGGCTTTTTCTTGTGCGCTTGCCGGCTTCCCTTTTTGTTTCCTATTTGCAGCATTGGGTCTCTCATCCTGGTCTCTGATAGGTCCCTGCCTGCTTTCCTCTCAAACCTCATCGTACTAAAAGTAAAGTGCTTCCATGTGCAGGTTATTAGACTTAATTACTGGGTATGCCCTTGCAGGGAGTAAAATAATACAAAAACTCAAGGTTTATGGTCTAAAATCATGCTGTTGTAGAGAATAAAATCAACCACTAAAAACCATTACATAAAACAAATACATGCAGTTAAAACACAACACAAATATAAAAGCAAACACAATAAAAGCACAAATATGAATACACAAAAGTATAACCTATACTTTTGCCATGCGACATCTATCAGTCAAATATGGTTTAAAAATCAATTCAATTAGTTTCTGTCAAAAAAGCAGCCGATAATGAAAAAGGAAACCCCAAAGAATTATGCAAATGTGTACAATCTCATTTAAGTATTTAAGATATCTGCAGTCAAGTTGCAGCGATACGTTAAGGATATTGGACAGGAGTTTGGAGTTGCTTCATTTAATTTTTGCTCTCAACAGTAATTTTTGACTTAAAACTGTTTTTGCAGGTGTTTTAACTGTTAATTAGCAGGTCAGTGTCTTAAACAATAACAGAAAATATAAAACGGTTTCCTCAAGCCGTTGTCTTGCTTTTCTCTGTCTGCCTGACAAAAATTACCCAAACAGATGGAAGATTGAGGGCTTTTTTTCTTTCTGTCTAATCCACCCCTGACTGAGTCGTACCCTCATTAAAGTAACCAGACACTGATTGAACTGCTTGTCAACCCCCCAAGTCCTGACAAAAACCTCTTTGTTGTCGTCCCTGTTGCTGTCTGCCTGTCTGTCTATGAGCTTCTCCTCTATTAATAGCAAAAAATGCAAGGAAAAGGCAGCAGTGCTCTGTGCTCAGTGGCTAAGGAACAGTGGAAGAGTGTGGAATCAGATGGATGTATGCAACAATAAATTATAGGAAAATTTAAGTTTGTACTTGGATGCAAAGATAAATAATGTAGTAGGTTTATATGTTGCGCAGTTGCATCAGGCCAATAAAGTCATATTCTCGCCCACACCTTCAACAAAGCACTCAGGTTTTAGGACCTGCTATCAAAACAGCCGCAGACACGAAAAAGAATCTGTACCTCTCAGGGTCAGAGTGGTGTGTTGTATGAATACCACACTCGCAGTCTGTTTACACCTGCAAAAAACATGCATCAATGATCAATTCAATGACATTGGACAGCTTGAAGTACATGATTTAACACCTGGCTTTACTATGTGTCTCCACATACATCATGAGTGACAATTTTTGGCTGGATATTTATCATTTGTCTTAGACAGTAATTCACTTTTTTTTTAAATCATGCAACAACTCACAAAATGGGCCATGGACATCCTCCAATGGGAAACCAGAATTTACATTCAAACCAGGTCTCACGCTCAGGTATGATTTTCAAGGCCTGATGAAGTTTAAGCACTATTCCTTTGTTCCTTTGTTTCTTGGCATACTTTGGCTGTTGCATGCAGGCCTCTCTTTGGGTGGTCTTAACAATATTTCTGTGTACACCAGGATACTAGAATTGATGCTTGTTAGGTTTAAAGAGTTCAAAAGGGCCCAAAAACAAAACACAAAGCAAGCTTGTGGAAACAAAAGGTAACTTTCATTAACTTACTGGAGGGTGGTAACAGAGGCAGTAGAGCAGTACCAAATAACTAAAGGTATATGGAGGTCCAAGTACAAGCAAACTGAGTCCAAAAAAAAAACATTAAACAAAAAAAGGACAGTGGTCCAACTGAGAAATAAAGGGAACTGAGACAGTAGTCATAAGCAAAGCAGAAACAGGGGAGTGTGGACTCTTCGCATTTCTTAACATGCCTCCTTCTCTCTCCTCTGTCCCCCTGCCTTTGAACCAGAAATCAATCTCAGTGCAATATTTTGAAAGATATCTCAAATCCTAAAATGCATCCGTGGGAGAGAAGAGTAAAGAGAGAAGGGGCTTACCAGAGGGGTTACGAGCAATGAAGTACAAGTGTATTCTCAGTGGAAGTCCTTTTTGCTGCCATGATGTAGACTAAGAGACATGACCAAGGCAGGAGCAAATATTTCCGTTGTATTTATATGATTATTGAGATTTCATTTGTATTTATAAGTTTTACATTGATTTAAGACTTGCTTTGTTATTATTATTATTATTATTATTATTATTATTATTATTTATGCACTTTCATGCATAAAAAAGGAGATAGCATTTCCCCAAAAAACAACCCAAACCAAAAAACAACCAATAGACAAAAAGCTATATTAATATTAATATTACTTAATATTAATTACTTAGGATAATTAAATGCACTTTCAAAATTTATGCCATTTATCACTTGTGTAGTATCTCGTGAGCTGCAATTCTATCCAAGAGGAAGAGAGAAAGAGATAGAAAATAATTTGTAGGCTTTGAGTAGACAGCTAGATAGATTTTTTCTTTGTGTGTGTATATCTATTTCGCTCTTCACTTAGCACTGTTGTGTTCATCTGACAGAGATTATAAAATACAGCTGTTGGATGCAACAAAAATAGGAAAAGTGAGCTGTTTCACATCATATTTATTATATGCCTGTTGCTTTGATTCTCTCTCCCTCTTGCTTCCTCCACTCACATCTCAGGTGGGAGGGACTAAGGGCCAGCACACACCAAGCCACGTCGGATGGTGTCAGAGAACATGGCCCAACTGCTGTGTTGCCTCACATTGAAAAGCAGCCCCTGGACACCGTGGTGATGAAGGCCAACTAAAAACTTGCACATATGTTCTGCACCTGTGCAAGAGGTAAACACTTCATACCAGCAGGCGGCGATAGTCTGTATTTGTTTTTCAAAAAAAGGGAAACTGGAGGACTGTGGAAAAACAAAGTGACCATGGAAAAACAAAGAGTGTGTCGTTTTGATCAGTCTCTCCTCTCAGCACCTCAGACAGATAAAATCAACAACATGCCTGAATGCACACTGAAGATCCAATTATTGTGTTCAAGGTGCTGGTTTGAAAGAATTAGGACAGCCCTCTGTGTGTGTCCTCTTTACTTCTTTATTTGTCCTGACAGCTGATGCCGATTCAAAACCCGCTGACGGGATCCAACTAGTGACGACAGTGTGAGACACACCAAGCCGACGCTGGTCACCAATGCTCACCGACGGCCTGTTGAGGAGCGGTGGCAGACCGTTGGCTTAGTGCGTCCTAGCCCTAAGGGCCCCTGGCCCTATTACTACTATTTAGGAGTAGTAATAATAGTAGAACTGGTACCCACTGAACAACTGTGTTACACACATTATGGCCCCAGCTGAGGGAAATGACCCATATCATTATGATAAAAACTAGAAGACCAAGAGTTCTCAAAGGCAAACATTTTTAATCACATACAATCAAACGTGTTGTGTTGCAAAATAAATGTAAAAAGCCTATGCAATAGTGGAAAATTTAAATAATAGACCACACGCGATTAGGCCTGTAACATGGAAAATGAATGGAAACATGTAGCCAGTGGAGCAACATTTAAATCAGACTCTGACAACTTTATTTAAAATAAAAGTAGGCCTTCAGTACTTAGCCTAAACAAGGGATGGACCATAAACAGAAATATGTAGGCCTAATAGTGCAAATTTAAAATGAAAGAATACAGTACCACTACTAGGCTACGGATACACAATTTTATAAATAAAAAAGACAAATAAGCTATGTGGGCAGATTCAACATTCAACATTAAAAAATAAAATAAAATAAAAATTGGATGGACCAGTAATAACTGAATTGTACTGAGCTGAACTGAAGTCCTTCTTCTTAAAAATTACTAAAGCCCCTTTCACAAGCCGCCAAGGGGAAGAGCACATGCACCTTTCCAGGGCCGAGCCTGTTTCCTTGTCAGTGATGATTTGCCAGGTCGTAACAGATCTGCTCTGATGGCACTGAAGTTGCAACAATGCAGAGTCACGTCTTCATGCCTTCTCATGTGTTCTTGAAAACAATGGCATGAGATCTCCATGATTCTAGAGGTTTGGCCATTCAGAATATGATCTGCTCAGACAGGAACCCATTAACTTCTAGCATTGCCTCTGTTAAAGGGTTTTGGACTCCTGGCCTCAGTGTGGTGACCCACTCCTCAAAATCAGCCCAAACCAGAGGCACAGACATGCTGGTAGGATGGACAGGTGCTCTGGGGGATGCTGATGGCTGGGGTCTTGCTGCCCTCAAAGCTGCATCCACCACTCTTGTTACAGTATCCTCTGCATGCCTCTTCTGCACAAATGCATGCCTCTTGAACCTGGGGTCCAAAAGTGTCGCCTCTGCCAGCACATTTATTTGCTCAACCCCCCAGTTGTCTGGCAAATTCAACTACAAGGATGTCAACCATCTCACAGACTGACTAGTGAGTTAAGGGGTTTCTCTGCAGGTGTGCTGTAGCCCTCTGGAGCCCTCTCGATGACAGAATGGCTTTGAACTATATATTTAGCTTTGCAGGCTACTTTACAGTCTTTGTAAATGTATGATTTTCAATGGAATGGTGATAAACTATTCCATCTATGAAGAAAAAAAAGTCCATCCCACTTTGAAATATGCCAGGATCAGACTGCAAGATATTTTTGTCCGTCACAATGGTCACCGTGTCAGATTTAGCAATTACAGTGGCATAAATTCTTGCCCTGTCTTGGCTGGAAGCAATCCTGGCACCAGTCAAAAGTTACCAGTAGAGTCTTTGGTTTTTATGGGCTAGCCTAATAATCAAAGTAATATTTTCAAGCTTTTTAATGCATTCATAGTTATAATAGTTCAAAGTTATGTAGGTTATATATTAAAAAAACAGCATGAAATGATTTTAATGTACTATAGCTTATAGGATAACCATTATAATGATAAAATTTAAAATTTGTTTCAGTCACTATATATTAGTTGGGACCTGATAATACAGCCTTTCATTCATCAAGAATGTCAAAATGGTCATGCACTGCTATTGAGCCTCAAAATTTATTCAAAAATAGCAACGTATTAATTAATGCACAACAAAGGCTGCATTTACACTCCAGTGTTTTTGATTTCAAACAGAGACTTAGATCAAAGACTGGATTTACACTATATGGTTCAAGTGACCTAATTCCAATTTTTTTTCCTCTGAAGTGGCACTGATCATATCTGTAATATGACGCGTAAGCAGGAAAAAATTGGAGATTGAAGAAGTTGGAGATTGTCAGATAGGCTTCAGGCCTCCTTCATATGTAAAAATAAATCGCATATGAATATGATATCTGCCAATGCGTCTATTGTATGTGTACACTTGTAAAACTGTTTTACAAATGTACATCGCTTGGTAAGCTAATTGCATCCAAATCAAAATACAGTTGTGAGTAGCCTGCCCAAAATCACGCACAAATCATTGAGCACCTTTGTGTATTATCCTAAATTGTAGATCATATATGTAACATGTTTGTGCCCACGAGTATAATTTCTCTTCAAACCAAAGGTCTTATATCCAACATTAATTCACCACTTTGAAAATAATTATCTTTAACTGTTGTTAGAGTTATAATAATAGAGACAAGTAGATTTTCCCGTTAGTTTTCTGTTTTAAAAACAGTGTAAATTGTAACCTTGTCACATGTTCAAGTAATCCATCACTGCCCAAGCCCTGCACATAACCCCCTGACCAGCTGCCCAGGTTACTGCCCCTTCACACACACAAGCAGCCAGATTAGAGTGACATGGCACAAACAACCTGCACTTAACCAACATTGTCATGCTAGCCATGGATGCCACATGTACTGTGATGCGTTGAGGACAGATTTAGCCTGAATTTTAATTTAATAGATTGAAATGGCTAGAGGCAGCAGCAGATGTGGTGTTTGGCAGAGAGTGTTAAAACCCAAAGACTTGTAAATAGGGGATATGATAAAACCATAGACACACATTGTGTGTGTGTGTGAGAGTGTGATTTAGTGTGTATATATAAGAGCTGCTTTGAGCTTGGTCAAAAGGTTAAGAGTGATTTGAATAGTAGTGTTATATGGCTGTAAACTGATAATTAAAGTTAAAAGTTAGCTTGGTGTGGAGTTCAATCTGAAGCAAATGTTTTTAACAGTTTGTGTGTTAACTTTCTGTGTATGTAGATGTGCTTGTGTTTGCTAGGATGTTTTACCATTTTTGAAGATGGTAAAGTTTGTTTCATCTGGGCAAAGCAATGATTGGTGCTTCATCTAAGGAAGAAAAGGGAGAGAAATTTCAAAAAAAAAGCAACAACAAAAAACTCCTTAAATAAATGAATAAAATGTAAAAAAAAATAGTTATAGCAACAATAGTTTCTTTTCTACATGGCAAGTTCACAGTATTTAAAACAAAAGGAGAATTTTTCCCCTGAGCAGTCAGTGTGATAGGGTACAATGCCAGTGGGCAGCTGATTTCCTTGAAGCAAAACAAAAACTTTGGTTTTGTTGTGTATCACTTAGGTGTGGTGGTATGTGTGGTATGCCATTATTTGCACTCATAAAAGGGTTAATCTGGCCCTGCTGTCTTTTAATTATCCCACTGCATGTACCGATAGTTTCATTAGTGTTGGTATTTTTAAGCATATGAAAAGTGACAATGGAAATGGGAAAGGGCATAAGTGGATTAATGGAGACGTAGGTTATGACTGGAGGGTTTGAAGAATATAACTCCTCTAACTGCTTATTTTTTTAATTTTACTCTTTTTCTAAAGCTCACTCATTTATACGTGTTGATGAATTAAATTTTCGTTTTCATAGTACAAAGTAGTTGGGAATAATGTGTTTTATGTGGTGTAGCACACAAAAAAGCCTTCATCAAATGTGCGAGAAAAAAACAAAGATAGAAGGGAACGAGTGAGAGTGAGATATAAAGAGAGAGAGAGCGAGAGAGAGAGAGAGAGAGAGAGAGAGAGAGAGAGGGAGAGAGAGAGGGAAAGAGAGAGGGAGATACTGTTACTTACACAGAGTGAGTGTCGGCGCTTCGGATGGTAACACACTGCCTTTAGAACAGAGTTCGCACATGCTGTGGACTTTATATTCCTTGAGGAAATGGACGGAGCGGTGGGTTTCAGGCTGTGGGCTTCTCGTTCTCTTTTCCTCTCTGCTTCATGTTTCCATCTGCTGTGAAGATAGCGGAGGAACTTAACGGACAGCTCCGAAGCAGCGCGGAAAAACTGAAGGCTGCAGGGATGTGTCTCAAGGAGGCGGCGGCAAAATGCGGAGCAGACGGCTTCTGACCTGAACTTCCCGTCGTTCCTGGCTGCCTCGGTCAGGACTTTGTGCTTTCAGCATAATGCCCCAGTTCACCACCACTGGAAAACCAAACAGCCCGAGGTTTCAGCTTGGAGAGCAGGGACTGAATGCAGCGGGCAGCATGCTGACTTAGTGGCCGATCAGAGGGCAGCAGAAGACCAGCTGTCCAGCTGAATGTACAGCGGCAAGACAAACGGCTTTCCTGCCGGTAAGAATATGGAAAAAAAAAATGCGTAAGCCAGGGGTCTGGCGATTTTATTTATTTATATATTTTGCAAAATTAATCATACTTTAATTATCAGTTTTATGTTCATGTTGAAATATTCCAAGAACTTATTTTTTTATGTGTTGTCCAAATAGTAATATCCAAAGTAAACGGGAAACTGCATACAGATTTTAGAATTTACGGCATTTTAATAATTGTACAGACGACCTGGAGGAGACTGAAACCTAAGCGGTGAGAAATGAGTGAATGATGACGGAGTTTTCTTTCTGTTTCTGTTCATCAATACCATCCTCCTCTTCGTTTTTATCAGGTTAAAAAAAACACATACAAATACTTGGAATGGCCTGCGTGGACTGTCTTTCAAGGCGGAATCCAGCGAAACTACCCGTCGATCCTCCAAACTGGGACAGTGCTACTATACAACGGAGACTGTCTTTTTTTCATGACCAAGCTACTTTTTGCAAGGGCACAAGAGTTTAAACGCCGTAGGATTAATGCCCAAGACACTGCTGATAATGACCAGGATGAGGTAGGGTCACCATAATTGGACTCAGTTTGATGCGTTGTTTGGCCTCTGAAAGAAGATTACATAACTATTGAACTGCCTTGGCCGCAAATCAATGCAATCTGTCAATTGGCCCCTGCTGCCTTGTGCCACTTAATTAATCACCACTACCACCCAGCTAAAGCATGCTAATAATACATTATTATCACTGTTCTGCAGGCATCATATTGTATTACTCAGGAGTGCAGCAGTGTAAGAATTTTTATTATAATATTTCTTATCTTTGCTATAAAAAAGTATTTTTTTATAGCAAATTGATATAGATTCTGTTGACTGGGAAAACACCCCACTATATTTAAATCTTGTGACCTTGTGTGCACAGTAGCACCTTTCCTCACTGTAAGAGGCCCACATCAATCTTAGTTTTGTCCCAGTGCAAGGAATCTGTCTCATCTTATCTCTGCTGACAGGCTGCGTTCATCACCATCCAGCACTCTCCTCCGAGCTCAGCTAAACCTAATGAATCACATCTAGAGAGAAATGTAATGTTTAATTTAGCGATAATCAAGAGCACATATTTTGCCTTGCAAAAAGCCTTGTGGCAATATCTGCCATATCATCTGACACCTCATCTCTAACCTCTTAATAATTCCCGAGTACTGAGGCAGGGCAAACCTAGGGCTTAAAATGGGCAACAAGTGTGTTAAGCTGGAGCCAAAGATCCAACTTTGATCCCAAACATACCTCATACCTTATTGCTCACAAAAAGCTTTTATCTGCCATGTTTAATCCCTAGAATTTAGCTGTTTTTAATACTATTTTGTCAGCTCATTCACGTTTTTGGATTTCAACTGGCGAGGAAAAAAAATTGAATCTGCATAAACCATGTTTATTCTGGATTAGGGCTCTCCTTACTAACCAACACATAGCACACCTTTACCCTTGGTATCTTTTCAAACATACATTTCCTCCAGCTGAGAAAAAGTCTGTGGAAACATAACATCCTTAAGTCATTTGTATGCAGGCTGCTCCAATCTCTCAAAATTGCCATGCCTTACTTTGCATTTATGGACTAGAAAGGGAGAAATGTCCTTTTGTCCTTAATTGAAAGTATGTGTTTTAGGGAGATTGATTTCCAATTTTTCATTTTTGCCACAGGATTCTGGATCCAAATGTCAGTGCCATGGAATCAGCATTGTGTAATGTATGACGGACAAGAAGCTAGGAAGAGGACATCCACTGACAACACTTTAGTGTGTTGTACAAGCCTCACAGTACTGTCAGGCACCCAACTGTAGAGGAGAGGAGAGGGTGAAAATATGAACTTTTCTATTGTCTCCCACCTCAGTTATGAACAGTAGTAAAGAAATTTTATTAATAAATGAGAGCATTACTTTTGTGTGGGAAAGTTTTACAGTAAAACAAGTTGCCCAGGGATTACTCAAGACCTTTTTCAGCACCAGGCTGGACAAGCAAAGTGTTATCATGCCAACAGGCAAAATGTAATGACTGCTCTGCTTTTATTTTTTAAATCCAAATTTTGCATCTATTTTTTTCTCTGCTCTTTTGGCTGTATTTTTACTCATCCATTTGAAATGGAGGTACAGTGGCGTTTATGGAATAAGAACTGTGCTTCCTTTATAAGGCCATGGATACCAATACTATTAGGCCTTCACCTCCAGTTCTCCCGAGCCTCCAACTGCCCTGAGGAGTGCCGCTGTGATCATACCTTTGTTTACTGCAACGAGCGGAGCTTGACCTCAGTGCCTTTGGGAATTGGTGAGGGTTACAGGACCCTCTACCTCCACAACAACCAAATCAATAACGCTGGCTTTCCTTTGGAGCTCCACCATGTGGCCTCTGTAGAAACAGTATATCTCTATGGCAACCAGCTGGATGAGTTCCCTATCAACCTGCCCAAAAATATAAGGATTCTACATCTGCAAGAGAACAACATTCAGACCATCTCTAGGGACGCTCTGGCTCAGCTTCTTTGGCTGGAGGAGTTGCATTTGGATGACAACTCCATTTCTACAGTAGGGGTGGAAGAAGGGGCTTTCCGTGAAGCAGTGAGCCTGAAGATGCTCTTCCTCACCAAAAACCACCTGAGCAGTGTGCCTATTGGTCTTCCAGATGACCTGAAAGAGTTGCGTTTGGATGAGAACCGGATTGCTGTTATCTCAGAGGAAGCTTTCAGGAATGTCACAAGACTGCAGCGTCTCCTGTTGGATGGAAACCTGTTGACAGATGAAGGAATTGCACCTGGGACCTTCCAGAACTTGCCCACTTTGAGGGAGTTGTCCCTGGCCCGCAACTCGCTTACTTACCCGCCTCCCTTTCTTCCTGGGAAGATGCTCATTAAATTAAACTTTCAAGAAAATCAGATAAACAAGATCCCTGTCAGGGCATTCTCAGGGTTGCACAAGCTTGAGAGGCTTGATATATCCAACAACCAGCTGCAGTCATTAACACCAGGGGTCTTTGATGGCCTCATCAGTCTCAGACAGCTTACTGTTCGTAACAACCTTTGGCTGTGTGATTGCAGCATCTCATGGGTAGTTTCATGGCTTAAATCTCTACCAACCTCCCTCAATGTGCGTGGCTTCATGTGCCATAAACCTGAGAAGTTCCGGGGTATGGTGATAAGGGAGCTAAGTGATGAGCTGTTCCAGTGCCCCCAGAGCACAGCAACAGCACCGCTGCTCACCTCACCAGCTGACACTTCTCTGATCCCATCCCTGTCTTCATTTACAAACTCTGACAGGTCAACTCATGATGTTTCCTCCTCCTACAGGCAACCTTTCCCCACATTACCCACCCTCTACCCTATCTATTCGACCAGAGAGGTGAGGTTGAGGACTAAGCAGTTTCTGGACCCTCGGAGGGAGACTATACAGGTCACATTTACTGTACTGAATGGCTCAGCTATACATGTTAGCTGGGTTGCTGTGTTTCCAGTTACTGCCTATAAGGTAACCTGGGCTAGGATGGAACCCAGTCTAACAGGGGACACAGTCAGGGAGAGGATAGTGAGTGGGAATCAACGGGGCATAAGACTGGCTAATCTTGAGCCAAAGTCCACCTATCGGATCTGTGTAATTCCTTTGGATGCATTCAATAATTACCAGCCCAAAGATGATACGGTGTGCACGGAGGCCGTGACCAAGCCAGCATCTTTCAGCCCTGACAGAAATAAAAGACCACCAGGTCCTGAGCAGGCCACACAACAGGAACCAAGCTCACCTTTCTTGCTGGCTGGGCTGATTGGTGGGGCTGTGATTGTGGTGCTGGTGGTATTCCTCAGCATCTTCTGCTGGCAAATTCACAAGAAGAGCTCCTCCAAGTCCTCCACCAAGTGGAAGTACAACCGGGGTAGAAGAAAAGAAGATTACTGTGAGGCAGGCACAAAGAAAGATAATTCCATTCTGGAAATGACCGAGACTGGTTTCCAAATAGTCTCTTTCAACAATGAGCAGCTCCTCAAAGGAGATTTCTGCATTCAGCCTATATACACCCCTAATGGGAGTGCTGGCTTCCGAGACTGCCCCCTGGAAAACAACAGCACAGTCTACTGCATGAACAATGTTCAGGGTGCAGAGTATTGTCACACATGATCATTTTGGAGCACATCAGGAGATTTTTACTGACATGGCTCACACCTTATTGAACACTGTGCAGTGTTAATATTTGAAACCTCTCTGTCTTCAAGAAATGTAATTTATACAACTAACTGGATTATATCTTTTGTATAACATTTGTTTATAAGTTATTGGTCTCTGGAATTGACTTGCTTTAGTTCTGTGCAGACAGACATGTAAAATCAGGATTCATCTATCGTTTTGATTGTAATTATTTTGACAAGGCTGGGTTTCATTGTGATTATTTAGGAGTCATAAATTATTTTTTAAATCAGAGATGAAGAATCCCCACTGTAGTTGTAGTAGTTTAAAATAAGAGCACTGACACCAGCTGGTAGCATTTTTTTTGAGAAAAGGAGAAAAAGCGAGGCACAAATCTGATGCACTCACCACTAGAGGGCAGAGTTTTCATGAAACCATCTGGTCCACAACACTTCTTGTGGCCCTCTTTTAATCAAGTCAGGACAGTTATAAAGCACATTTAATCAGTACAACAGTCAATAGAGATGAAAATGATTAGATTTCTACTCTATGAAGATGGTATATTTTCATGCAAATGGAATTTCTTTCTGCCTCAAAGAGGAATTTAAAAGTAACACTCACTGAACAGAAAGTGACTTCAGTACGTTCATCAAGATTAATATGTTATCACACTGAAGGGGTCTTGTTATCAGTGCTTGCTGTGTTTAATGGTTGATTTTAAACTGAGCAGCAAAAAGGAAAATCTGACATCTACTGTATGTTTAACCCATGGAGAACCAACTTTTTCTCAACATAAATATATTATGGTAAAACAGTATACATATGTGCCTTGAAGTTATCAGCTTACAATGTCATTGAAACTATGTTTTTGCACAATAGTTATACTGTGTATACATTCAGTTCAACTGTTGTTTGAGAATCCTCCTGCTCTTGATAATTTTTTTTACCTCATTACACATTTGATTAAAAAAATAATCTCTGAAACAGAACTTTGTTATGAGCAGTCCCGGAATGATCCACACAAATGCCAGTTTGTCGGCGAGTGTGCAGAATGCAGTGCAGTTCTGAGTCAAAAAGGGTTGCAAATATAGATTTCCATTTAATTTCTTTTTTTTTAAATATGTCTCTCAAGAATGAAAGGCCATAAATAGAAATTTTAAATTCAATTAACCTTTTTTTTTTTTTGCTACCAAGAGGGAGACATTTTTTGGTGCTGAGAATAAAAGTAAACAAACAAAAAAAAGTCTCATTGGCAAACAAAAAATGAAACAAAACCTTTTTAAACAATACAACCAAATGTGTTTTAGGTACAGTAAATCTGTCTTCACAGAAACGGTAAATAAATTCTGCTATTAGTTGTAATAGGGACAATTTTTCAAGGAGAAAACAGCTACAATAGAAAAATTTGTAAGGCTAATTATCATGTTAATTATCCAGAGTAACAATGACAGTGAGGAAGGGGTGAGACATAGTGACATATATCTCAAATAGAGGACAAAAAAACATCTACATAGCTAGATTTAAAAAAAAGAAAAGCTGAAGTTATAAATAAATAACACATAAGAATAAAATGTCAAGTTTTAAGAAGAACTGAGAGGTTAAGGACAATTTTTTGTTCGTAAGCTTTTGAAAGATTTAAAATTGGTACATTAAAGTTTCTAATACACTTCTTTGATCCTGGCTTGAACTGGAAGCTGTTGTAGCTGTAGTTATCTTACAGGCTGTCCCAAAGCTCAGATATCTCCTCTAAGAACTGAGGAACAAGTATGGAAGAGAGCAGCCTTCAAGGATCACTCCTAAGTTTATGTTTTATTTTAGTTGAAAATTTAAGTAAAAAAATATATTTTAATTGTAGGTCTATAGATCAAAAGGACCGCAAACAAATTACAAGATTTATTAGAAATATTTCTATTCAAGTGATCTATTGTTTCCCCCATTAACTTATTTTTAGGTACAGTTAAAGTGAGAGGAAGCAGGATAGTAGTCCGTAAGCAACAAACACTTTCTACATAATTTAAAAAAATGGATTCAGTGGTGAGTAATAAGCAAGCTATATTCCACCCTGATTTCCACAACTACAAGTTTCCGTGGAAAAGAGCAGCAGCTCTTTTCCAGTAGCCCAATTAGAAAAGAAAATAAGGCCTTTTAAAATCTACAGTAAGCCTTTCTGAGTGACTGAATTAAAAGTTTTATAAAAGGACATTTATAATATCATTAAGTACTTTATGAGGTTACACAAATTCAAATTATATGTCAAAATGTACTTTAAAAATAATGTTTTGCATTTAATTCAGAATATACAAGAAGTCAATACATGCTGTGTTTAATTTTGACGACAGTGGTAATCCAATGGTTTACAGTGGAATTTAGTTCATTTATGTTTCCCTAAGAATTAAAATTGCTTTTATGACTCTTTGAAGTTTTTTTTTCCAACAGCATCAGTGAGTCAGAAATTCATTTTTTCCACATTTTTGTTTTTGAACAAATATATACAAGGATACAAGGAAGTTTATTGGTCATTATACAACAAGTTGTAAAATGAAATTAAAATGTGGTTCCCTCTTGATTGATTAATTGATTGTATAAAAAAGATAAAATGATTAAACATGGAGGA
>JAQMCX010000017.1:9938864-9963739 GCA_029814765.1 Acanthurus leucopareius | reverse complement strand
AATCCAGGAATATTTGGAATCAAGAAAATGTTTATTTCCTGAAAGTCGACTCAAGCCAAAACACCATTTCTTACGGCACTATCCAGCGCTAATTTTGAAATTTGGCCCTTTAATCAGAGTGTGGACGATGCGATTTGAAAGTAAACACAGCCACTTTAAGAGATGTGCCAGGCACTTGAAAAACTTCAAAAATATCTGCCAGACTTTGTCTGAAAGACATCAGATGTTCCAGGCATACCTCTCAGCTGGTCTTGGATGCAGTCAGCTTCTGCAAGTCAAAGACAGTTGTACTTTTTACCCCAGCCTTTACAGCGACATAATTAAACATGCAGTGAGAGAGTTTGGCCTTTTGGAACACAATTCTAGTGTTTCCACAAAAATACAGTACAAAGGTACAACATATAAAAACGGCCATTTCCTTGTGACAGAACATGACGAGTTCATGTGTGTGAGAAGTGACGAGAACTTCTCATCATTTTAATCCAAAATGACACAGCTGTTTACTTCGTGATGGACATACAAAAAGCTGACTATCACCCTGAATACCATTTTTACTCAGTGACAAAACAGAGTACAGGGTTGCAGTGTCTTAGCATAAACAATTTGGTAGACTTTTATCCATTACTATCTTACATTGTTAACGGGCACCAAGTCATTCCACTGAAACACAGTGTTTTTGCAAAATAAACATGTTTGGCTTGGTCACTTTAGTGGAAAATCCATGCTAAAATACACATGTATACTGAGTACTGTTGTCTCGACACTGGAATTTCTTACTTTGATTTTCGATACCATGTTCAATGCCCTGGGGGAAAAAATGATGTAGCATTGAGAACATACAATGTCATTTTTTATTAAGATGAATTTCTTTAAAAATACTGTCACTCTTTCTTGATCTACAGAAATGATGGACTTGGAGCAAACATTTCAACGCACCGCTATCAGTGAGGTCTTACCTGATCTTCCAGAGATGACGAAAGACATTCTGGAGGAGAACTTAAAATCCCTTGATGTGGAGACATATGATGATTTTCAGTTCATTGAGGAAGCAGATTTGCTGTCAGCATTGAAGCCAATTCAAGCACGAAACGTTCTTGCAGCTTGGAAGCTGAGATGTAAGTCAAGTATTGCATAGTAAGATGTAACCAGTTCCCAAAGCAGTCTGCAAAAAAGGCCATTTTTAACATAAAGAAAATGTTAGTGCATCTGCGAGTTCAGAGTGGTGATGGCTTTTGGAAAGAAACTGTTCCTGAGTCTGTTTGTTTTGGCTCTGATGCTCCTGTAGTGCCTCCCTGAGGGCAACAGGTCAAACAGGTCAGAACCAGGGTGGGAGTTGTCCTTAATGATATTTTTTGCTCTAGTAAGGCAGCGGGAGGTGTAAATGTCCATCAGGGAGGGGAGAGGGCAGCCTATGATCTTCTGGGCTGCCTTTACAACTCTCTGGAGCCTCTCCCTGTCTGCCATGGTGCAGCTGCCGTACCACACTGTGATGCGAGGTCTAATTAGCTAACTGACTCTGTTGCTTGGCTAAGATACAACTTTAGTTCTATTTTTATAAGACATGCATGCAGTATCATTAACAACATTGAACTCCTGTTCATAGCTGAAAACTGGCAACATGGTGACTCGTCAGCTAATCAGACAAACTTTGTCTTATCCACGTATACATGGAGAATTTTTAAAATCACAGGTTTTTAATGTATTTTTGCCTTTCGTTTATGCAGAAGTGTAGGTTCAAGTCACTGAATAGGATCTTCTGGAAAACTTAGGGCCAAGGTTAAGATATTCAGAAACTGTTTGCAATGTTGACTTGTAGACAGAGCACTGAGTTTTTGGTCTGTCACGTCAGAGTGTGCCATTATCTCCTTTATTTACATTAGATAACATAATGCTGGTGCTAACCTCACTTGCAGGACTTTTTACATTTGTAAACATAAATGAATAGTTACTCCTTCACTATATTGAGAAAAAGGTGTCAGAATGTGCTGCAGAGGTCATGTCATAATCCAGCAACCCCACAGCACAGTCCCAACCACCAACAGTTCAGGTTTGGTCGAAATCAGAAGTCAGCTTACTGGTAAAAGCCTTTTTGTGGTCGAAGGGGTCCAGACCTTTGAATTTGCACACTCCAATTAATTCAGGTGACAGTTCTATAAAGTTTTCCATTGCAACATGTAACACAGAGGAAAAACCTCCTTTTTTAAAAAGTACTCATGTATCAAACTTTCGGTTGGAAACATCCATACTTTTTACAGACTAACTTCTGGTTCAACGTACAACACAGAACATGCTAGATTGAGAAATCTGTTTCAGCTGTGGATTATAAATGAACCTGGATAAGTTTGCTGTGTAACCAAAATTCCCTTTCATCTGTTTAGATTTGGAATGAGCGAAGCTATGACAACAAGTACATCAAGGTAATCCTAACCTCTTGTCTTTCAGTGTCCTGCCAATGCTTTGACTAGTAAATGTTCATTTGGCTGTATTCAAACAAAATCAGGTAACATTATGGCAAAATCAGGTAACATTATGGCAATTTTGTTTGGCAATGTGGAAATGTCAATAAATAGTCCATTTACAAATGTAAATTAAAGGATATTTACTCTCTCATGGCACTGTTTTTTAGCTCTGCAAGGTCTGATGAAATAATAAACTGATGGGTCACTGTAGCCTGACTTTTGGGTGCATTTCTCCAAAAAATGAGAATTTTAACTTACTGCTGAGGGGTTATTGTGCTTTTTTCCCCTTTTTAATTTTTTTGAACCCTCTGCAGTCTGCATTATTGCATCCTAAAGATACAACCTTTTATTAAAACAAATGCAAACACCTTCATTCTTGTGGTAGCAACTGATTTTGTCTGAATACAGCCCTATAGGTAACTGTAGCTTACACTGAGAATTAAAAGGAGAAAAACAGCCACAGATATTGAGTTTCACCCCATTTAAAGTTTTACTGTCAGTAGTTGAGATGATATAAGGTTATAGCTGGGTTCTGCTGAGCATATCTTTGTTGCCAAGGTGCTCCGGGACACACTGGATAAAGTTGGTCTAACTGGCATTGGCATCATCGCAGCTGACGGTGATTGGAGCGTCGCTAATTCTGTGGTTGTTGACCCATACCTCACTAATGCTATTGAGGTAATTGGGTAAGTACAACTGGCACAAAATTAAAACTCTTACTACATAAACTCTTATATGACAAAATGGCAATGCAGTTGCAATAGAAAGGCGTGGGGTTATACCATATGCTGTGAATTCACTGAAGGGGAGTTGACTCCACAACAAATGGTCAGATAATCACATGGTGCACAATGGTGAAATGTCTAGAGCATTTGGGTGTGTCTTTGCTGAAAACACTTGTGTTTTGCTAGGCTTCTTATCTGGTGTTTTCTTTTTTTCTCTATAAACTGCTGTCATCATTTTTGACTTCACTAACACACTTGAAAACAGGAAACAGTAGAAAGCAGAATTCAGGCTAGAGACCATTCAACAGTGGTTACTTTTTTGTAACTTTTACTTTCTTTTTTCAAAACTGACCAAACAATGTTCACACATTGCTTGAAATGAGATGGATGGAATATAGAAAATGTGGTTGTAAAGTCTTATGTCTTGCAGTGCCAATATCCTGTCTTTTAATTTTCTTTCATCTCACTGTCTTGCCAGTGTTGCATCATGCACAATTTAAAAAAAAAAAATCACTGTTGCAAGTTGTTCCCAGACTGTAAAAAGCTTTGAACAATTTTCAAATTCAACAGAAAACAGAGGACCACATTAAAAAAGGAGCAATATTACGTGTCCACTTTGGTGTCATGTTTACATCACTGCTGGTCAGAGCTGTAGCTGATACATTATCGTGACTACTGCACAGTTATTTAACCCAGGAATGAGAGCAGATTGTACCCGTTTTCCCATAGAAGAAAAGGCCATATGTTAGTGTGTGTTAGTGATTTTTATGGAAAGGGTGAAAGGAGTATTTGTGGCTGTTTTTCTCACTTGAGGAGCAAATAGTAATGGTCGAATCATAGACTAACTTAATGAGCTGCTTGTGTGCATGTTTTCACATGATACGCACATATGCATCCATGTCTTCCTCTGCTCTCTGTCCATCTGTGGGACTGTGACTGTCTGTACCAGCTTCTGAGGTACACTCTGGATAAGAGTGGTCTGGAGAGAGTCAGGATCATAGCCAGTGACAACCTGTGGGAGCCCATTACCTTCTCTCTACTGCTAGACCCTGAGCTCAACAGAGCTGTAGACGTGATAGGGTAGGATCCCCTTCTGTGTATGACATTTGCATGCATTCCCTCTGTCATCACTTGCCATAACATCAGCTTGTTGTGAGAATCTGCCACTAACTTGATACTTGTGCTTGAAAATACTCAGATGATACATGCATGTACTGAATCTCTGGACACCTTTGGGGTTCAGTATGAAGTCTTTACCTGACATATCCATAGTACTAATGACTGTAATATGCCTTTGATCACAGTGATTTTATGTGTGTATAGGCATGGGCATTTTCTTGTGTTCTTACATATTTTTAGGCTACTAAACACAAATTATATATTTAATACTAACAGGTGGGGTCTAACTTGCCCTGACAGTAAAAGTCAGTAAAATTACCCATATGTATATGTTTTTGATCATATAAAATCTCCAGCTCACTAAATTTATCTAAAGATCTGAATTCTTAGAGCTAAATTTTAAGGAATTCCTTTTATAAATGTTCATTATTAAGAGGAGATTATTGGCAGATATGGTATTATTGGCTTTTTATTTTCAAACATCAAAAACAGTTTTATTGATCAGTCAAACCCACATGGGCAATCGCACAGTATTATTAATGTCCACTTAAAACGTTTGCTTTTGCTACTGACAAGCTCAGACTTTTATTTTAACACCACACTGGCAACAGCCATCACTAAAGGGAATATTTTTGTACAACTGCTCATCGCATACTCATGATGAAGAGGATAAATTGATTTTGATGGTCAAAGGCCACGGTCACTTTGACCCAGTGCTTCTCAATTGTTTTCTGTTAGGCCCCCCCTAGGAAAAAGAAAATATTGGCAGTCCACGCCTTCTTAAAAATGCGGCATTCGGTATCAATCTTTATTTTTTCCGCATGAGTTAACATTTTGAGGGTCTGTAGGCACGCAAGCACATGCCACCTGCACATGCTTCCGTACAAAAATAACAGACTTTCAAAATAAAAGCAGCACAGCGTGCATAGCTTAAACTAGTTTTCATTTACATTTTTTGTTTGTGAGTGACCACACCTAGGCCGAACAGGAGAGGTCAACGGGCCTGATGTGGCCCGCTGGCCGTAAAAATGCCCAGGTTTGTCAATGGTGCTAAACAGTGATCACTTAATACACAGTAGCGTGAAAACGCCACTACCACCTACTGTAGCGGATGTGCAGTTACACTTTATTCTGGTATGTAATGAAAAAGCAAACTGTAGTTTCACCTTGCATGTTCCCCGGGGTCACACGCGCCCCCCCTGGCTTTTCACCGCACTCCCCCAGGGGGGCGCGCCCTACTATTTGAGAAGCACTGCTTTAACCCCTTTTCCTCTGAGCTGGTGCCAGGGCTCGTTTAGAGCCAGAGCCTGACTTAGCACCAGTTCTTTGGTTTATGACTACCTAAGCACTGGCTCCTGGCTCTGAAAACTGGTAAAAGACAAGCACCAACTCTGTGCTAGTCTGGAACCAAGAACCGATTGCGTCAGGGGCTAGAGACGGGGCTATTGTGACCAACAAGACCAGTGCAAACACTGAGCAGCCATTTTTAAAACAACAGCTGAGCGAGTTGCATCTGTAGATAGGCTAGCAAAAGTATGGACACCAAAGCTAAGTCAGGAACAGTGTTGTTTGCACATGGCGCGAGCATTAATGAGTAAACGTGGACATGTGCGTATCGCGGTTTCTAACTGCGACACTGCGGATAATCCGCAGGTCGCAGGCCAATTAAAAATAACATTCTGATTAATTGTGGGTGGGTCACTGGCAGATGAAATAAATTAAATAAATAAATAAATAAATTACAACATCCAATACAATAACATTCCTAATTTTATTTTGAACAGAAAGGACTGATAAATTCAATATCCAGCATTTGCGTGTGCTGCTGAATGAAGAAAGGAATTTGTTTTGTGTCTGTGTGTGTGTGAGTGTGTATGTATGTGTTCGAAAGTTGCTGAACTTTTAAAGTTTGAATGGATTGATCTCTATGTGTGTTATGAATGATGTTATGACGTGGCTCTGAGTTTGCTCCGTGCTGATGGAAAAGCAAACAGGTTGTAAGGAGGTGCGCAGGTTGAACCAACTAAGCACTGGCACTACCACCAGCACCGAATTAGCACCAGGTTCTTTTTGGCGGTAAAGGGGTATGTGACCTTGAGTCTCCATCCATCCCGTTGTCGTGACTACAGTATCTCAGGAATGCTTTTAAGGAATTTCTTTACATTTGGCAAAAAAATGTCCTCTTGGACTTAAGAATGAACTGATTAGATTTTGTTGGCAAAAGGTCAAGGTCACTGTGACCTCACATGTATTCCATTCTTTTAAGTCTGATATCTCAAGGATTGACTTTAAGGGAATTTAGTAATACATTTCTGTAAGAGAAGGGTGCTGTTTCAGCTAATCATTGGAAGAGAAAAAGTTGTGAAATGCCTAAATATAATCCAGAGGTTCCTGCACAATGCCAAGGTTCTTGCTGTTAAAATTTAGCAAAGCTAAGCAAAAATGTGATCACTAACAAAGTCTTATAGTACCATTTATTTTCTCATCATTTTGACCTTTTGTTTTGCATGATGTTTAGAGCCCACTACCCTGGCACTACCACAGTGATGGCGGCCCTGAAAACGCAGAAGAAACTGTGGTCGTCAGAGGACTACAGCACTTACAATGATGAGATGGGAGGAGGCTGTTGGGCTCGAATCCTCAACCAGAACTATGTCAATGGACTCATGACTGCGTAAGTAAATGCGCATCAGTACTTTGTGGCAAGATAATTATAATTTCTGACCAAATATGTTCATTTTAAAAGGATTTCAGAATTTATCACATACTTTTTCTAGTTCACCTGAAATTACATTTATAGAGAATTGTTTTCGTCATTATCTATTTGTTTTTAACTTACTGGTTATGGGGGACAAGTGAAAACTTTCAGAAAAACTTGAACAAAGTCAAAAAAGAAAACATTTCAAGTTAAAGATGTAAAAAATATGAAAATGAATCAATCTTAAACCAAAATAAGGTTGGGATTCCATGGAGCTATTCAGGGATAGACTTAGTTAAGCACTTCTGTACAGCTATCATTTTTGATGATTTTGATTCTTCCTCCAGCACCATTTCTTGGAACCTTGTAGCCAGCTACTATGAGCAGCTGCCATTTAGCAGAGATGGGCTAATGACAGCTGAGGAACCCTGGAGCGGCAACTATGTGGTAGAGTCTCCTATCTGGATCACAGGTCTGCATTACAACCTGCACAGACCATGTGCAAATATGACACATGTAGTTTGTATTGATCTGAGCTGCACAGAAAAATGTCAAATAGAACATTGTACATTCCAAGCTGCTGCTAAAACAACAAAGGTAGCCTGTAGCCTGAGAAGGAGTTCCATTCCGTTTTGTGTACAGTTGGCTTTTAACCTATCATAGCCTTCAAAGGGAGAAGTCCCAGTGGCTTATAGGTTAAGGAACCAAACATGGCTGGAGGTCCATTGTTGACCTGTCATCCTGTCATTCCCTATCTTTTTTCCTCTCATTTTCTGTCCTCCTCCTGCTATTAAAAAAAAAAAAAAAAAAAAAAAAATGTTTGATACACATCTTGTACATCTTGGTTTTTATTTTAGCCCACACCACACAGTTTACCCAGCCAGGATGGACCTACCTGCAAACTGTTGGACATTTGTCAAAAGGTGGAAGTTATGTAGCCTTGACCGACAGGAAAGGAAACCTCACTGTTGTCATAGAAACCATGGCAAGTTGCGCTTTAGTATTTTGTTATTTTGCTACCTTTTGTTTCAAATGTTCTCTTGTTCTGGTTCTTTAATTAAAAGATGATAATTTGAGAGTTATGAATTTCTTACGGTTGTCATTGTACAGAAAATTTCAACAACAGAATAACAGTTTAGGTTTTATTGTAATAACTGAGCTTTGCTATTGTGTTTTTAGGTGTCTTAGAGCCTTGTGTATTACTTTTTACATGAAAGATACGAACTAAGCAAAAAATGCACAGACTACAGTTGCACTGTTGCACAAAAGCACTAAAACTGTTCTTGAGATATATGAGTGTTTTTTCTGCACTTGCTTTGACAGACTCACGATCATTCAATATGCATAAGACCTCCTCTTCCTCACTTTAATGTGACATCCCAGTATGCAACTTTCCAGTTGAAGGGATCCTTTGTAAGTTCCTTTTGAGGTTATTGTCTTATTGTAGAAAGTGAGTCATATTTGTCTTACTCAAGGTTATTTATTTTTTCGTAGGCCACCATCAAGGAACTACAAGTATGGCGGTCGCAGTTTAACTTTGAAACAAAAAAACCCTCTTTCTTTGAAAAACTATCTCCACTGAAGGTAAAATAGGCAGTATAAACAGGAAAGATTATCACTAGATAATGTGGGCAGAATACAACTGTTTTAACGTGGCTGTACTTTTTTTTCCGATGTTTATAATGATTTCAGCTTTCACATGGATCATTCACCTTACATCTAGCTGAAGATGAGGTTTACACATTAACCACAATTACGACAGGACTTAAAGGCAGTTACCCAGACCCACCCTCTTCTGCCCCCTTCCCTAAAGTCTACATGGACAACTTTAATGTTCGTAAGTACAGCATACACAAAATCCAAATTATTTTGGCTTGATCAGAGAATGAAATGTTACATGATTGTCAGAGGTTTGCCTCAATAGGAAAATGTACATTTGGACAGACAGTTGCACAAATACAAAACTCAAGCCATATTTATATACACACAAAATGATTTTTTTTTTTTTTTTTTTTTTACTCAGCTGAAACAAAACCAGATCATACGATACTTTTTGAAATAATTGTATTAGCAATGGTAGAAAATTAATGATAGTGCTGAGGTAAGTTTAATTCAGAGAGGAAATTTTTAATTTGTTAAATGTCACTACAGAAATATATTATTTTATATTTTATATATGTTACAAGACAGACAATATAACTATAATTATAATTATAATTACACTACTAATTATAATTAGTAGTAATTAATTATAATAATTATAATTATAATTACAAGACATACTATATAATTATGTATGTTATATGAAGAAGAATGTTTTAACCCTAGACTATGAGTTTCTTCAAATCTACCAACAGTTTAATTTAATTCTTGTACCTCCTCATATACAGACATTATATCTTAATATTGAGAACAACCCTAATAATGTCCATCCATCTTCTCCATCTCTGTATCTGACCTCCTTTAGAAAGCCCTCCCTTCTCAGAGGCTCCAAACTTTGCTGACCAGACGGGGGTGTTTGAATATTACATCAACCTGACTGACCCTGGACCTCATGTCTTTACCTTACGACAGGTTGTGACTGAGAGGCCGGTCACATGGGTGTCTGATGCTGACCAGACCATCAGTGTCATAGGAGACTACCAGTGGTGAGCCAGTAGTGACTTATAGGTTGCATTTTCAGCACTGCTCTCCTAAAGGGAATGTAACTTAGCAAACATGCTAACTGATGCCAAGTTCACACTACACTACTTAAGCCCTGATTTTCAAGTTCTGTATGGTTTTAGTGCTGCCCGACAAGAGCCTCAGATCAGCCACAAATTGGCAGTGGCTCAGCATTCGCAAGTGGAGTGGTGGAATACATGTGAACTGTTCACAGAACAGTGTTCCTGACGTTCCCGTCAAAAGTCTTGTAGTGTGTTGGTGTGTAACCCCCCCCCACCCCCTCAAATCACTACCCAGTCATGTAGTCTGAGTCACATAATGAGTCTGAAACTCTGAACACAAGACGACTTGTTGTGTAGTGTAAACGGCACAACAATCTGACAGCATTACAAGTCGTGTAGTGTGAACTTTTGTGGCATCAGCTATCTAAAATCCAAGATGGTGCCAGATTTCTTAAAACATTCTATTATGTTGTTGTGTTACAGGCAGAACCTGACAATCACATGTGATGTGTTCATGGAAACCGTTAAGACCGGTGGTGTATTCATATCAGCCAGAGTGGATAAAGGAGGCCAGTCAGTCCGTGGTGCTAAAGGAGTCTTCTTCTGGGTTTTTGCAGATGGCACATACAAAGTTACAAATGATCTTGGTCAGTTATATTTATAAAAAGTATATAAATTGAAGTTAGTGTAAAAATGCCTTAAACCTGAACTCTTTCCAGTGGCCAATACGCTGCTTTTCAGTGTTTTTGATTGTATGTAAGCTCAAAAAAAAAGTAACCTACTTTTGTATGGATTAATTATTTCTGTTAACATTTTCCTGATGGGTTTCTATTTTAGTCATTAGTTACAGGTCTTTTTCATGGCGTGGTGTTCATTTTGTTCAAAAGTAGATGATTATGCAGCATACACTTAAAGGCTTGGCTACATTCTGACTGACGTGTGGCTACCACAGCAACCTCAGTAGGGATAGAGGCACAGCAGTGTCAAGGCAGGCTACCCTATTTTTCCTGTTGTAAACCAGTACAATGTTGGTTGATCTCTAGGTGCCTTCTGAATTCCCTGTTTGTCTGTGACTATTTTCCTGAAGGTGTAAATCTTTAAGACAGATTAAAACTGCACAGTTTTAAAAATAGGGGGTAAAGGTGGTAGTTGAGGGTGGGTGGTGGTGTCCAGTTATTTTTTCTTGAACACCTGTGTATTTTTACTTGAAGTGACTTTGGTTAAAGGAAAGTTAATGTGTCTCTGATTTTCTTTTAGCATTGATTTCTCCACATTTGGTGCTTTAGTGTAGTTGTTCTCTGGTGTCACTCTGTGCATGTCAGTCACTGTTAAAGTGCTATCATTATTCCAAGTCCTGTGTTTTTCATTTTTTAAATTAACAATTGTTTTGGTATTGGTCTTTTCATGGAATAAGACCAATACCAAAACAAATTTTGAATTTATCTTTTAAGCAATGCACAATCCAATGTAAACACAAGACTGCATTGATGTCCTTTCTGTATTTATCGTCCTCTACTTTTGTCAACAGCTGGACAGATAGTACTTTCAGAGGGATTGTCTGGTACCCGAGCATACACATGGAACACCCTATCACTCACCATAAAAGTAAGTGGAGACTAGAGATTTGCAGTTCTTGGAAAAGTTTACTCTTCACGTCTAGACTTAACCAAGTGATGCACACATTTTACAGGATTTTGGTGTTAATTATTACAGTTTGTTATCGGGAACTCCTTTTATGGGTTTTTCTATCCCAGGTTATTTTAGATGTTTGGAGAAGCTTAGTGTCATCATTAGTGTGGGCCAGTGCAGTTTTTTAATCAGGCAAATAATTTTTACTATGGTGTTGCCTGTCAGTGTTACATATCTATCTGTGCTCTGGGATCAAAACAAAGAGGCACTAAGTACTACCACTGCACTAAAAGAGACATTTTCTTGAGAATTATGGAAAAAAAGCTGTTATAGGGAGAGAGGGAAAAAATAATTCCTATGAAAGCATTGGCATATATCTCCAAATGTCAGGAGTCATTTTTCAGAACAACGTAAGGTTGATAGATCAACTGTGAGGGCTGTGCAGCACGCAGATAGTGTTCAGTGTGCATACACTAGTTATCTTAAAATTCTCAATATTATCATAATGATTACATAAGTGAGATGAACATTACATGAACTATTTAATGTGCACTTCGTAACCCAGAAACATTAAAGAAGCAGAGCAGAAATCAGTAGGAACAAACAGGACTGGATGATCAACACACACTCCAGAAAAAAACAACTAAAACCAAGTCTGACGTCAAGAAAATAACTCTTTGCTCAGTCTGTTTCACCTAAAAACCCAACTGTTTGTTCAGTGTGTTGTACAATGATGGTTTTGCCTGGAGCTAATGGTGCGGCAAAGAGGCTGTTCTCCTCTGCCAGACACAACGCTGATAACAACACAATGGAGCACTCTGCCTCCCCCCATTTTGTACTTTTTAATTAGGCAGAAGACTGCAATATGCTGTCATATTTAGTCAAACATTAATAAATTAACATTAATGCGGTTCATTTTTTCAATTTTGATTTCTATACATAAAGATCAAAATACTTTAAGAAGAATTTTATAATCGTTTTCATCATTGCACTGTAACCCTCTGATACTGAATTTAAACAGATCAAGGTGTATTAAGATTCCCACCCCTCATAAATTATAATTGCAGACATTTTTCCAACAAAAAAATTACTTGACAAAACAATCAGCAAATTAATTGAAGAAAAAAAAATTGTTATAGTCCCTCTTGAGAATGTGGTGGTCTGTTCTGTAGGAGTAGAATGTTGTTAATATTTGTCAGTGTATAATCACATGGTAGCTAAACTTGTGCATGCTTGTTTTGCCACATCTATGTGTCTGACTGTTAGAATGAGCAACAAACTCTAGAGTGGACATTTGTATGTAGTAAAAACATTTCCTGCAACTTGTCACTGTGATACCTCTCTCCTGAAGGGCCAGTATGCATCAGGAATGTTGAATGGATATCCACTGTGGAAGAACGCTGTGGTAATGACCCCAAAGAATGGCTGGGCTGCAATAGGAACGCGCTCTTTTGAACTCGCACAGTTTGATAACTTTGATGTTGTGGCAGAGTGATGATTTAACTCTACAGTAATGCTCTCTACTATTCTGTGATGACTGTCATTAATTTATTTTAATTGTCATTTAATTTATTGACTCGATCAATGTATTGATTTGGCACAATATGTTAAGTATAGATTACATTCTTTTATTTAGATTTCAAAGGTTTTATACAAGACTTAAGGGAGCAAGAGGGCTATTACAGTGCGTAATGTTCAAAAAAAACTTCACTGTTTAAACTTCCTGTCTGATCATGTTGTAAATGATTTTTTTCTCATCTGGTTTTATGGAATAAAAGTTTTTTATGTTTATGTAAAAAATTGCTGTCTTTATGATTTGCAATGTGTGCACTAAGGGCTAAAATGGAAAAAAAGAAATAAAGTGCCTATTATTTCGTTTAATGTAAAAGCCTCCTGTCCATTTTTTGTTATTAAAGACTATTTTACATCTACCCATAGTATACCATGTCAAAGTGATTAGAGGTTAAAGTATAGTAATAACAGACTATGCCCTGGTACTTAATAGTAACCCATCATCAATGCACTGGTATAAAAGAAAAGCACCATGAAGTTAACAGGCCCATCTTGATATTGATAATGCTTGCGGTTATGTTATGAGTAATATGAAAGTAGTCATTTGCTTAATAGAATTAAAATGAACTTTGCAGTTGTACTCTTCACGTCTAGACTTAACCAAGTAATGCACACATTTTACAGGATTTTGGTGTTACGGTAATTACAGTTTGTTATCAGGAACTCCTTTTATGGGTTCTTCTATCCCAGGTTATTTTAGATGTTTGGAGAAGCTTAGTGTCATCATTAGTGTGGGCCGGTGCAGCTTTTTGATCAGGCAAATCATTTTCCACTATGGTGTTGCCTGTCATTGCTAAATATCTATCTGTGCTCTGGGATCAAGACAAAGATTGATCCCAGTTCTCTATTGAACTTTTTAACCTCTTAGATTATTCTGGCATAGCATCTCTCAACATCACTGTTGGCTCACTTGTCAACAATTTGATTTCAGCAGCCACAGCATTTAAGGGCTTAAGAGCTTAGCATTTCCCTCAGGAGATACCCATGCTTAGAAAAATGACCCTTTATGTCACAGGTTAATTTCAGCATTCATTCTGTACTTAAAAATAAATAAATACAAATATTTAAAAAGTGAAAAAGTGGTTCAAATGAGATTCAAGGGATCTGAGGGTTCAAAACATTTATTTTGGAGATTTTTATAATTTGGTTCTTATATTGTTTCTATCAAATTGTGGCCAGGTCTATCTCAAGTTTAAGATATAAACTCTGTAGGCCTGAGGCATTTCGTTAAAGGTGATAGGAATTGACTTTGGACCCCTGTGTGTTGGGTTTATACTGGTTTGGTTCAACATTCTGATTGACATGCTGCTTGGCACATTTTATGTTAAAAACTACATCCATGTGTGCTGTGATGCGTTTAGACTACTTTAGTGTCAATAATTATTTCCATCTCAAACAGAACAGCTTTTTAAATAATCCGTTTCGTCAAAATCTGCCGTTTGGTTTGTTTGCATTATCGAATTATGAGACGCTTGTGTCTCTATGACAACGAGACCCAAACAACGCTTACAACGAGTTGGTTGAGCGTCAGAGCCTACAATGGAAAAACTTCAGCAGTCACCTAAAAGAGTTTTTATCAACAATATAGACTCCTACGCCTCCAAATACATTGCCAAGGTAAGTATGTAGGATGGCAGAATCGAGCCAGTCAAGATGGTAGCAAAAATTAGTGTGAATTACCAAGCAGCTGTCGAACGTCATGTAGCCATATCGTAAAGAGCAGGGAATGCAGCAAACTGCTACTGTAGCTGCAGCACAGCGCACTGCGGTGACAAAAGCAGTTAACATTCATCATATAATTCGTCTTCTTCGCAGCTTTTGTCTGAATGTGTAGCATCTGTCGATCCCGAAAGTAAAATAAAGTCTGAGGAGGAGGAGACGGTGACTTCCAATTTCAGTGGAATAGGAGCTTTTCACGTTGCTGGAACTGCTTCTGACACATTTGACGAGGACAGCCTGTTAGGGTTGGAGGTGTTTGTAGTAAGTACTTAAATATTCAAAGGCTGTGACATACTTTAAAATAACATTATCAACTTTTTTCGGTTTAAATCCACGACTTTTAACATTATTTGTTACATTTGTATGCAAGAATCTGAACAGGGATGAGCTACTTTCGAAACTTATGGACTGTGATGTTGTTATTTACAACATTACCCAACATGCTAATCAGGTAGAAGAAGCCTTCTGGGCTGTTTCAGGTAAGTAGTTTTCACTCTCTGCTGGTTTCATAGCATAAGTTAGAAATGGGACACACTCTAAGTTTCCTCAAGATTGTTTCCACTTATTTGTTTTGCACCATTGGCCCTTTCAGATAGTGTTTAATATCCAGTCAGAAATAAATGTTATCTGTCGTGTCCGAGAATTTAGAATCATACTATGGCAAAAGCAAAATATATACTATTGTCCTGTCATGGACTTCCCATATATCTGCTGTGGTTAAAAAAGCTTAGAAACGGCTGTATTTCATAAGGAAACTCAAGAAAGCAAAATTCCCACGCCAAGTTCTTGTCAGCCTCTATAAAGGAGCGATTGAAAGTATCCTGACTGGAAACATCACAAACTGGCGTGGGATGTGCAGGGCCCAGGATAGGAAGACTCTGCAACGAGTGATTAAAACTGCCCAAGAAGGTGAGAAGGTGAGGTGCCTGCGCAGAGCCAGGAAGACATTAAAAGACAACACCCACCCCAGCCATAGCCTGTTCACCCTGCTGCCATCAGGCAAAAGATACAGAAGTATCCGCTGCCATACCACCAGATTACAGAGCAGCTTCTTCCTTCAGGCTGTGAGACTACTTAATGCACCATCTGCACTCCTCCATGTTCAATAATTTTATTTTTATTTTTTCTATAATCAATTAATCAATCAAGAGGGAACCACACTTTAATGTCATTATGCAACCTGTTGTATAATGACCAATAAACTTCCTTGTGTCCTTGTATCATTGTATCCTTGTATCATGTTCCTAAATACAGTAAGAGACATCTTCCACCTCGCTCATCTGGCCTTGCTCCACCTTCTCAGTCTTTTGTTGAGTTTTCAGGTGGTTAGCCTGCTTATGATTGCATAATCGCCATCTGCTAGATTTATATTTTCCCCATTTTTACAGCATTGCCATGGTATGTGTGAAAAGGTACAGGAGGGGAGGAAATTGCATCATATTTTATGATCAGATGAAATGTTTTAAATAGAAAATCTTTCTATGACACTAATCTGATATGTTTGATTTGTTTGAATTTGTATTCAACTGTCCTGCCATCCCATAGCCCATCCTTCATAGGATAAGCAACTAAACAACTGCAGGTACTTTAATGTAGTTCAAAACTAAATTACAGAATAAAAGTGAATGTAATTAGTTACAGTGACTTGAATGTAGTTTAACTACAATTACTTATAAAAATGTTTATGATTACAAATGGGTCACATCCTAATACATTCTTTTGTGTAAAAAGCTCTCGAATATGACCATATGCATCCTAGACCACCTCTGAATGTGGCCTGGGCAATTTGATCTCAAAAGATATCGAAGCAGTATTGGGTCCACTATACCTGTATTTAGAGCTTTTCCCCTTGTAATCAGACGTTAAAAAGCTCAAGCAACATTAGAAGTTTAAAGAATTTTTCAGGATGACCCCAATGAAGGCTAGAAGTTGATATGTCAAATAAGGTTGTCCTTTGAACTACTAGTGTTGCTGGAACCTTTTGACCTTCTGTAAGACTTTCTTCATCCTCAATGCAGGTTGGTCGTCAGTGAAGTCATACAAGAAAACCCAATTCTGCCCCTCATAATCAGATCACACAGGATGCGTGTTAATACCAGGTTCGGGGCTCAGAGTCTGCAATGCCTGTGTTATGTGTTTGTGCTATCATGTCTTCCTATTTGTTTCTCCAGGGCTGGGTGGGGCTCCCAGACTCTCCTGCACTCATTCATCTACATACCTGTTCATCATTCGCCTGATCACCTCTTTCACCTCTTGCTGCTGCATATAACCTCACTTCCCACTTGCTGCCAATTCGTTGTTCATCCCTCTTTGTAACTCTCCCGGCCTCTCTGCCAACTTGACCTTGGACTTTTTTGGATTGTTTTGGATTTTGTAATTGTGACACGGCACCTTTGCCTGGATTAATCTGATTGCTTTTGCTTCCCCAGCCCTGCCACCTGCCTACCCCTAGTTCCGCCTCACCCAGCCCTATTCCCTGCCCTGATACATTGTCTTCCCTGGACCTTAGCCCCTCCAATTGTATTGGTCACGTAGCTGTATATATTTTGCACTGTTTGTTGTAAATAAATCACAATCAGTGGTTCACAGATCTGCATTTGGGTCATGTCATGTTCTGTGAGTCCTGACAGCTTGGTTATGTCAAGACTAAGGGGCTATGTCCTCAGACAGACAAGAACACCTTTCGGTGCCTTTTCAAATCAGAAAAGGATTCCCCCATCATTTAACTGCAGTGAAAACTGTCAATATCGAGATGTTTGATGTCAAACCTGAGTAAACATCTGCAGAAAGTACAGGAATGTTACCACTATCAGTCCCATAAGATACGGTTTTTAAACCCAGTTTAAAACATTTGTTAAAACATAATTAATGAAGTAATCAAAAAACACAAGTTACATGACTTTAATGGAGTAATTAGTATGGATAAATTACTTCCTAATATTTTAAAAAAGGAAAACTATATTCTTTTTTTTTCTAAAAGAAACCTTCCTAACACTGACTATGAAGCAGACCAGTTAGCTAATAACAAAGGTCAACTGTTGAACTACAACAAGTTACAGTCAGAGATAAACTGTAGGTAACACAAAAATGAAACAGATGGGACAACACAATAATGACCACATACACAGTGCCTTGTATTAACCGTATCCCACCTGTTGGATGCCATATGTCCAGCCCTGGTAGATGCGGTCTCTTGCCCAGACGTTGTGTGCATTTTCAGCAAGTTTGTCCACCATAGCTTCCTGGGTGGAGGTCAGTTTGATGTGACTCAGGTCCAGAGGAGCAGGTTTGTAACCACTGGATAACTCATAACTGCAAAGACAGAGTTAAATCATTACATCGTTAGTCAGCCACTGTGTTGAACTGTGGTATTACTCTTAAAATGTAAGCTTACGTACGTTGATGACAGTTTCATGCTCTTTACTTTTTCTACAGCACGTTCATCTGCTAAGCCAACATGGCAACCCAAGGCCAAGAGAGTTCTGCAAAACACACATACAAACACTCCTGGGATCAAAAATTGAATTTAGTGTTAAGGTGTCTGATACTGACTCAAGCAACACCCATACACTACATACTGTACATGCATATGCCACTGAAACTGTGAAATCAACAGAAAAAAAAGAGCAAAAACAATTATATGACTTGTAAACAAAAAATACAGATAAATAACCATTTTTCATTTTTTCTTACTTCATCCAAAACACTTCCAAACATGGAATGGTTATATATGTTGTTACAAACACTTTGTTCTCAATTTTTTTTTGGTCTCGTTATTTATGTATCAGGTATATTTTATTTTTTGATTTTTTTTTAAACTGTTTTTAAAAAAAAGTTAATGAAAATAAAATAGAAATGAAACAGTATGAAAATATGAGTTTGCTTATGCTCAGTATAACATGCCATGTGCCATCAGGGCTTAATGGTGTCAAAAATAAATATATATTTCCCATCGTATCTTAAGTATTTCACTGCACTGAGGTATTACTTAAGAGTCTCTAAAGACATCTGCAAGTTGTAGCTTCGCTCTTGTTCAGGAAGCTTGGAGAATTCCACCAGACAGGGGTGTTGTCGCTTGTTATCATCTCGCACCTGAAACACACATACACACACACGCACGCACACACACATAAGCACACATAAACAGATCTTTTTTAAATATTTTTAATCAAGAGATTTTTCAATTTATGAGCATGATCAACTGATTTTATCTTCACATTTTAAAATGACCTGATGTTGCACTCAAGACACTCCTGCTTGTGCTTAGATTTGCTCTGCCTCTGCCCAAACTGTCATTTGAAAACACTGTCTCAGAAAAAATGGAGATTCTCATGTGCTCCATTTTTGTGCGAAAAGCTTGCCAAGGTTCTCCGAACAAAAAAAATGCACAGTCAAGTGATGGCCAATGAAATGATCCCTGCCATGAAGATGCAGCATTTATTTGCAAAAGTAGTTAAGATTTGCTATTACAAAATCCAGTTTTCAATGTCTTTAATGACTATAAGGAAATGTGTGTTTTTACATATATGGAAATGTGGAATTACATCTCACCATATTAGAAAAGATCCAGGTAAGAACGTAAGATCAAAATAATGTTACCCAACTGCATTGTCCCAGCAACCCAGTATTCAAATGGGATAATATCATAAATTGTTGTCTATTCTCCAACATCTTCCTACTTTTAGTATATTTTAAGTCCTCTGTTTGGTAGTTATATTTGCCATAAGTTTGACAGCACTTAGATCGAGAAAGGAGGATACAGAGGGAGAGAATGAAAGAGCAGAATGGATTACTATTTCCGGAGTCAATTTTTTTTGTGATGATGTTTTATTTTGCTGTGCTCTGTATGCTGGCAAGGATGCCCTAAATCAACCACATCAGTTCATTTTAACTGACAGCTATATGGCAACACATGAGAACACTCAGGTCAAGTTTACATTACTGTAATTTGGACCTGGAGCTAGTAAAAACCAACGACTGCTGCAGTCATTTGGACTCTTTCTCACCGAAAGTAAAACTCACATGTTAATGTTTTTACTGGAGTTGGCTTAAGTAAAAACACCATCAAAATATTTTTTTGTAAAAATTCTTGACATCTGTAATGTAACTCAGGCAGTATGCCTACCTGGATGCAGGTAGGCATACAACTGGTGTCACAACTGTTTGGACAATGATGTGTTGTGTTGTGATTGTTGTTGTTGAATGTAGTTGAACTACAACACAGAGGTTGTATTGAAATTGGGCCAGAATTTGCTGACACATTAACTATAATAAACACTGCCTGAGCAGCTGTGGTGGGTTACGCTGAAGTTCTGCCATCTGAACATTCAGCATTATTCACTGTGGCAAGTCCAAATTGTGTTGTCGCCTCGTGGTGGCATGGGAAAAATGATGCCTCTGTTTTAAGGGACTGGTGTGATTTCAGACATGCAAAGCACCATCGAAGATGCGTTGATCAAGCTGCTCAGTTCTGTCCATTCCACTTTTAAAACACAGACTAGTCTTTTTTGCTTCATCAAGTTGTTAAAGTGATGATTCTTTGTCATTTAACATGAGGTCAACACACATTCAAATGCCATTTGATTGTTTTAAAAGTAGAAAAGTAGAGTAAAGTTTCATAAACAGCTTAAAGCTATTTTGTCTGATACTCACTGCACCATATGTCCAGCCCAGTTCTATTTTGTTCATCACCCAGAGTTCATGGATGTTTTCTGCAAGCTTCTCCCTGATCCTCTCCAAGTGAGGTGGAAGCACAATCTACACACAAAAACATTCAAGTCACTTTAATAACAGAAAAAGACCACCATAAAAATATGGAGGACTAAAAGTGGCGAGGTTGACAGATAAAATAAATTCATGATCCAATGCAACACAAGGACCATGAAATAATTAATTAATTAGTGAAATAATAATATATGTTTTTTATCTAAAATGAATTGGTATTTTAATGAATTAATGACACATTTAATAACACATTTATGTGTTTAATTCCAATTTTAATTATTTAATGACATATTTAATTAATTATTTAATGATGTATTTATTTATTTAATTTTGGCACTTTTAGTCCTCCATATAAAATTGGTATTAAAAAATATTAAGTGGATGAAGGATAACATGTCATTTTAATTAATGACTTACAAAGGCCTTGGTTTACTTTAATAATTTTTACTTTAATAATTTCATGGTTATATTATTTATTGTGTCTGTATTAATTTACAATGTCTTGTTTATTGAACACTGAACTCTACTTATTGAGCTCTATCCAAAGTCATAACTGTATTTAAGTCAGGTGACATGGAAGCACATAACGCCGTCAGAACAAGACTAAAGCTGGCATCAAGGGGGTAAAGCAGAGACCAAAGGAGAGACTGGAGAGAAACCTTAACACCAACAACAGCAGAGAAATGTTGCAAACGATTAAGGGTATCACAAGCAATAAAAGCAGGAGTACTCCAGCTATGTTTGAGGTCACAGTGGCAGATAGGCTTAACTCATTTTATTGAGAGTAGTGCATAAAAAACAACCTATTGCTCAGTGTCAGCAAAGTCAAAGAGAAGACTATTGAATTTACAACGAGGAGGCAAAACATGGCCTCTTGTCTGTATCTGTGGAGATGAGTTGGAACAGGTGAACTGTTTTGGGTTCCTGGGAGTCAACATCGTAGAGAAAAAATCATGGAAATTATACATATATACTCTGGTTTAAAAAAATGCCCGCTCAGCTTTTTTATCTCGAGGAAGGAGGAGCAATTGAAACTGTTCTGACTGAAAACATCGCAAACTTTCATAAGATGTGTACAACCGAAGATAAAAAGAGCTTACAGTGGATGATTAAAGCTGTCCAGAACATGATTAGTAGCCATTTACTAAGCATTAGGGATATCAGTGAGGAAACAAACATGTCTGTAAAATGACACTTAAGTGAATCATGAATCTTGAACACTTTGATTCGCGAAGACCACTCCCGTTGGTCCCTGACAGTGGTATGTACCTGGCTGGTGTCCACAGGTGTGGGGGTGAATGCTGCTTGGCTCAAAGTGACAGTAGGTCCCAGCAAGTCTCTGGCTGCAGTCTGATCTTGACTGGGCTCCAATTTCAGCTTCTCCCTGGGCAGCACTGCCTCATAGCAAGGGGCATAACCTGGAGGAGGGAGGAACTTAAACTCCCCATGACGACCTCCAAGAAGGAAACGCACCCTGCAGTGTGACAGATGACAGTAAGAGGAATCATGGTACAAAGATTATGGTTTATAGAGTCTCACTTCAATATGGAAAAATGATTTATTTACTTTCCCAAACATTAAAGGAAGCAGTTCATGCAACCACCACACCAGTAAGTTATCAGCATGACTGGTCAGATTGCAACCCTCTGGACAATTTACCAGACAAGCATAGTTATAAGGGTTAAATTTTTAAAATTTAAAATACGTTGGATGACCACAGACTACAGAGGCCAAGAGCAGCCATGGTTGCTACTATTCATTCTGCGAACTTGTGATCATGAAATAATCATCTCATTATCGCTGGATAACGGGTTGTTATCTTGTGATAACAGGATAAGTTAATGTGTTATCACAAGATAACATGACTCATTTTTCCTTGATAAGAGGATGAATTAATGCATTATTACAAGACACAGTAACATAACTTGTTTAATTTGTTTTGTTATCATGGGAGAACGAGACTTGTTGAATGAAAAGAGATAGTAGTGACCATAACTGCTCTTGGCTATCAAACAATACTAAATGTTCTGCCGCCTTTTTCTTACTTCTTAAAGTTGTTCAATACTTACTATTAAATATGTTTATCTAAATATGTGACACTGAACTTAGAAGATTTTGATTACATTTTTTAATCGATATGCAATTTGATACTATTTTACAGTAGGTGGAGAAAAATAGCATCCTGTTTGTTTTATTGAGAAATAAGATTTCCATTTTATAATTGTCAGTCAAAGAGCTTGTGACTGACATATACCATATATTTTAACACATACTACAGAAACATAGAGAAA
Organism: Acanthurus leucopareius; assembly: GCA_029814765.1. Lineage (NCBI taxonomy): Eukaryota > Metazoa > Chordata > Actinopteri > Acanthuriformes > Acanthuridae > Acanthurus > Acanthurus leucopareius. Next base: position 9,941,137 of record JAQMCX010000017.1, on the reverse strand, counting down.
AATAGAGAAATCTAACATTTTGGACCTGATCTAGTTGAGGCTGAATATCTATTGCCTTTCAGTTATCAGTTTTCAGGATTATATGTTTTATGATCAGACGTGATGTAATGAAGATTCTTTTGACATGAGGGGTAGGGACAATGACTGAATTATCATTTAGTGTGGACTGCTTTCAAAGAAGTACTGACTTGACTCCAGCAGAGAAGCTGGCAACAGGGAAGAAGAGGCCATCAGAGTTGAAGTTTTCAAACATGCCCTGAACTGGCTGGCCATTGATCCTGAAGGAGATACTGGGCACACTGAGGTCTAAGCAACAGCTCACCACATCCTCGGCCCTCAAAAAGTGTTGATTGGGTGAACTTACAGTTCTTGCAATGCAGCCTGCACAGTGAGGACAGACTTTTTATTTGGTAAGTATTTAAAACATGTCAGTATCTCAGTTTTATATCTAGAACACTCTAAAGACAATTTCCTCAAAGTTCATTCAGTTTGTTAATAACATCACATACTACCATAATTTGTTTTAATACACTAACTGATAGACACACAAATACACACTGCCTTCACCTGACCACAGATGAAGTCCATCAAAACCGTAGGAGTAGAGGTCATCACCCACTCCATTGCCACCCCACCCCTCCCCCCCACTGGGGTACGGTGAGTAGCCACTAGTGTTAGCCCAGCCCACTCTGAGGTGAGTGGCCTCTGCTGTAACAAATGGCAGCACCTGATCCACAATCAGCTCATAGTACCACTTCCTGTACTGAGCTGAGCCTTCACTGACTCCCAGGAAAATGTTGGGGCGTATGCTGTTGGGAGGAAAAAGCAGAGGAGAGTCCCTCAGTAATGAAATGTGGGTCTTCTAGTGGGTAAGAATGAAAACTTCTGTCCATGTGAAAGCCACATAGTTGCTGTTAAAAAAAATCAGTGCTTTAAAATCTATGTCTATATATACCTGTTGACATGGTTGATCAGGCGGGTCTGCAGAAGCAGATCTCTTCCTGGAAGCAGGTTGTCGCAGATCAGGTTTTGGTTGGAGCGCACTGCCACCCCATGGCACACACACAGTGAACACAACACATCTAAAACCTAGATGATACACACATACCAGAAAATATTAGTTCAGAAAAAACTCTATTTTGTAAAAATGTCATTGTTAAAGAGTAAACACACAATTTGGCAAATAGACTGAACTGCATGATTCCTAATAGATTAATGTGGTTGGACAGGCTATAGCTCTTGAGTCAAGAGGGATTTACCTGCCTCAAGGAATGGTTTGCTGTTAGCCCAATGTGTTCAGTAAAACAAAGACCAGCTGAAAAACATGCATACATTTTCAAATAATTGAATCTGACAGGCTTGTTTATCTAACACTGTTTCCTCAGCTTCCCTTGGGCTAAAAAATTAGATTGTTGTAAGCCTTTTCACAGGAGACACAAATAAATATGAGAATAATTTTGAACATAATTTCAAAAAAGTGTTCAAGGTGTATAATAGAAATTTGTGAATGAATGTAAAAAAAAATCCCATCCATATATTCTATGTTTACTATATATTTTGAATAGTACCTTGTGGTTACGTCCATGCTTATCCAGCAGAGATATGATGGATTTAATGTGTCCCTCTTTGATTATGTTCAGTGCCTCAGGACTCTCCACCAGCACACAGTGAAGTACCTCTAATATACCTAGAAATCCAAAATATAAATAGTAAGAATGAATAGCTCCTGAGCAGTCAATGTGGAAGAAATTCTTAATAATAGCAAGCATGTCAGTTCCAACATTAGTAAAAAAAAAATTCAGATTTTGGTCTTTGAGTAATTCAAAAAGCATTTTAAAACTACAGTAACTCCTCAGTTTGAAAAAAGTAGTATGGTAAGAAATACAAAGAACTTGAGTTACTAAGATCAGGACACAATTATTTAGATGTGCACCTCATTGATTTGCTATTTTAAAAAACTAAAACTATAATGGGCTCTTAAAAGATTATTTTTATGAAAATCTCACACATATTATGTGTATCCATAAAATGCTATAAATCAATGTTAATGTTACACAGTAAATATTTTAAAAAATCACTCTGTTTTTTTTAATGTAAGAAGTTAATAGTGTAAACAAGATTGTTTTTGGTTATAGTATTCAGGGCAAATAAATCGAAGGCAACTGGACTTAGTAATATGTCTGTTAAGACGTTTCACCTCTTATCAAAGTGGCTTCATCAGTTCATGCTCATCAGACTAGGCTAGGCCTGTCTGACTGGCTGGTGGAGATCCC
>JAQMCX010000017.1:9919212-9932332 GCA_029814765.1 Acanthurus leucopareius | reverse complement strand
GGAGCATCTGTAACTAAAGGCAATTTCCCCACGGGGATCAATAAAGTATTTCTGATTCTGATTCTGATTCTGATTAAGTAGTGGTTGCTATGATTGTTTATTGCATTGAAATGTGCCTGACACTCTGGAAACCTGCCTGTGAGGTTTTGGTGAAGTGTGCATGAAGCGTGCCTGTCAGCCAAATTACCACTACACCGGGCGCACTTCGCCTGCGCCAAGAATAGCCCAGGTTGGAGCTGGCGAGCTTTCAGCGCACCTTCCGCGCAGTGTTTTGGCAAGAAATTGTCACTGCACCAAGCTGAATCTGTCGACACCTCCCCCAGGTGCGCCACCACACCCATCCCGGCACAGCCCGGTCTACCAAATTGCCAAATTGGCTGCGCACTGTGGTGCGCCGGATGAAATTACCACTGCGCGGGGTGCGCCACACTCCGCCACCCTGTGCTGCGCCACAAAATTAGAGCCCAAGAAGTTTAGGTTTTTCATGCTAAGCATTTAAGTAATTTGTGGTCCAGGTTTTGAGTCTTGGATCAAGTGGAAACCCAATCAGAGTATTCTCATATTGGCAGTGGGAGATAATAGCAGTCATCATTATGTATGTAGAAGATAGAATTACTGCAACTTAGATCTGTACTGGCTTAGGCTATGGTGTCCAGGGCTTAAAAGTACCCAGGGTGAGATTCTAATGGCTGATGGCTGTACATGCACATAAGCATTGGAATGGGGAGAAATCCATTATATTGGCTGTTGCATACTGTAGTCATTTGATTCATATAGAATTCTTAAACTGAATGTGAAGTTATGATGTTCTCTTTCAAAATTTTACAATCACACTGCACTCATACCTTAAACCAAAAGAATAATTATACTTTACTTCAACATGGGTCTATAACTACTTATGTAGATTTGATGGAAAAAAACTATAAAACAATAATTGAATATTCTGAATTTATATAGCACTTTTCTAGTGTATTATCACTCAAAGGGTTTTATACTCCAAGGCGCTCAGTGCCTTGCCCAAGGACACTTCAACATGCAGAATGGAAGAATTAGGGATCATACTAATGACTTTGCCCCATACAGTGCTATAGACGACAAAGAGGGAGATATGCATATGTACATAAACATGAAAAAAGGAAGGTGGCTGACTTTTGAAGGGTTTTAGGCTGCTGTTGAGAGAGGTCTTATATGGCAATGCCAAGTACTTGTGGTCCAATATTACAGATTAACTTCCTGCTTTAAATATAATGTTTTTAGGAATTTCTGCAGACTTCCTGTGTAATGATACGTTATTATTAATAATGTACAATCCCCTAAAATACAGTGGTAAGATATTTACATAAGTCTGAATGTTTTTTTTGCCTCTTATACTTTCTGTCTAAATATGTTGTGGTAAATTTATTGTAACTGTTTTTGCAGATCTTAGCTATTAATGTGGAGAGTATAATGTTATTATTACTAACGGAGATGATGCTAAACTACAAAGCCTTACCACCCACTAACTCTAACCTTTGTACTGAACCTGAGTTATTCTTCATGTACTAGAAGTTGATGGATAACTGTGATCTGTTTGTAAGTAATGAAGTGTAATGCATTGCCAGTGTAAGCATTTGGAGGAGGTGAAGCAGAAGGAGGAGGAGCTGCTGAAGGCCCAGTCTGTTTCAATGAGGAACTACCTCACTGAGCATGTCATGCCCACACTGACCCAGGGCCTGATCGAATGCTGCACAACCCAACCACAGGACCCTGTGGACTTCTTGGTATTACAGTACACTATACACTGGTCATCACAAAATTCTTAAATTTCTCAAAAATTTTGACTCTGTCTCATCTGACTTCACTATAGACCAATTCTTGTTAATTGTCTCATTCCAGGCGGAGTACTTGTTAAAGAACAACCCCTTTAACTACTGAAAGAAGGGCTCAGTTTATGTGTTTGTACCCACATATTATACAAACACCAAACAACTGTAATATTTTTATTTCTCCTGTCTTCTTTAACTCTTTAGTACATTAGCTGTTACTTGAAATCCTCCTGGAGTCTTTTTAAATTGACAGTAGAGTAGTCATAGCTTTTTAGCCAACACATGTCAAGTGTCCCTCGTTTCATGCTGGGATTTTGATTAGGTCTAATTTGTAAGCGACCCATTCTCCTGCCCCTGCTGTAGTTACACACAGCTTTGTTTGGGCTCTGGCGTGCTGGGCATTACTTAAAAGCACCCTAAAAAAGTGAGTGAAAGTGCAGATGGAGCCAACAGCTTATTAGTAAGTTAATTTGCGTAATGAACTTGGTAAGCTCCAAAGTAGACATTCTCGGGTCATAATTGCTTTGTTTTTGCTTCCAATATCCAGCAAGAATAAATGTTACAAATGATAGCTAATTTGTGTCTCTCTCACGTTGCCTCTTGTAACTCCAAAGTGTACATAATTGGTTGTGACGGACCACCAAATTATTTCATTGTACATACCTAATTACCACATAGGGAAATTAGTTGAGTTTATTTGGGAAACATTGTGACGCAAGCTGTTGCAAGACAATTTGACTGCACCATCTGTGAATACCAGGTACAAACACATGTAGAGTTTTCTAAAAGTGAATCAAATTTTGCCAGTAAATATGATAATAATTCCCATCGTCTAATTTGATCTGAAACATTGAGAAAAGATTTTTTTTTTTTTTTTATGTTGAAGAGACAAAAAATCTTGCAGTGGCATTTGATTAAAAGAGATTAAAGCGCCAGTATAAAAAGACACAACCCCTGCTGAAAGGTTTTGCAAAAGCATGTCACCCCAAAAGCCAGCACACACAACAGCAACTCTGTTCTTGTTTGCAAATATTGTTTTGTTCAATTTGACCTATTCCCATTTTTTCCTGTTTAAAGAGACTTTTTGATAAACAAAAGGAGTTCGGCCTGAGTTGTGTTTGTTCAGCTGACAGTTGTCTGTCTTTATTAAGCAGAATTTATCTCTGACTTTACAATAACCTGTCTTGTGAGACATCTCAAAATTTTCCTTTGACACTGCAAGGCATGAGAATTCATTTATTAAACTGCTGGACTTACTGAATATGTACACCTTATGAAAATACAATTCTACTGTTTAAATAAACACTCAAATTCTGCTTGCCAGAGTAAGCACATTGCTAACATATCAACCACAATATAACAATCAAACATTCTCTTGATATAATGTAACCATTTATAAATATTAAGAGAAACCACTGGCCACTTATTATTTCCTGAATGTCAGTACAACTTATTTACAACATTGATAAAGTGTTATGACAGAATGAGTAACTATAGATTTTTAAATTACTGTACACCAACAATAAATGCCACTTTGCAGACAAAATTTGACCTCAGTATATTTTACTCTGACCTTAGTTAAATTCACAAGAATTTCTTATGAATATAAAATAAAAATCTTTAAAGGTCCTTAGAAGCTTTGATAAGATAGCACAAGCTTCTAACCTGTTAACTTTTACAACCACCCCCCTGTGACCATGCATTTTCAGGTGCCCTTCTACAAAATAATGCTCTGTTACTTATATTGAAACAATGGGATGGGATGAGATATTGAAACAATAATAAAAATGTCACTAAATTCCACATTACAAGTGAGGTGTTGAAGATTTTGAGATCACACTAGGGATAATACTAAAACATCGGCACTGCACTGTCGCTGACTAAATATAGAATGTCAGGTATGAATCTCTATTCCAACTATACCACAAGTGTAGACACACTGTGGCTTTAACAACATGATTTTGTACATATAGTAAACAAAGTTAGAATGATCTGTGTATGTTTTGAGAATCAGTCATAGGAGCACTTGAATGCACCATCAGACCATTAAACCCAGTAAAGCAGTAAAGAGTTTGTTGCCAATTATAACTAGATGCAGCAAATTTCATATATGCGTCTCAGGGTCATTGCTGTTTTAACCTAAATGGATGCTTAATTGTTTAGATTACCCTTTAAAGTCTATAAGAAATTCATGGAGAATTCATAGCACTTCAGCATTGAAAACAAACACACTTACACACATGCACACACACACACAGACACGAACACTAACACACAAATCACATGTCCCCTCTGCTTACATCAATTTTATTGGTTTTACCATACTAATTGCTAAGCTATAATTGCTTGTATTATTATTATTATTATTATTATGACGTCATGTGTAAACCTTATGGCCTTTGACTGAGTCACTGTTGTTTTTCTGTTAATAGACTTGTGCTTCTCTGTATGTACACCTGGGGTGAGCCAAACTATTCCTTATTTACTTCATAATTGATCATAGTTTGTGCAATACCATGCCTAATACCATAATAATTACTTAAGAGTTAGGGTTACCACCTGTTTATTTTTTAATTTTTTATAAATGATAATGACAATACTTCCAGTAAACTGAAATGAAAAGGCCTATATGTTAGTGAGTAATGGGTCCAAGTGTAAATGTATACAGTGAATGACATGAATGTTTACAGTGCATGACATCATATGCCAAAAAAATCTACTTACTTGCTAGTAACTTGCAAGTAAGTAGATAGTTACTTGCTACCATTTAAAATATGTTGGTAAGTAAATTCATACAATGAAATGAAACACAGATGTCACTATGTAAAAATGCTTTTCTCAGCAGTTCAGTCCAGAGATTAAATTTTGATTTCGGTTAAGGAGCCTTAAGTTTTAGAAGTGGAGTGCTCAAAATCAAAGATGACCTTTAGGCTATACTTCAGCAAAGCTGCTGTTTAGGTTGCATTTTTGGATAGGGTTCAATTGATTTCATTGATAGAGGTGAGACAGGTCTCAGTCTCCCAAGTTTAAGTGGCAGTCTGGTATCACTAGGTGGCAGTATTGGATCATCTATAAACTGTCAGGAGTAAGTCACTCTCACTCAAAAGGTGATCAGTATGGGATTTTAGTTTGTTCTTTTTGTTTTTAAATGAGCCATGACAAAATGCGTTTTATTGCTCTTCGTTAAATGTAAAATTTAGAATGCACAATAACAATAACCTCTACTGGACTTAAGACAAGAAAACAAGTGAAACCTGGGTATTGGGGAATTTTTTTTTCAGATTGTCTCTCTTTTTTCTGGCACACTCTCTTTAGTGATAAAGATTATCAGAACTCATGATGACAGGTTAGTACCAATACTTAATTCATGAGACATTATGCCCCCACACCCCTCCATCCTAACTTTCCTGCTCCACCTCCAAAGCAACCCTTTTCCGAATTCTATTCATCTGTTATGTTGCTGGATGCAGATTCTTTAAGAAAACCTCTTTTGGCACAGGATGGAGGGGATGAACTTGAAAAGCAAATTGTGCCTGTGGCACGTAACTTTTATGATTTCTTTATTGTTTTAAATTTATTTATTCACTGTTTCAGTATTTTTTTTCTGCTTTTGCAAAATTTAAATATGGCATAATAAATTTTAAAAAGCATAAAGGACTTTAATCATTACCTTATAAGCGACATGCAAAGGCTAAAAATGGCTAAAATAATGCCAAATACCCTCCTAGGGGCTCCATCCTAATTTTCCACGAGGGGGCACAATGTTTTCTGTAGCTCTGGAGGAGCTTCGTCAAGTCTCTGGAGAAAACCCTCATGATGCCATCAAAAGCTGGACACAGGTAAACACAAATAAATTTTATCTTGCCATTAAAAAAATAATAATCATAATTCACAACAAATGTATTAAAATGCAAGTGTCATGATAAATGTAATTTATCTTTTAAAAAAAAAAAAAAATGCATTTTCTTTAAACTTGTTCATATTTAGGCACTCAGTAGCCTCAACATGAGTCTGACCTTTAGCCACCTACACTGTAAAGATAAGCTCTGCTAATTTCCCACCCAAGAGATTTGAAGAGGATAAACAAGATACATCTTGGAGGTAGGAGGCAGGGAAATCAGGGATGCATGCTGGATGGTTTTTGCAGTGAAAAACGGCCGCTGACTGACTAAACAAACAGCATTTTGAAATTCAACTGAGGAAAATGAACAGTCAGACCATGGTGATGCAGTAGTTTCCCATGTACTTGTTCTTTCAATGACAGTAAGCATATCCTTTTTTCAAGGGTTACAAATGTAAGTGCAGCGGAGTAACTACATTTCTAAAATTACCAGGAAATGAGCAAAAGACACAATAGTAATGCAACTGAGTAAAAAAAAGAAGCACAAGCATCAACAACCTAAAAAAAGCATTCTCCTTTGTGCATCCCTGCAGTCTTTTATTTTTTTTTTCAGTGCAACTAATATCTTTTTTCTAAAATTTAAGTTACTAGCAAGTAAAAAAATAAATTTATTCAGTTTGAGAGCATGTTTTTGCTAATTTTTTTGTCCCTCTATACTTTCTCAATACATTAAACAGAACATGTCTCATGATTCAGTTGCTACTGAAAATTTAGACAAACATGGTGATAAGTGTAATTGTTTCACAGTTTTGCCTTTTTTCTCTACAGATCAAAACTGTGGTTTGGGAATTAAAAAGAAAAAAAATTCTTAAAGTATTTTGTAACAAATAACATCTTTTTTTGCTATTTTTTGAGAAAAGGTCTTTTCACACGTTGTTTACTGATCCAGAACTTTTAATAATTTCAATTAAAGATGTCCACATTTTCTTTTTCTTAAGCACTTCTTGTCCATGTTGGCTGAAAGCAGAGGTTAAAACATTATTGTTTTCTTTTTGCGCTATGGACAAAGTATAATCCAGTGATTTAGTGCTTAATTTGACCCACAGGTAAAATTCAAGTTATCTCAACCAATGTAATAAATCTTAACTAAATGCATCTTAACAAGCAAATTTGAAAATTTTACTTCCCACCTCTGCTTAGGTGCAATTGTCTGTATGATTTGACATTTCCGTCTAGGGTCCACATCAATATCCATGTTCAGCTCAAAGCGAGGACAGGAAGCTTAGACAAATACACGCCAGCTTCATGTGTGAAAATGTGCACGCCTGAGGCCACCCAGAGTCATAGAAACAGTTGTTTGAATGAGCACTATTCACTTTACAGTCCAAAGAGACTGCTTAAATTCATCTGAAATGTTCTCAGAATAACATGCTTACCTTTGAGTAGCATAATTCTCTAACTCTGTTACTATAACTAAAGAACTTTAATTGAATATGAGGTTGTGTTATTTACCAACTGACTTGTTTCCAGTATACTGTAACAGCACCAAATTGCATGGCAGTGAGAACCTTTAATATTTGGCCTCAGATGATGTATGTTCCTCCATAACAGCTAATACAAGCCATCAGCTGCAGAAAGCCCATATGTCTGACTGTGTGGCAGCATCTGGACTGAATCCACATTCACTGATGCTGGTCACTGTTCCCTAACACCCCTTAATCCATGGAGGGATGACACACACACCCACACACACACATACATACACAGAATCAAGCAGACGCATGCATGCTCACACATACAGAACATACTGACAAAAACTGAGATCACACACCTACAAATTACAAAACTCATATCCAAATAGATAAATGCACAACTATGGGAGATGGAGAAATTGACATACACATTAAACTGCAGTTTTAAGTTGTCAGGGGACACAAGCATGCACGCACAAACACTCACACACAAACACCCACAGACGCACTTCGTCAAACTACCCCCCTATCCCAGCCTCGTTCTGAGCACTCAGAGAGTGAAAATGTGTTTTGTTGCTTAGGAACAGTTTGCCTTGCATCTCAGTAGGGGGTCTCTTTTTGAATATCATTATGTCCCCCTCGATTGGGGAGGACGACACATTTTTCTTCTCTGCCAATATTTATCTTCGGCTCCACTCACTCTCCAGAGGCCCACAAAAACGTTTTCATTGATTAAAGGCGGTGGAAGGCAGATTCCCTGCCAGATACCTCTTCTCTTTTAATGTAAATTTATCAAAATGGCTGCACAGCACCATGGCAAGTGTCAAGGGTAGGAGCAGCAGTGCTTTGCTTTTCTTTAGGTAGCAGCTTGAGGAGGGCAAAAGAATAATTATTGAGATAAAATGAATGTATAGTTGTTTGAGTGCCTTCACCTGAAAATACACTGCTGCTACAGTGCAAATTGGACATAACTATAATGTCAGAACTGCACAAAACACAGCCAGAAACAGTATATAGACCCTTGCACCTGAATGCAGGGATTTTTAAACTCTGACACTTTACTTCCGGTGTGCCTACAGTTTGAATGCCTTTGCTTTTGCCTCAAGGAATATATTTAATGTAGTAAAATAAAAAAATGATTGATTGAATTGATAAAATTCTATTTTTAGGCCCACCTACACCATAGGGACCAAAGATCAGTTAATTATACAGGACAAACTGGAATCAAATTTTCATTAACTATACAAAATGTGTTAATAGAAGTTATATGTCCGTTAGTGATTAATCTCACTCATTTAACCAAAATCCTCTTAATTTTAGTCACCAACAGAAGTATATGTCGACAAATAATTGGTTTATCATAGTGAAAAGCTGCTTTCTGCTAATTAACAGCATGATCATAATATTTTTTTAATTCTTAAATTTAACAATCAACTCTTAACCTGATTGCAACACCACCACTGTTAATTAAATTGCAACATTGACAAGGCTGCATGGAGATAATTCACAGATGCACTTTTTACTGTAATAAGTATAGAGGTGACTTGAGAGTCCTGCTAAAAACACATTTATCTCTATTTTGCTTGGTGTAATTTTACAACATTATCTGTTGTCTTTGCCTGCTGCTTTGAGACTATTTTGCAAAAGTCAGTTCTTAAACTTTCAAGTTGTACCAGGTGCAAGGTATAGAACTTTGTATATGGTAATTTGGTAGCAGGTTAATCTTTGAATCAGAAAGAATAAAAACCAAGGCTCTCATAAGGAGTAAATTGTAGTTTTCCATGCTTGAGAAGATACAGTTTGTTTGTTGTTGAAAGAGGTCTGTGTTTCTGTCTGTCTTCACACTGGCATGTGTGTGTTTATGTAAACAGTGTTTTCCTTTATCTCAAGCCTACCTCCTGACAGTAGTTGGATTAGTTAGCTTGCTAAAGAGTCAGATATGCAAAAAAAGTGAGGTAGGCACATGTCAATAATCAGTGGTAGCCATAAATTTGTGAAACTCTTGTAAGATATCTACACATTGTTGTACAAACTTAGGTTTTACAATGGATCATGCTGTGGTTAAGATCTGATGGGGTTAAGGAAATAATCACTGTGAAATGTTTTGCAGGTCTGGGGTTACTACTGAGGAACAATGGCTTTGTCTACCTTCCTTATAATTTTTGTGACTTGCAGTTAACCCTATTAACCATCTGAGTTGTATCAACATAGAAGTATATATCCAGATGAACCTTTATTGAATATCCAGTAATAAAATGACTTCTTTTTGCTGGTCTTCAACTTTACTATAAAATAGTTCTAAAATTTGTCGTCTTTAGTTCAGCTTCTGTGGTATGAACCAGCTTTTAAGAAGATATTAAGCTCTATATCAGCCTGGTTCACCCTCTACTGGACTCTATGGTTAATATTGACTCATATGACCCTGGAGCCTAGCAGTGGGCCAGCCAGCAGAGGGTCACTTACATTGCAATGCAAGATAAGGACATGCATGATTATTTGAAGAAAATATTCAAGTACATTAGAGTAAGACTGCTGGCCATTTAGATTGCTGCAGTCTGCAGGAACATGCCCTCTTTTCCACCCTGCTTTAGTTTATAAATAATTTGACTAAGGGTACTGTGCTGGCTGCTGTGTGTATTTTTTCTTTAGCCACATCAGGCCAGCTCATTGGCCTCCAGTTAGACTATTAGTTATAGTGGGTGTTACTGGAGAGAGCATTGGTGCAGAGGATCTTTATTCCCAGCCACTGCAGCCACCCTTCAGCCTGCCCAGACAGAGACACAACAGCCAAGACTCTTGCATGACCAGCTTAGAAACACCAGTCAGTATGCATAGAGTATTCCAGCATCAGCAGGCCTGGGGAGTACCATCCTCACAGAGACGGCATTTTCCAATCCCTCACAAAGCAATGGTTGTTCAGACTGTTTTCTGTGTCTTGCAGTTGTCTATTGATGAGTTTTATAATATTCATTATGTTTGTACTGCTTTTATGTCTCCCACTCTCAAGCAAAAATGTTTTGGAAAAAACAATATGCATCTGTTTAATGGACAAACATTTCACTCTCTCTCCATTGCATGTGGCCTCAGTGAGATTGATCAGGTTAAATTAACTTGACAAAACACCTAGTGTTATTCACGCTAAGCATTCCCTTATCCATAATGTCTTAGCCTCTTTTTCCACTGTGGAGACTGAGAGCCAAGATATTTATGCCACTATGTGTGACAAAGTCAAAAGCACCAGCCACATTCATTAGCTCTATACTTGACATGATGCTGTCTTGCAGTTCCTCTTTGCTTCATCCTAAGCTTCCCAACCCTTACCCCCAACCAAATATAGAAAGCCCAGTGATGCTGAGAGAGGGAAAATCACTCCATACATTGCTGTGTTCCCCTGCGTAGTTTTCCTCAAAAGTAGAGAGGAGTAGTCCGACTGCTAACTTGGTTACAAGTTAACTGCAAGTTGCTTTTTCATATTTAAGCTTTGAGAAAATGTGTGTCTGTCTCTTTTCCCAACTATTGTATATGCACAGAACATATAAGGAAATATTTGCAGATATGTCAGCTTGACTAATTTATTTAAGTCCCCTCATCACAGACAGTGACTCCTGGTCCCAGTCATGACAGAGGAGGTTCTTTTCCACATTCTTCCTGTTTTTTTTCAAGATGGTGGGTGCCTTTAGATTCATTTTCAATAAACTGTGAAGTACTTGAGTATGAAGGTCTATTGCCTAAGAGAGTTTTTATAAGACATGCCCTTTGTGACACCAAATTATTTGAAACATTAATTTCTATTGGATGAGGCTTCATTTACTAAAATCATTCTCAAAGTAAAATGGTCTTAGTCCATGGAGTTACAATGGGACTACAATCACTTAAGCCTGCAATGCTTTGGTCTGCAAACATACTTTTACCTACCTCCAACCTAACTTGCTAGTAACACTCAACCAAAAAACAGGAATTAGAGCCAGGCATGTTAGTGTAAACTAAATGTTTTTTATATTTTTTTTTATTTGTTAAAATATGTATTTAAAAATTGCTGCTTTTGAATTAGGCTCTATTAAAGAGAAAAAAAGCTTGAGGCTTGAGGCATCTGATTTATTTGGGGAAAACCTGTACCAAATCAGAGGCTGTCTGCCTAACACTTAAGATGTATCTGTGAAAATTTAACAGATCAGACATTTGGACTAAAGAGTTTTACAACTGCCTCATTAAAAGAAGAATAAAGGACAAGGGATGGGTCACTGTTTCAGCATTGGATGCAGGCTAAATAATAGACAAACTTGCGCTGTAATGTGTTTATAAAGACAGATATTAAAAAAAGCCTTGTGTTTGTTATAGAAGAATGCGGAGGAATGTCTTCAGTTGAGAGAGAAGATCTACAGGCAGGAAGATGACCACGTCATTACTACAGGATACATTAGAAAGAAGAGAAACTTAAACTGACAGTTCAGATCATGCATCACTAAGTTTCTGGGGCGGCAAAGTTACAAAGAAACATTTATACATGTAACATTATACATAAGTACATATTCCTCTTGACTCAGAAGTATGCAGAGGACAGGATTTCTCAGCTATTGGACTTCACAGTCATAGTCTTACCTCTACAATCTACAATCTATGCAACCTCTTCATCAGAAAGTGAGAATGGAGCATGGATGTGCTGCTTAACAAGGGTAATGTAGGCTTAACAAGTTAGTATGATTAGTGATTTTGCTCCTGTGCAAAAATGAGAAAAAAAAACACCATATATGATTCTCTGGCTATATACTGTGTACACAGATAAATACAGAGTCATAGTAGGGTGGCACCCCTGCCAAATGTAAATTTAGAGGGAAAAAACAAAAACAACCTCCTTCTACAACAGGATCTGTACAAAGCCATGGCTTTGCTTGAATATGTAATGTGAGTGGTGTAAAGTGGTGACCAGCAAATCAAAAGAAAATTAGGTCTGTTTCTTTATCCCACCTTCAGAGAAAGCTCACATTCATTAGATTTATTAGACTTATTTAGAAAAAAACCCCTCCATAATCTTAACTATATTTTGATCAACTGAATAAAAAAAAAATCCAGTCCTAAAAAAAAAGGATTCAATTTTCCAATTGTCTGTTTTTCTTTTCTTCTCGGGAAAAGAGACATGTTATACAACAATATGTTACCCTAACCTTAAAACCAAATACTAATTTTTCTACTTCTGGCTATCATCACATATGATAGATGCTATTCTGTTCTTGACATTGATTGGTTTTTTCATTGGTGGGAGTCTGACATGAAGATGTTAACTGCTCATGAACACTAGCAAGTATTCCTAACAACTATTTGTACTACAATGTCTCTCAAAATATGATCATTTTGACTATCTGGCATGATAATTTGACATTTCTCATCTGGCAGCACCGGATAACTTTCTCCAATAGCAAGCGTTTGTTTAAAACAGAGAAATAAAGAGAGAGGGAAACATGAATGAATGAACATTAATGAACAGATCATTTCATTGCTACTTAAGTAATAGTATTATAGGCAAATTACAATGATTAAATATTAAATTATGAGCGTTTACTTAAGGTCATGGGCTCTAATTTTGTGGCGCACCCCGCACAGTGGTAATTTCGTCCAGTGCACCACCGTGCGCAGCCAATTTGGCAATTTGGTAGACCGGGCTGTGCCGGGATGGGTGTGGTGGCACCCCAGGGGGAGGTTTCGACAGATTCAGCTTGGCACAGTGACAATTTTGTGCCAAAACACTGCGCTTCGCCTGCGCTGAAAGCTTGCCAGCTCTGACCTGGTCTACTCTCGGCGCAGGCAAAGCGCGCCCGGTGTAGTGGTAATTTGGTTGACAGGCGCGCAGTGCGCACACATCACCAAAACCTTACAGGCTGGTTTCCAGAGTGTCAGGCACATTTCAATGCAATAAACAATCACAGCAAACACTATTTAATGTAACCGTCTGAACCAGCATATACATTTGTATCTATATTAATTGTCCTGTCACATCTGATGTCAGA
>JAQMCX010000017.1:9892493-9911301 GCA_029814765.1 Acanthurus leucopareius | reverse complement strand
CGAGAATAGACCAGGTTGGAGCTGGCGAGCTTTCAGCGCACCTTCGGCGCACTGTTTTGGCACGAAATTGTCACTGCACCAAGCTGAATCTGTCGACTCCTCCCCCTGGTGCGCCGCCACACCCATCTCGGCGCAGCCCTGTCTACCAAATCACTAAACTGGATGCGCACGGTGGTGCACTGGACGAAATTACCACTGCGCGGGGTCCGCCACCCTGCGCCACCCTGTGCTGCGCCACGAAATTAGAGCTCATGGTGTTTAAAAGCGTTGGGCACTGTTTCTGACATACCCTTCCTTGTGAAGAAATGACGCCTGAGATACAAACTGACTGACAAAGACACCATTCCCCCCATTAATTGTGTAAAGGTTTTAAAGTTGTTAGCTCAAGATAAAATAATTAAATTGTTTTTTTAAAGAAATTTAAAGCCTAATAAAAATAATGCTATGTAGTTTGTTGGTTCAGTAGCGGATACCACTAAATCTTTTGCTAGACAGGGTTAACAGGCTGTGTATTGGATGGGTCTTGTATTTAAATATATTTTTTGGCTCCATTAAAAGAACACATGGACTCATATCACATTGAGGTGAGGTCCCTTCCTTTGTGGATGAGTGAAAATGTTATGTTTTGGGCAGCTTCAAAAGTTGACAAGAACTTGGCACGGAAATTTTGCCTTTACAAGTTTCCATTAGAAATAAAGTCATTTATCCTAGGATTTTTTTTTCTTTTTGAGGATGAAGATGTATGATGTCCAAGACCAATTATCTATGAGGATAATTCCAAGGAGCCTAAAACTGTTCACATATTCAGTTGCAGAATGAGGACCAGTTTGATTTGACTGGACAACAAGAGCTAAAGTTAAATAAAATTTTTTAAAAAATTTTAAAAAATCATTCCATGTCCCCTGAGATTTGATTTGTGATCTCTGCGAGGGGTACCGACCACACTGTTATATAACTTTTACATCACTGATAAAATTATGTACTTATTTCATTGATAAAATCAAATTCTTTAAAAATTAACATTATAAAAAAAAACTCAACTTTCTTCGCTACAGAATGCTCTTCTCTTTTCTCCTTGCTCCCTTCTTACAGTTCACCTCTGCCACCCCCAACCCCCTCCTTCCCTCAGTGGCGGCGGTCTGCAGCAGAGCAGTTAATAAAGAGATTGATTATCGGCCTGTCAGGAAGTGACAGTTGGACAGGGCTGCTCTGCATGAATGACAGAGGGCACACTCACCACACAGCAGCGTGCCTGACACATACACACAGACACAAACACGCACACACACACACACACACACACACACACACACACGGATGCCTTTGCCAACACTGGGGGTAGGTGAGGTGGTGAAGGTGGAGGATGTGTGGGGTGCTGGTTGGGTGAGAGGCGGGCATGTGGAGAACAGCAATGCAACCTTCTGCTGGTGGAGGAGGTTTGTGTGTGCGTGTGTGTGTTTGTGTGTTGGTTTAAGAGTGTGTGTTGTGGTGGGGGGTTCAGAGTTCACAGCCACTGCCTTCTGGTGAGAGAGAAAGAGGGATGCCAATGACGCCATACACAAGACCCAAATGGGTCAACAGAGACTAAGGAACACACATTCACCTGGGTATCTGTGGGCATAATGTATAAACACACAGAATTCAAGAAAAACCTAGGGTATGGCTGATTTATGAGGAGTGATTGATAAGCTTTTTGGCATAAAGTTGAAGGAGAGCAGTTTCACAGCTCTTGCTATATACATGTGCACTTCAACTCTTTCAGCAAATGTTTTTCTAGTTTGAAATGAATAACTTTCAGAATCATATAATTGCAATTTGCAAGTCATTACTGTTTGAAAAAAGTTGACAACATTAACCTTCATCTAGCAATGCAGATTTGAACTTGTCCAACACCTGACCCATTTACCTGTATAATAACCCACTCCTATGGCATCAGTAGGAACTGGTTAAAGCAGGTCTGCCACCACTTCCATTACCCTTGAAAACCTGCACATAAGGAAGATGACCAAGGGAGAGGTGGGAAATATTGAGCTGTTACCTGCACCTCTCCAAACCTAATGCATGTTTTCAAAGGGAATGTGCACTCAGGGACATGAAGACAACCATGCCAGGCTACCCTCCAAGAAAGTTGGTAAGACTTTTTATTTTTGCACTTACATGTACAAGCACTCATATTGTGGGGAGAACCTGCATGCCCTGCTCCATACATCAGAGCACACTTCTAAATGTCAGTATGTCCCCAACCTGTCTCAACAGTTACATGTGATCATTTGGCAGTGCTTCAGCAAAAAACAACCACATATATATAGCAAGCAGCTTTGTACCACTGAGGAGCGTATGCCGTGTAATGAGGCTGACAAGGTGAACACAAAGAAACAAGCTGCTCTCCTGTGGAGGGGGGAGGGGTAGAGGTAAGTCCCAGGGTGCTTTCGCTATGAAACAAAGCTGACTTGAGAAAAGCATAAGAGGTCAGAGGTTATGTTGGTTTGTACAATCTGTGTTACACATCTTAACCCTTGCTCCGCATAATTATCATATGACACCTAGAGAATGAGTCCAGTGATGTTTCATATTTTTCTTGTCAAATCTTACGTGCACATCCAAATCAGCAATGAATGTGTCCCATTGACAAGTGCTGTGAGTGTATCAAAGCCTGATAAATCTTTTTCCCCAAAGCTCCATTGTTGTCTAAAATTATTAAAAAGTCACCAGCCACACCATTGCTCTGAATGACATATTCTTTCATTACTGTGAATAAACTCACTGTAATTCATTTTGACTTAATCCAACATACACTACCCTGCTGCCCAAAATACTCACTAGAGCACCAAATCAAGAAATCAAGGTGATTTATTTTTCCAACACTAGGTTGCACAATAAAAATGAACACTGAACATACATAGATAGTCAAAGTTGGAATAAATCAGAAAAAATATAAATAAAACAACATATACATTGCAAAAAAAAGGCAGAAAAACTTTACCTTTTCCTGTCTAGTAATGTTTGTTAAAAACTATAGTTACCTGCTGTTATGAAACATTATATTGTGAGCTGTTTTTACATTTCTAAGTCTTAAACATAGAAAGAATTAACTTGGAGCTGAAAGCCACTTAAAGCGAGAAAGTTTTGAGAGACGGTCTGTTGTTCCCAACCCTTTGTTTGTGATCATTTATAATCAAGTATATTTTACTCCTCACCCCTCTCACAGGTTATAACCTTAGCGTGGACATAGGTTTGAGCAGTTCAACAAAGAGTGATTTTTTTTTCTTTTTCATTGTTTATTATTTTTAGGCTTATTAGCAGAAATAAGTACCATTTATTTCTCATTAAAATGGAGAAAAGTAAGAAAAAAACCCCCAAATACATTTTAAACATATATCTTTTTATTATTATAAATTAATGTAATACATGATTTAATATTTCTTATCCTTTCATTTATATCTACCAACCCATTTGTGCCTCCTGATGTCCTGGTTGGACACCTGTGGTTTAACGCTTTATTGATTTCTTTGTACTGAATACAAAACAACATTATCATTCATATTTTAAAATACACACCATCAAGCAACTATACACTGGATTATTTAAAATTATTCATGGGTTTTCCAATAGTTTTGAATTCTTTTTGTAATCATTTTGAAAAAAAAAAAGATTTGTTATCTAATATTTATATGCATGTAAAATGTAGAAAAAGCAAGCAGATACTTAAAAAAAGAAAAACAAACAATACAAAAACCTCTGTGTTTCAATAGGTACAATTCCATTACAACTCAATTAATTAAATTGTTTCATGCGAATCATGTGATGTGATCAAAAGCTCTAGAACAACTTATAAATGGATCATGCTTGTAAGTTGCTTTCTCTTAGGTAAAAAAAAAAAACCCTTTTGAATCTTTGTTTGTTTTTTTGTGTGTATTTGCAAGTCTATAAGCACAACTCTGGTTTTGGACTTTGAGTAAAAGATATCCTCTCAAACTCATTGTGCTTAAAATAAAAAAAAAAATTGCTCAATTTAATGTAATGAACGTATTTGAAAAATGTGCTTGAGATTGGAAATATGCTGAGCTATGTCTTCAGGGCTATTATGTCTTCAAACTGTCATTATCCTCCTATTATCCTGTTTCAAGATGCAAAACATTTTTAATGATCCTATATCTTTTTTTAGGTTAATGTAAAGTTTAATGTCCATTTATTAAGTTTATTAACCTTCTAACTAACCTTTTGATCGGAATTACATTTACATTAATCCATCTGATATTTTTAATGTCTCATTTGAAATTTCAGCCTATAGCTTTATAATGCATTTACCCCCTTTTTATATTTTACTCCCGGGAAGACAGCTCCCAGCCTCTTAGTAAAGAAAAACTCATTTACTGATTTCATAAACATACACACTCCTTACCCGATTCCACACTACACACAATCGATACCTCTAGATTGAGTAAGAGGACTGCTGAGCCTGGAATCAAGATGTTTTTTTTTTCTCTTCACAGACAGAGAGGAGGAGAGAGTTTCACACCCAGAGAGGAAGAATAAGAGTGTGGGAGGAGGAGGCGGAGGAGGAGAGGAGGAGACGCAGATGGACAAGTGCTTTTACGACTGAGTCTTCCCCTGGCTTGGTGCCATGGCCACAGATTCTCTTTGTTTGCCCTGCTACTAAACTAATAGAGATAAAGGCAGGTTCCTGCTGGCCCTGAATTAGAAAGTCATTAAGGAATATAAACACACATGGTAGTACACACATACATACACACTAACACACATACATATGCATTAGTGCAGAAAAGCACAGGTACTCATGCATGCACAAAAACGCTCGATGTGTGAACAATTTCAATGGCTGCTCTGCAACATCAGTACAGAATACAACCTCAAATGACACACACAGAGACACATGCATACACACACACACACAAACACACATTTTCACACCTTCTGTCAGTGCTAGAAATCCAAACAAAGTCCTGTTTCCTGACTCAGTGCCAGGGGGAACTCCGTTTTTGTCACCACACAATTACTTCTTTCTTCACATTCTCCTCCATTATCTGCCATGTCAAAATTCTAATGTGAGTGTCAAGTGCTCTGTTTTACTGGTTGGTATTTGTATGTGTGTGTTTGTTTTCTATTTTATTATTTCAACCAGGGCTGATGGACATGTTTAATGGCTTAAAGTTATGGTTCCTAATGTATAAATCATGTGATCCATATTTTTCTAATCAAATAAATTTTTGTGATCAATTCACATATAATTTTGATATTGCCCAGTTATTCAAATGAAAAGAATAAGATGTCTGTCTTACTTCACTGTTCAGGTTAATGATTCCAAGAAGCAGCAGTTTCCAGCCTAGGTGCTTACAAGCTATCAATCAATTGAATTAGAATACTACAGAAAACTATATGTGAACAAACTGCGCACAAAGCCTGCTTAACAAAAAAAGTCTGGTGCTATTCTTCTTATCGTCAACAAATCTCAGAAAAGACTTAAAACAGTGTCGTATTTCATCTGAATGACTTTCCCTTTTCCCCAACTACAAACACATTGCCTCATACTAAAGTTGGAAATCTTTAAAAATATGATGATGACATTGACTAAATGCATGATGGACAAAACAGCTGCTCCTGAAACAGCTGCTTACTGTGTGTGTGTGTGTTTTTTTTAAAATGTTATTTTAACAGGATGATACAGGAGATGTTTGTTGGGGACTATTTACAGCTATGAGCTCTGTTAGGTATTTTGGGAAGCAGGATAGAGTATGTTTGATAAAGTCAAAATAAACCACAGTGTGGGATCATAGTAATGAAGGTATATTTGAGTTAGAGCAACAGTGTGGCTTACTGAAGTGTTATTAATAATTTTGGACAAAATGGAGCTCTTTAGCACAGAGAAACACCACAATACAGACACAACAATTTTTAGTAGTATAAATTCATTGTTGGTTTGGTTAGGGGATTTGTTGACAAGAAAAATACAGAATTTTACTTACATTCTTCAACAACATCAGAAAACAAAAAGTGTAAATTTAGTTCTTGTCTTATGTTAATACTTACACTTTTTAAGAGACAGCAGATGTCCAGAGTTTTGACAAAGAAGCTTCAGCATCTTTCTGATTTTTTATACTTTCATTATATCATATCATAACATATCTTAAACAAGATGCTTGCTTATGGATGAACATTACTAACGGATTGTTGTGTGTGCACTATTTTGTCAGTGATTAACTATTATATTTAATTTGGTAGACACAACAAACAAGGAACATATTATAATTTAAAAGTTCATCTAATATTTTACAATGCATGGAAATTTTTAATATGCAAATAGTTGCCTATTAAAGCTGTCAGTAAATGTGTTCAAAAGTACAGTATTGACTCTAAAATGTGGTAAAGAGCAAGTATAAATTATCACATTATTACCTGTACCTGTACCATGTACTTTGTAATTTCCACCAATATCAAAAATGTAGTTCAATTTCATAACACCTCTAGCACAACTTCTTTACTATAATCCATAGTGGACAAGGACACACAGATTAGAAGGAAATGTAAGGAAAGAAATGCAGAGGACTGATCAATACAGATAACAAGATGGCAGCAGAAGATAACTAGTATCCTCATGTTAATATTTCAAATGTTATAATAAGCCACATGCTTAATGTGAAAGAGAGCCAAGAATTAAGATTTCTAACATGAACTTCATGAAAAATCATGAACTTGATTTTCATGCTTTTTGGCAAAAATTAAATCATGTAATGTTGCAAGAAAATGACATTTGTAAACTCTCAACTTAAAATAAGTTCCAGTGATTTTTTTAGGTGTTCATGAGCTTGTTAAAAACAAAAAACAAAACAAAAAAAACAATATACACTGGCATGTCAGACATGCTAAGTGATATTTTCTACAGCTGCGATCAATATTGAGCCCTAATTTCGAGAACAACACATTTGGGAGGTTCTGATTTGAAAACTCAACCCGCTTCCTCCTCCACTGATGTTTTCAGTTCATCATCTCTCTCATTCTGTTGTCTCAACATCAGTTAAGATGGCTGCACAGCGGCTGCTGTGAACGAGCATTAAAAGCTCTCCAAGGTGTAGGCAGCCTAAACTAGCTCATATGTTACCTGCATTCCCTAAAACAATCCAGTTATTATTTGAAGGGAGAAAAGAAGCATCGAGTTCAGTCTGTCAGCACTGGTCAGGATGGACATTGGAACACACACTGAAGGGTCAACAGGGTCAGACTTAAGCTGAAACATAAGGACATGTTTTTTATAGGTTTAATGTTGGAATAAGTACAGAGGTAAATGATAAAGAGGGAAAAAGATGGTCTTTGTCAAACGTGAACATGTGCAGGTTCAAAGGCGGATCAATTTTAACATTTACAAATACATGCATGCATGCACAAAGCATAACAATACCTGTGCCTTAACCAGGGCTCACGGAGCATTAAAATTTGTTCATAAAAAAAGAAAAAGGAGAAGAAAACAGCATATGGAAGCCTCAGCAGAGGCATTCTTATTTCTATCTGTGAAATTCATTACGGATTCTTACAATGAGTGTGTGTGAGAATTTTCCGTTTGTTCTCGTCTCAGGCTAAACAAAGGCACATGTGCTCGTTTTCAGAGCGGGATGCGGCACGGCCTGATTTCAAAGGCACAACTTGAAAGACGACAGACAGCTATTTACAATATTTATACATTTAGGATGCTGATACTATGCATATTACATGTCTGTCTTCCACTGTGTGAGTGTCTGTGTGTGTCTGTGCATGTGCGAGCGCATATGTGTTAGAGGCGACAATAGTGGGGAGAGAATCGCTGATGAAAAAAGGTTACTTTGGAAATTCTCTGATAATTGGTGCCTTAAAAGGAGCTCATTTTTAACTATGTCACCACAACTGCTCGATGACAATTAATCTGTTTGCGGCTGCTTCCTTGGCATCTGTGCCAATTACTTTATATGCTAATATATGTAAATGACATCTCAGATGCCAGTTTTAAGTGTTATGCGTGGCGTATTGTGTCCTTTTTTTAAGTCATATTGTTGAGGCTGATCAACAATGCGAGTGTTTTAAATTTGGAGGTGTGTAAGTTATTAATTTCTTCACCAGTTCAGTGTTTCCTCATTAAACACTGCAATCAGCACATTTTATAACATACATAGGATACATTTCAGATAAATTTCAACATTTTGTTTTTGTTTTTTTCCCAGAATTTGTCTCTTGGCAGGATTGAAAATTCATTATACAAAATATTCATTTACACAAATGATAATTGCAGTTTGTTCATGATTAATAAAAAATGAACAAAGCAAAAAATGAAGACACATTGGTTTGTCAGGTCTAGCAGAATAAGTTCTTAGTCTTTATATTAAAACTGAAAAAATGTTTCTGTTAAAATATGATAAAAACTGCCAGCCGGAAAGTAATTGGTTAAGGTTTAGTAACTTGTAAAGAAACAAGACTAAATTCTTTGACTGAGTCCATAATGTTCCTTGTACATGCAGTAACAAAAATGCATAATTTGTGAATATATATATATATATATATTTTTTTTCTAAAATTACTGGATCAGTTTATACCGCACTGCATTGTAGCTGGAAACATATATACAGATTTATAAGGACTAAAATATTATTCAAGTTGTCAAGAATTACAACTTCTGGTATGACACATCCAGAATTAGTGTTGAACATTTAATGGATGATTGGTAACCCAGAATAGCATTAAGAATGATCACATACATTTTCAAAATCTAAGAGTGCAAAGAATTTATCAGGTATAAACTATTAACAGACAGATTTGAAACTGTACACATATATTTATTATGCACAAAGATATGCCAGTGTCTAATATAATAATAATAAAAATAACCATAAATTACATATAATTTTTAAAACATATCCTATTGTATTATCTAGCATTTGTTGTACACTAGGATTATATCCATTGTACAGGGAAATATAGTTATTGAAAAGTTGTAATTAATAGGCATATTTCAGCGTGTAATAGTCTGTTTGTATCACATTTATGTATTTATACACTTGAATTAATGGTAAACAGTGGAGATTAAAATGAATTGCTACCTGTGAATGTTCAACTTGACTTTTGTGTCAAAGCGGTCGTCTGACATTCTTTTTACAGTTTCATTTATAGTTATGTTTAGAGTCATAACTCTGACTGAAAAACTGACGTACTTATCAGTAAATATCTCAGTTAAGATAACAAAAATACAAATCTTACAACGATTTTGATTTCTTTTTTAGTACTGGACGTCACTGACAGACTATGTTTCTGTATCAAAAGAGTGTTTATGTTTAATATCCAGTTTGGGAAGTTGCAGTATATTTCTCCAAAACAATAACCAGCTTAAGTGTTCAATTGTGATGATATTGAATGGTTGCCATTCAAGCCTTGGCCCAGTCTCAAAGACTGTAGAAAACAGCATTACATCATTTTGCTGGTTTACTACAACAGGAAACTAGAACAGTTCATATTTTACAACAAAGTAGGATTCACTCTGTTATTTTGTGGAAATTAAAAAAGCTTATTAGATGTTAATAAATGCATTTCAAACATATTCATAAAACCCCTTTTCTGTCTATAAATGGCAGTAATTACCTGCATTTTTAAAATCGACAGATTGCTGGTTTAAGTCACTTTTGTACTGTTCTTTCTTTTCCGTGGCTCTGCCTTTTGCTATGTCTGCAGCCTTCTATCACTGCAACTGAAGATGTCACTGTTGTATACCAAATATCTACTCCCTGTTGCTGTGTGTGTACATCTGTCTATCTGTGTGTATGTGTGTGTGTGTGTGTGTGTGTGTGTGTGTGTGTGTGTGAGAGAGAGAGAGAGAGAGAGAGAGATGAGAGAGTATGTTTTCATGTTCATCAGCAAGAAACAAAGCTATGGTGTATTTGAGGCGTTTGACTGTGAAGTTTTGACAATACAGGGGGTAAAGTAGACAAAAAGAGAAATCCATTAGAATTAAACCAGCTGGGTGATCTTTAAATGAAAGATAAATACATGAATGTAAACTTAATACAAGTTACATTTTTGAATTTGAATGTTGGGCAAATTGAGGAAACTGTGCCGGTGCACAAGGTATTGAAAACTGTAATTTTTCGTATTATTCTTTTGTTATTTTCACCTATTTAGTCCAAAAATACTAAAAACTGCTTTCATTTTGCACCGTAGTGTCACAGCAATACAACCAGATGAAACATGACCTATAAAAATATATAATAAATAAAAAATTATTCCAGAGCTAGAGTATTCATTACAACAATTATAAATAAGACACCTGATGTTTGAGGGAGTTGGTGCTATGTGTAGTTTTAATTTAAACAAGTATTTTATTGGACTTTACTGCAATCTTCTACTGTGTTAGAATGCTTTTGGTGTAATCACAGCAACAACAAGGTATTTGGGAAGAAATGTTTATAAGATTATATAGACAATAGAGGAAATAATTTAAAAAGGAAGAGTCATATTGATAGTGAAATATAACAATGAAATTAAATCAAGAGGCTGGACTTAAGATGCTCAAAAATAGTATAACTAAAACATAAAGTATTTCTCTGTCCCTACTGCTCCCTACACACTTATAAACACGCTTTTGTAAACTAACCTTACTCTCATTGTAGTTGAGAAGATTATATCTTCTGTGAAGTTTACGATTACGACCCGGCTTGTTCATAGTCAGTTTACACATAGTGCTGAGAAATGTTGATAAATTAATATATCAGAAATAGAAGATACATATTGACAATATATTTAATACTATTTAATAGAAAATTATACAACTATTAGTCACAGATCACAGTTGTGATCCCCTCAGTGACACCAGCTCACTGGGGTTAGTTAAATGATCCACATGGAAGCCCCTTTTATCTCCCCCCAAAAACCCTAATGTTTTTTTTTTCCATGCCATAGACAACATTGTAGTCCAAAAAAATATTAAAGACACATCAGTTGGCCATACCAACTCCTTAATTACTATGAACATGAACACTGTTGTTTGTACTGATGTAATCCCACAAACACCATCCTGCTACCCAATATGTAATCTCCAGAGATTCCAGAGTGCATAAATGTGCTGCTATAAATAGCCCCCCAAAAATTCACAGGGTTTTTTTTTCTCTGTTAAAGTAATGGTTCATTTAAAAAAAAAAAAGAAAAAAAAAGTAGTGACCAGTTGTTTAGGAAATATAATTTTCGAAATACTTTAAGAGCCGTAGACGATGTAGGAAAGTTAGAGGACATAGAGAGTTTAACAACAATGTAGAATACAACAAGCATTATCCTTTTGACAAAATAAACAAGAATGTGTATGAATATACTCTAGGTGAACATCATAACTTAAAATTTACTTAATAGATTCAGGATAAGTCAAATTTATTCATTGCACATTTAAAAATGCATAAGCTTACTTAAAGGGTTTTTGCCAACATAGGCAAAAGGAGACAGGATCAGCAGAGCAGACAGCAAAGATCATGTATGCATCCAAGTAGAGGGTGAGATAACATCAATGAATAATGTAAAAATTAATATACCAACCATGATAAAAGCTCATTTAGTGGTGGGAATTTAAGTATTTTTAAAAACCAAAGAAAAGAGTTGGGGCTTGAGCTGTGCTTTGAAGGGAGGGCAAAATCTGATGTGGTGGGGCTCTTTCTTTCAAAGACTAAGGCCTGCAACTAAAAAAACACAATCAGGTCACACAGGTGAGAGGGAGCTAATCCGTGTTTAAAAACAAGTTATTCGACTTTAAAATAGACTCTGAATGGGACCCAGTTGTGGAGGCAATTATGAGTTAAATATGTTGTGGCTTATGTAACTTAAAACCTAGTAACAGCAATGTGCACGTACTGCTGACATACATGAAGAGTGACTGATTCCCATGAACAGGGAGTTATAGTTAAGGTTGGGGGAGCATGAGCTAATTTTTCAGAATCTTGGTATCAAAAGAAGAAAAGCTGCCTCCCATCACAGAATTTATGTGTCTGCATTTCAGCATGAGATATGGCTGGATATTGTCTAAAAAAAATGGAAGGGAAAACCTTGCTTTCTTATGAGGGGAACCAGTGTAAAGAAGGTGTGGAGGATGGTTGGGAGGTTGCTTTTCTATAATGACTACCAAGTAAAGCAATTGCCAAGTATAGCAATATGTAATAAAATAAATAAATAAATAAAAAATTATGTTTATATGCACTTATATAATGGTATATACTTGGAAGATCGTTTCATAAATATTCATAAAGCATACATAATCCATTGTTCTTACACCGAAATAGGTCCTCCTGGCAACCTGCACATAGTGACAGGCAACTGCTGTGCATCAAAACGAGCCTATGCCTGATAAATACAACATGATTTTTCAAATCTCAACTAATAACGTTGAAGACCATATTTATGACAAATTAGAAAGACTTTTTTATATTATAAGTTTAAAAACGCATACAAAAATATCTATGAAAACACACAGCAATACACTGGACACTTTTACTTAACAATGTGAGAATGACCATTCATGTTCCAGGGCAGTAGGGGCTCACAGAAACTTGCATGATAACACAGTACTTCAGAAAGACAAACAACAAGCAACAGAATGGTGTTGTCCTGTCATTTCAGTCTGTTGAACTTGAGCGTCATACGTTTTGCACTGAAAAAAAACACACAAACCAACAAAAATAATGTGGACAAAGTCGTAGTGAAATCAGCATGGCTCATTTAATTTGCAGTGTGTGTGTTGGAGGCGTCTCACACAGCAAATTTTTATTTTGTCTTATATGGGGCCAATTTAAGTCAATAACCACTGCTGTTCCTTTCAAACAAACTCGTGTTTGAGAAAGAGAGGTCCAAAATGCAGTTTAAAGACTAGGAAATTAATATGTGCCCGGAAATGCTGATAATGTGGCAGACAGGCACAAATACATGAATGTGAAACCCTGGTCTCAGTTGGGTTTTTTAAAATTTATATCAATTAATTAATTAAGTAAGACACCAAAACTAGTTTTTGAAATAGTGGCCTTCTACATGAAGCAGTAAACATGGAGATGTGGGGAAAAGGTCTTTAATGTCCAAAGTTTTGGTTCACATCCAAAATAGACCCCTGTAAAACTTGTTTAAACCTGCATAAATTAAAATGAACTGTTTTTAAAAACAAACAAAAAACAAAAAACATATCAAAATGGGAGACAAAAACATCAAGAGAAAAGTAAGTCATAACTAGGACTAATGGGGGATGTGCCCTGCTTCATTTGGGTATTACACTTACTTGGGTCTGCCAAGATTCGCAGCAAAAAAAGTATGACTCTTCCACAAGATCACTTAAATTGAATTAGGATCTGCCGGGATTCAGGTCTGGTCTTGGGTACTAGAACACAAAAGCAAGCCATCTTGACACAGCTGCCCACTTGGTTCTAATATTTAATTTAGGAGTTGCAGTTCGATTTTGTTTTACTTACCAGATTCCTTGACAATTTTATGCATAACTATTTGTACCTATTTGTAAAGGAGCATTAGAACAGTGTGAAAGCTAAAACTCCTCTTTGTGGTTACGGAGGGCTCTGGGCTGGTGATTAACTTAAGAGACCACCACAGAGACCCACAGCCATGCTCTCCCAAGCCCGCACTGCTCTAATTTTGCATAAAGGATCTCTCCACTTTGTAAATGTTCTTTCCCTAAATAAACACAGGGAGGACTTAGCTTGATTGCGGTGACTTCAGAAGATTAGTCTCAACATGTCTTTGACTAAATGCTGTTGATGTCAAATTCTTATTTTCTTTCTTTAAATCTACATTTTGAAATGCAAAACCATAATTTTGTGAAATTTGCTATACCAAATATTTAAACAATTATTGGATGAATTGGCATTAAATATAGAACAGACATAGATAATAAAACCTACTGACTACTGAAAAATCCAAGTTTGGTTCAGAATTTTTTGTGTGTGTTTCATTCATTTATTTATTTAACTTCAAATAATTATAATAGCTTTGTTATCCTCTGGCTTTTAATCTAGTTTTGTTATCAGGTCAAAATTTATTTCATTCATTTGATGAAAAAATGTTCTACTTATTCTGAGGCTTTAATTACATGGACTGGAAAAAAGCAGTCTGAGGGGAAATAACACAGAGAGCTAGTGTATCTGAATTGATGCTGAACAGAGAAACTCCTAAACACACTAACAGTTGGTCCATCTCTTACCAGCCCAGCTCTAACATCTTTACAGTTGGTAAATTTACCATTTGGGTCAAAATGGTACAAATTATATATTACACAAAGGGCACAACAGATTTATAAAAATGATGAGAGATCAACATTAACTTCACTATAAGTCTGAGCCTGCTCTAATATGGACATCAAACATGCCAAACATCAGCATTTGGCTTAAAGTATAACCTTGTCTAAATACAGCTAATGTGACTGTGCACTCTGAGTGTATTACCTATATGATTATGTAGTTATTTTCTTTAAGAAAATGAACTTTGAACTACAAAAAAAAAAAATTAACAGCACCTCTAATTTGCTTCTTTTCTTCCTTTCAAATATTAAAGCTCACTGAATGATGTCCACAGCTCATTTCATTGGTCATCACCTACACCATCACCCCCAAAGGTGTCAAGTTTGTCTCCTCTTCATCTTTCCCAATATTCCTCTATAGCACCTCTCTGCAGCATTTAATAACTTAGAGTGAGTTGACATCAGACATGGTGCTACCTACAATTGGGTCTTTATACAGATGAATATGCAATCCAGGGCTTGGTAAAAAATCCTCATGTCCATGACATTTCTCAAATGGACTCCCTGAGGGCAAACCCTGCCGCATTAGTTTTGTCTCTGTGTTGTCTATAAGGTTGGCTGTGTTTCAGATTGTTTTTAAAGTCATACTTGTCAACTAAACAGAGCACCACCCCTCAAGTCTTGTGAACTGTGGAATTTGTTCATCCTTAAAATTAGAATATGGAGATAGATGAGAATTTAAGGTTGACTTTTTAAATTCCATTTACTGTGAAAGAGCCGGAGGACATGATAGGTGAGGAATCAGTATCAGCAACTGATGAGAGCTGTTATCCCTCAACACACATCAATTATCGGATAAAATCATTAGTAAATATATGCAAATATTTTTCATATATAAGAGATTGCATGTACACAAATATATTTACAGTTTTGAGGTAAAGGTAAAAGTGAAATCCCATGTGAAGAAGAAATTTAGCAACTTCAGCCTGAACTGAACTACCAAATTATGAATATGTTTTAGGTGACAGCAGTCACACCGACATGTTCATTGAGGTTATCATGTCAGTGGTGTCTCTGTGTCTGTGTGTTGGATAAATATAAGATATCTACACCTTAGTCATGCCAGGTCATCTGTGACAAAGCATCTTACTTACTCACTGTTAATGATGAATGAGCCATCTGGTTACTCTCTGGAAGAAAAAGCCTTAAAATAGCGATGTTTGTGGTTTTGTGTCTTATAAAATTTGACAGCTTTAGACAAAACAGTTTATGGTTAAAGTGGTGTTGTTGTTTTTTTAATTTGGAATCTTTTCCTCCATCCTGTTTGTGTTCTCTTCACCTCACCAGGAGAAGCCTGGAATAACTTCAGTGGAATCAACCAATTTTCAACCAATGACCGCATCTCATGTATTCAGGATGGTATTGTAAGAGTTACTGTAATAGAGAGTCAATTACCAAGTGATCTAGGTTAACAAAAACTGTCTCTGCTCCAAATAGGTGTCTTCTGATGAGTTGACCTTTGACCTCTTCTAAGGGGATGCTTTGTGGTTTTGGTGCAGTGTTCACAGAATGCTGATGCGTCCTGCATTTGTGTTCATTCAGTTTTTGTTCAGTATGAGTTCCTGATAAAGAGGTTGGCATAGTAGAGAAGCTTTTAGTGTGTGAATGTGTGTGAATGTGTTGCTTTGTCACTTATAGTGACAGAGCAAGAGGCTGGGATAGGAGTTGTAATGTAGCCACTTTTTGTTGCTGGCAACATCATGACAGAGCCAAAGATACAGAAAAGGACAGTGATGGAGAAGAGAAACAGGGAGTGATTTAGCAAGAGGAGCAAATCTTGGACTGGCCTTCAGCTGTTGGCAAGTGCTTTGCATAATAAAAGGCTGCAAAACAGACATCAAGGTGGATTTCTTGTTGATGGACCAGTAAGTAATTTTAACTGGCTTGCTAAGTTATATGTCCTCTATTGTTGCACTTGCTCAGTGTTTGACTTTGTAAGTAGTGTCGCTGACTTGCTTGTTTTTAAATATAAGCCAAGTCAGCCCATTCTGACAGGGTTTCAAACCAGGCATACTGTATGATTTAAGCCCGTTTTTGACCCAATTATTTAGCCGCAGCACTCATTTAGAGTCTGGACAAACTTTGGCTTCATCTTGCATCGTTTGCCATGCAGTGTACAGGGGCTAACCAGAGCCCAGTCGGTTGAATTTTTGACTTGTCAGAAATGTTAGTCGGCCAACTCGGGCTCCTGCACAGTTGAAGCAGGGAGCTGATTTCGTAATGCCAATACATTTTTTCTCACTGCGCCTTCACCAGATGACAAACAGAATGCCAGAGTGAAAATGCCATGGCGACATGATGCTAGTTGTTGCTAATGTTAGCAACAAGTAGCCAAAACATAGAAAGTGGGGTTCATGGCAGATATCAACTGCATGGCGGGGAAATTAAGCGTAGCTTACATAAGCTATCAAATCAATAATAATAAAAGTAGTCAGTTTACCTAGAATTCTCTCTGCAAAATTGACAAGCCATACTGGCCACGTCTCCCCAGCCATCTGTGTGTACATTTGCACAAGCGCCTCTTCTTTCAGCACACAGGATGGCACAAACGGTCAGGGTGGCGCGCCTCTGCTGCATTAGCATTGTGGCTAATAAACAAACCTGACTTGGAGCATTCAAATGAATCTTTATTGACAATTGTCATTTGCCAGAACAGTCAACAGGAGCCAATGGGCCATTTTTACACGTATAGTGTGAGCACTTGGGTTGTGGCTGATGATCAGGCCGCACAGTGCGAGCTCATAAATCATGAGCTTTGGCTCTACATCATGGCCGATTTACGAGTTGAAATTAAACAGCAACATTTATAAAATCATACAGTGTATGCCCAGCTTTAGTTGGTGAATGACCAGGTGTTAGCAGCATATTGTCTCTGGTTCATGTTACATTAGCTTGGCATGCTGCTGTTGTGAACTTTGTGCAAACTTTGACTTAAAGACAATAAGACCAAATTTTTCTGAAATTTTTTTTTTTGGAATGAGCTTTGTTCATAGTTAGCATGTACTTTACAATTGACAATACTGGAAACCTTGGATATCTATTTTTCAACAGAAGTATTGTAGTCAGGACCTGTAGGGGCACCAAATTGCAGAAAATACCTAAGTTTATATAATTTTACTTTAATGGAAAGACAAGAAAGTGTCTAGTGTGATGTCATTGATATCTGTCTTGTCATCTTACCCTTGGAATGCCAGCAAGTACATGTACTTCTTACATGGTAAATTATCTGAAGTTTCTTTAGACCAAGAATGGTTTCAGCCTAAATTAAATAACCATACCACAGACTGTAGAAAAGCTTTAGTGCTGCTACCAGGTATTTGAAAGGAAAATTTTAAAAGAATATGGTTTTTAGAAAATGTCTCCATTACCTCCATCATTACAGCCTTTTTCCATCATAACTAAGAGCCACCATTCTGTCTCTTTATTAAGCCACACTAATTCTTAAAAGTGTACAAGCATCTGTGAGTGATCAATTAAAATGTATTTTTGCATCAATTAGTGTACTGTGTAAGGACAGCTTATATCACAGGATTCTAAGGACATAACCCATTGATCTTCGATGGGGTGAATCAGAGGACAACTCAAATGAAGCCTAAACTACAGACCTTGACTTTGGCTAGCCTCCTGTCAGTACTTTTATAAGATGCCTGGTGGCAGTGCATCACAGGGACTGCCAGGACACTAGTATCTGGTGCCAGTATTGCCGGGAACCACAGAGGAGTGGTTCTCTGACCTCTCCAACAAAGCAAATGGGGGACTGGCATCTGCTTTAATAAGGTTGCTCACTCTTCATTCACCATGTCACCCCCCACTCCCCAAGCTGTGGAATTGGCACTGACAGTCGGGGAGAGGTGGCAGAGGTAACAGCTGGCTGCAGCCACGGTGGCATGGCCATGATGACCACAGCTTTATTAGTGGCATCCAGGACACCAGCTGATCCTCTCCCAGGGTCCCTGTCACACTGATATCTTCATCACTAAGCTGAGCAGACAGGCCAGGCCTGCCAGCCAGTGGAGGTGATAACAAATCCAATTACAACCTCCCCACCACCGCCTCCACCCCTTTTGGTGTCTAGTCTGTAAGGGGTAGGGGTGGGGGTCTAGGATTGAGGATTAGGGATAAGCAGGACAGGACAGTTGAAAAAGAGCTAGAGTACCGTAATTTTCAGACTATTGAGCACACCTGAATATAAGCTGCACCCACTAAATTTAAAAAGAAAAAATATTTTTTACATATATAGGCTGCAGATGTTCACGTTGTAACATGGGATATTTTCACAAAAAATATAACACAGAAAGATTTTTTTAACTTTTAATTAAATAAATTTATTTTTCTGAACAGTGCCTGTAACACGGCTGGTTAAAAAAAAAAAAAATACAGTTGCCTACCAGAAAAGTCATTGATCGCTATCTTCGCTATCCATGATGAAGGCATGTGCATGAAGCGCAAAATGACTGATCTGAAGAATTTAGTGTAAGTGCGTTTGATTTAATTCGAACAGTTCCA
>JAQMCX010000017.1:9868147-9892393 GCA_029814765.1 Acanthurus leucopareius | reverse complement strand
TTCATTGGTCTGATGTGACGAGGCTGAATGTATTGGCGGCATGAAGCTCTTTAGCCCGTAAAAAGCCATAAATTAGCTGCATCATTGTTTAAGCCGCAGGGTTCAAAGCGTGTTAAAAAAGTAGCGGCTTATAGTCTCAAAATTTCTGTACTTATAACAAATTGATGATTAGTTACGCTACATGGCCTCTAAATTATACTCCTGGGTTGCTACATTTTGATGCAGTAAGACATGAAAGAACAAATACTTTTTTCATTCTGTGTTAGAGTTATTTGTTTTGACTATACCATGGCAATTAATCCTCAATGTTGCAAATGTGCTGTGGATGCGTTTAAGATCACAAGGTCATCTAATACAGTAGAAACTGTCCATGAATATCAACCATAAATTCAGTACAAATACAGCCATTACAATAGATTATCTTGTGCACAAATTGACACAAAAAGCGAAAAAAAGTGAATTATGTTTACAGAGAGGATTTATTTTCTCTGAACTTGCACAAAAGAACAATATCACACAATACCATGTTTTGCAGAACACAAACATCTGGATGTAAACATAGAGGCTACTAGTCACTAAGTTAGTGTTTATGGCTCCATTTATAAGCTAATGCAGTGGAAGCCAACAAATTTGCAAGGTCATGAGAACAAGGGTGAGGATCTGAAATGGAAAACCCCTACACCACTCCTTCATGCTGCTGCTATCAGGCAGAAGATACAGAACCCCACTGGCCCGGAAAAACATCTACAAGAAATCATTCATCCCCTCTGCAGTAACTGTTCTAAACAGCACAAAATAGGCTGCACTGTTCTTATCCGTTGTTGTGTGTGAATGTGTTTGTAAGTGTGTTTTTAATTTGTGATGAAGCCGTGTTGGAGACAAATTTCTGTTTTTTACTGAAGGACAGACAATAAAGTTTCTTAAAAAAATTATACATATATCCATATATATATATATATATATATACACATACATATATATTTATTTATTTATGTTTTTTGTGTAGCAATAGCTGCTAGTTCCTCCCCACAATACTATAGTAGCACTCAGTTCAGGTAAGTGAATGACATCAAAGTTTCATGAATCCTGATATCACGGTTCAGATTAAAGTCACATTGCAAAAATATAGAATCATAATTTAAATCACCACCGCATATGAAAGTGACCCATTATTTCGAAAAAATACACATGTATATAACCAAGTCTGAACCTAGATTAAGCCAAAATTCTACATATGTGACCTTAAAACTGATACTTTGCCAGGGCTCACTGGCTATAGATCAGGTAGCAGGGCTCTGACGCTGACAAACAAACTAAGACACGTTATCAATAAAAGAGTATGATACATTTCAAAATGATCGTCATTGTTTTAGGATGTTCCACTGTCCTATTTTCTATTATCGGCTTAGCAGAAAAGCAACAATCCTACTGAATTCAGCAGATTCCACCATTATTAGACTACTTCATCCGTATATTTGGCAAATTCATTGTGTACAACAGTAATGAACAACAAGAGTTAAATGATGCCAACATGGCTGGTTCTGAAAAAAAATGGAAAAAGAATCCATTTCTCAAATCAAATTTTAGCATTCTGTATTTTGGCCACTCTAGTATCAAACTAGCACTACTCTTCGAATGTGCAAAAAGTCACTTCTGAGATTCATTGCTACAAAACACAGACAGTGTGGTTTGTTTTACAGTGTACTCTCAAAAGCCTAGATTTCAAACCCAGCTATTTTCCTGCTTTCAGACATTACCTTCAGGAAATTTACAGAAACAAATCGGTTTCTACTGATGGACTGGGACACAGCATGTAAATGACGATTATCACAGGCCAGTATTGATCTGTAATTGGCACAACTGTCCCTTGTGTATATCAAGGTGAGGGAGAGGGAATACATTTCTGGTAGTGAGGATACAGGGAGGGCCTTGAATGGAATAAATAACAGAAAGAGGCGAACCATCAAAGCAGAACTTCTAAGCCCTTATGTTTTCCTTCTCTCTGTCAGTGTTCTCTCTCCACCAGAATCCTTCTCTGTGTTAATGGAGTCTCACCTTATCATCCACACTGTTGGAAGTTTTGCCTTCAGTCACTGAATTTAGTGCCCAAGCGGAGAAGATCATTCACCACTTCCTCTCCCAACAACCCTCCATATAGGCATGAGATGATGATCGATCCTTGAGTGCAAAAATTGGGGATACTGTGAGTGTGTGTAGAGAGTTGGTGGGGCTCTCACTTTTGAAGGTGATTTAAGTCTTGCCAAGTTATTTCATATTCATAGTTAAATATTCAGCGCGCATGGTGGACAGGGGCAATTTTTGCAGTCAGCCCGCCATTCAAAAGTGAAAGGGATGTGCCTTGTGGATGAAGGGAGCGAAAGAGATAGACATGCGGGGCTTCATGGTAGTCAGATGAGAGGCTGCCAGCTGCTGATGGGTGACTGTTTGAGCGTGGCGCCTCAGGACATGCCCATTGAAAGGCGATGCGATCTGATACCCACACTTATGCAGGACTGATATACATATGCCCCCTTATGCAGAGGAGGCCCATATCAGTTTCAGAACTTCCAGTGTTTTGTCATTATGCCAAGTTGTTTGAGGGAGCGTCTTGCATGTCTGAATGAGGAATGTGGACTTACTGGGCTATGACCACTAAGAAAAGCCTCCTCTGCATAAAACGACCTTGTGGCTCCTCAAAAATGTTGAATTGCACTGTTGTGTGTCAGCAAAGCTGTTAAATGAAAAAAGTTTTGATAAAACAACTTAGTTTCACAACTGAAACTGTATATTCAATGTATTATTAAGTCTTTTAGTGCTGGGCTCACCCTATGGATGAGAGAAAAATATAAAAATTTTTGTGCAGTATTATACAAAGAACAATAAACACATCTTTTAAAACTGGAGTCCAATGCACAGATAAAATAATCCATCTACCCCTCCTTTTTTACCTCTAATGGATGCATTCTGCAATACAAATAGTCTAATCCCTGGTAAAAGAAATGCAACTGAAATTTCTGCCTCAACCACAATACAATGTAGGTTATGGAATTTACTAGTTTCTACTATGAGGACTATTACTTCTTTTAGTTTAAGTAAAAAACAAAAAAGGCATATTACACTGAAATCAATTGACACATAAGACCTCTAGAATTTCTCACTTGAGTAAATGGTGCAGCTTTAGGTTCACAGTTCAACTTGGTAGTGTGGATCAGTTTCAGCAAAATTCTTGAAACAAACAGAAACAGAATATTTATGTAAAGTTTTTGAATGATGTGAAAAAGTTTTTTGTAACTTTGAAGCTACTTGATTGTAAACAGATGTATTTCAGGATGGTTTAAACCGACAACACTATATGGCAAGTGTGTGAATACAAAGTTCCATTTCAGTTAGACTATAACAAAATAAACACTTTTAAAAGACTGTGCAAGTAATTCTTCTCATCTACTCTTCTGACTGTCACTTTACCATCACCTTCTCTTACTAAGAGGATAAAGAACACAACTCTTCCTTCTATTATAGTGCAGATCACACCCCCTGGTTTGGAAAAGTGGGAGTGATGGAAATGACAAGGAGCCAAGTTGAGTGCAATTCATCAAAGAGCTCCACCTTGTTCTGTTTCAGAACTAGCCAGTCCACAGGTGGAACAGGGACGGTAGGCAACTCCTCTTCCCTCTGGCCCCAATTCAGACCCCAAAATGCTGATCATCCCCCCTCCTCTTTCCCTGACTACATGTCCAAGTGATTACACCCCCTCAGCCCCTCACTCAGATACATACACACAGACACACACACGCTCAGAGGGGCTAATTAAGGCTTTAATATGCAAATGAGAGCCGCAGTAAATTACACAGCTGGCAAATATGCCTGTTTTTGCCTGAAAATACATCAAGAGTGCAGCGAGGAGTGTGTTACTGCTGTTGTTGTTGTGTTTGCAGAGACACAGGGGATTGCCCCCCCCAACAAACACTACCACCTCCCCCTTAGCAACCAAAGCCCCCTTGTTTTCCGAAGTGACTCATCCAGCTTTGTCCCTTTTAGAGGTATCAGGAGGAAAAGATGAATCTCGTCACAAGTAATGCTGTATTTTAGTGGGGCACACAACTGGAATTTAGTTGCTTTGAATACTAATGTTAGTACACTCATAATATTTAGTCCAACCTTGATTTGATAGAAGAGTCACGGAAAACCTGGCAAGACACTATTTTTATCATTGTTATTTACTTTTTCAATTTTTTGTGAAGGGTTTTTTTTTTTAAATTTTTGTTTAAGGCACACTTGATTCATTTAAATGCCTAGATGGCTGAGTCACAACATAAAGTAGAGCATTTTCAAATTAATTCTAAACCTTTTTTTTGTAATTGCATGGCCAGTTCACCATATCATACAAATCAAAACTTATAGTGTTATCAACCTATGCTCAAAACACACTCTGCCCATTGAGTGCAACTTCATCCCAGATGTTGTGTCCACATCTTTACATAGACCAATTTCTACCACAACTGTTTATGACTTTTCCTTGCATAGCTAGCAAGAATCCTGTTTCATCCATTTTATTTTAAGGCAGTTTTAAGTTTAAGCTAGACCGAAGGCTCTACCACCAAACCCCTCTCTCCTCCTAGGCTTACTCTCACTGGTTTGGTTTAACAGCTTAAAGTTGCAGTAAAGGGTGATCTCAAAAATCCACCGGTCTTGATTCAAACCCTACATATGTACTTTGATGGTTGATGGGAAAGATTGTATTGGGAACCTGTGACTGTGTTGAAGGATGGTTGTAATGTGTTTTGGGGAGTGAGTGTGGGTGAGAAACCACGCAGCTGAGTTCTGGTCATGTTGTAGTTTTTGGGGGACAGTGGAGAAGAGGCCATTAAGAATACAGTTGCAGTAGTTGAGTCTGATGGTTGTGAAGGAGTGGATGAGTGTTTTAGTGATGCATGTTGAATGCTAAAATAGAGGGTGAGATACAGTATGATCACAAAGTTTCGAACCAGGAGGGAGGGTGTGACTGTATGGCTTGAAATAGTGAATGAGAGGTCTTGAGAGGAGTGGAATGGGGCTGATGATAATTTCTGATTAATTGCAGTTGAGTCTGAGGACTTTTTTTTATCAGTAAGGCAGTTTGTGAGAGGAGAGAGAATGGCAGGAGTGATTTTTGTGGAGATATAAAGGTGGAGCATGCAAAGGATGGAGAGGAAGAGACCAAACACAAGCCTTGAGGGACACCATGTGTGGCTGGGGAAGTATGGGATTTGCAGTTAGTAAGTGAGTTAGAGATGTAGTGGACTCTGTCTGAAAGGTAGGATCTGATCAGAAGTGTGCAACGCCAGTTATCCCAAATAATGTTTGCAGGCAACTGAGGAGGATGGAGTGGTCAGTGATGTCAAAAGCTGCACTGAGGTTTAGAAGCTGGATAAATTGAAGGAGCCAGTGTCAGAGGAGAGAAGGAGGTCATTGGTGACTTTTTTTTGTTCAATGGTGAGTTCTAAAGTGGGATTAGAATGTCCTATATTAGTTGGTATTGAAGTATTGCTGGAGATAAACAGATATGACATGTTCCAGAATATGGTAAATGGACTGTACTCATGTAGCACTTCTAAAATCTTTCAGTTACTCAAAGCATTCTACAGCACATGTCAGCATTCACCTGTTCACACATTAAAGCCAGTGTCAACCTGCTCATTAGGAACTCATACACACATGTTTACACGCTACTGGCACATCCACTGGAAGCAATTTGGGATTCAATATCGTGCCCAAGGATACTTCGACATTAAGACTGGAGGGGCCGGGGGATTAAACCACCAACTTTTAGGGTTAGTATGTGACCTGCTCTACCTCCGAAGCTACAGTTAAGTTAGTACTCTTCATAGTGTCTGCCAACCTTGTGTATACACCAAGTCTATGGAAGCAACACTGAATACAGCTATAAAGGCATGGTTTCCTATGGTAGAGAGAATGGTCTATTCACTTTTCTGATAACTACATGAGTGTGTAACTCCTAAATATTCAGATATGCTTATTATTTGGTTATTTGTGGTGCTATTAAATTATTCAATTAAAAGATATTGCAGCATTTATTTTTTCAGACTAATTTGGATGTAAAGATTTGGTACAGTTACAAGGCACTTGAATGATGCCATATTTTTTGCCTTGCTATCAACACCATCAAGCTCATTCTAGTTCTGGCTGCTCAAAATGCTGTAAAAAACACTCTTTATCTTTGATCAGTTAATGTAAAAAATTCTGAATTTTAACAACAAGATGTAAATGATAGTGTTTGTGTGCATGCAGCAACCATTCTGTCTGTCCCTTTAACATAATTTAAGTTGCAGTTTGGTCCAGAGTTGGGAGCAATTTAGATACATTATTGTTTGTAATTACTTATTGAACGTATATTGTAATTATGGGTTAAGAACTAAAGTTATTATTGAAACTCTATTAACTTTTAAATTTTTTAAATTTAGTGGGTGCACTTAATGGGATATTCTTTCATTTAAAAAACATGCTCTCAAACTTGCTATGTGAGTTGTCTTGTGTGATGTGGTTTTAGTTGACGACTGACTGATCTCAGAACTGTGAACCCTGGTCCCCCCACTGCTGCCCTGTGAGGCATTACTGCAAGTTTTGTTCTGCCTGGTTGCTGTTGTCTGGCTACGTATTCTGCTCCCCTGAGCATCAGTATCATCATGATGCAACTAAAGCCTAACTGTCAACTACATGCATGGTCAGGCTGTCCTGTCACCTAGTCACCCTACTGGGACTGACCGTGACAGGAAAGGTACCTGGAAAAATTCCAAGGGACCTCTTTGTCTCAAGCTGTTGCTAAAATAGGAATACATGCTCTTTCAGATGGTGTCCTCTGTGTAGTACATTTCCCACAGCAATTTCTCTAAAGACACACTCAAACACGTATCTTTTCTCACATGTCACTTCTGTACCCTTTATATGCACAGAAATAGAATTTTAAGCTAGCAAACTTAACTGAGGCATGAACTGTTAGTGTTGACAGATGAAATAAAGAATCTCTTCAGGGATACCAGAAGACATCAATAGACAATCTGAATATGTAGCCATAGAAAAACATGGCAGAAATCAAAGCTTGCTACAACCTGTATTTGGAATTATACAAACATACAAATATACAAAAGAACAAACATCACAAAAATGACCATTTAAAATTTGGTACTGCCACACACACACATACACACATGCAACACACATGCACACACACACACACACACACACACACATGATATCCTTAATTTGTGGAATTAGATGTCATCAGTGTCAATACAATAATAAAAAAAAAAAACCTTCTTTAATTTTGATCAAAAATAGTACATTTGGAGTAAATAGAATTTACGGAACAAAAAAAGAATATGCAGACTAGATTAGCCAGGGATTGAGCCTCAGCCACTCCAACAAACCAAACTGAAGACTCAACCCTGCAGTCACTTTCCTCTCTGCATCCCTTTCAGAACTGACAGACTGCTAAAATGATCAACAAAGAAACACGTTTCCCAGCGCTAGCCACAAACATCTTGTCCCCATCACTCACTCAAGAGAAAATCTCAGTCATAGCTATGTTTGTCCAAGTATGAATGCATCCACCATGAGAACTGTCTGTAGCTGGAAGCTGCTGTAACTTTAATTTTTCCACCTCCAGTTAACGAAGCTATGATCTGTTTGTCATCTAGTGGCAGTTCACTCTTTTTGTTTGTTTCTAACATCTCCTTCTCTGGTTAATGTCAGTGAGTCATAGCTTTCACTCATTAAGTTTTCTTTGCATACCAGTACTTTAAAGTGTCCTACTGTTTGTATTTGAACTCAAACCTCTGTCTCCTTGTCATGTTGCTGAATTGTGTTGAGGGAAATCAATGTGTAGTGTTATGTGGAGCTGTGGAAGTCACTTAAACTGTGGATCTCCATGTGACTTTAAATGTAGGTATTGCCACCTAGTATCTTTGGTAAGTTTTACAAACTACATTTAGTCGAGAATAAACACATACACCTGTGATCACTGTAAAAATAGATTAATTTATACTACCTTATAAAGTGGCCACTAAACACATGTTATTGGCTTATTTAGCAAAGTACAAGTAGGGTTAGGGGACTAACTTTAACCTTTTGGAATTAAAAATCTTTGTTGTGCTACTTGCTGTCTCTTAAATATCACAACTGCTCCTGTCACCCACCTCCACAAGACCACTAATAAATATCTGAACCTCCTTCCTGTTTCCTCTTCTACCTGCATACATAGGTATACACACCATGTACATACACACCATGCTGCTGTAATTATCACTAAGTGAGACAATCAGTGTCTAACAGCTACAGCTTGCTGACATGCGACATTCAAGAGAGGACACTCTACAGTGTTATCACTGAACTGCTCTGCTGGAGAACAGCTGACAGGATGCTCACATTGGCTAAATCCAAAGCCAAATATTTAAGCATCAAACAGGTAAACAGGCTGCTGAGGCGTCCTTCTTCAACCCCCGATTAAGAGCTCTGGGCAGAGAGAAGTTTAGTTCATTAACTGGGTTGACAGAATCCCCTGATAAGGATGTATAAACAGCTCCACCTTGAAATGGCTACAGAGAGAACTTGCCCCTTGGAAAAGGCTTTTTTCCACTAGAGCCAGGCTGCATGAATATTTTAGATGGGTAAATAATTAATAATTAACAGCAAACAGGCCAGTGATCAAATGAAGCAGTGTGGCAACAGACATGGAAAATCAGTCTCTTGTAAACAAAGACAAGAGAACCCAGATTTCCTCTCTTCTTGCCACCTTCTTTTCTCGCCTTTTAAATATGCGCATCTTAAATTGCCCCCCACATTGTCATAACCACACACATACAAAAGGCACATGTATGAACACACAAACTCAATATCAGCGACTCTGTC
This sequence comes from Acanthurus leucopareius, assembly GCA_029814765.1. Taxonomy (NCBI): domain Eukaryota; kingdom Metazoa; phylum Chordata; class Actinopteri; order Acanthuriformes; family Acanthuridae; genus Acanthurus; species Acanthurus leucopareius. Next base: position 9,883,489 of record JAQMCX010000017.1, on the reverse strand, counting down.
AAACACACAAAGTACTGCTATAACCCCCTCTGTCACTCACTCACATTCATACACACACATATTTTCCTTCAGAAAAATGGAATTTTCACAAATTCCTTAGCGACACAGTGAATGTGACTGAGCGAGAACACTTGATCTGGCCACCCGCTGTTTTCTGATGGAAAGATTTGCTTTTTAATACAATCGTCACTCCTCCCACCTGGATATGCCACGCCAAGACAAATCCCAGCTGTGTGACTCCAAAACCTGACAGAGCTTAAAAATTCCCTTATTACCATTCCCTTAAAATACCCAGACACACTAACTCCCACCAATGGTGGAAATGCTAATCAAGTCTCTTGGCGGCTTAGAGGAGCATAAAAACAGAGCCGCCAATATGGAGGCTTTGATGCATGTGCAAAAAGTGAGGATGAAGATGAAGAAGGCCCAGCTATAATGACACACATTCAGCAGAAGCATCATGGCTCTTAAAAGCTATTTCTCCAAAATCTGGCACATCTTGCCATTTGACTTTAGCCAGAGGAGACATTTCATAAAAATCAGACTTAATCGTATAAACAACACAGACAAACAGATAACCACTGCAAACAAAAATAAAACAACTTTGGAAGCTGTGCACGGATCGCCTTCAGAGTTAATTTTAAAGTAAGCATTCCGTTCCTTGGAGATTTTAATTAATGCTTTAATATGCAAATAAGTTAGCAGAGATAAAATCATGACAAACAGATGGCAAGTGTGGGTAATTATTTTGTGAATCCAGCAGGGGCATGTATTAAAGTTATGGCATTGTTTTCCTCAGGCCTCTGAAGCCATGGATGGTGGAGTGAGAAAGAGAGAGAAAAAAATGAGTAGACCTTATCACTGTTGTAATGAGACATAAATGACTTACTAGTGTCTCCGAGTGACAAATCTATGACCACAGTGAGTCTGAATATATTACAAATAATGTAAAGGATAAATAATCCTCAAATCAGGATTATGGAAATTTAAATGAAAGTATCAACAGTTATTTTAAAGTCTGTGTTGCATGTGGTATACAAGCTCTGGAACTAACAGTAATACTGTAAACAAATGTCATAAACAAACTTATAATATCAATAAAATCATATCAATTTGGTCATTATTGTGTTCATTGAAGCTTAGTTGATGAACTAACCAGTATCAAACAGTTCGGAGAACATTCCCAATTAAATGATTTTATGAACCAGTGAACAGCACACAAAGGCAGTAGCGTTTGTTTAAAAAGCAGGGCATTCACATCTATTACAGCTAAAGCTGCACCTACCTGTTCCTGTGGTTGTATATGGTCTAAATTCAGCCTAGTGAGAGAGGAGTTGAACCTCATCGCCAGACACAAGGCCATCAGGCCTCCAACCTTCACCTCATTTTGACGGAGGTCCAGTTCCTGAATCTGCCTACTCTCTGCGAGAAACTCTGCCAATGCCACAGCACCTTCAGCAAAGAAAATATGTGACACTGAAATGTTAGAGGGAGGTAGTATAGTAGCTTATCTAACTGCAAGGCAAACTCTTTGCTAGCTACCCTTAATATTCTGCTTTGTATAATAGGATGTTAAGGGTCATGGTCTTTCACAGTGGTCTAATTTAAAGCTCACTTTACAAAAAAAATCTACTGTTGAATGTGAACTCTCAGCCTTTAGCTTCTGCAGAGCCACAATTTAAAAATCTGTTAAGGAAGGCATGCTGCTTGGTTCTCTAAAATTATTAAGTTAAGAAAACAGACAGTTGCATGAAAGTGATGAATTACACTGATTAATCAGCAAGAGATTTTAAGATGCTGCAGCATATGTAAAAATGCAGAAGAAAAGCTAGTACAGAGTCTGTAAACCACTAAAAAGCTCTACTCAGTGGCCAAAAAAATTTTGTGAAAACTACCAACTGAAAAGTCACTGATCCAAAGGGGAAATTGCCAGTCTCCATTTTGAAAAATTATTTAGGTGACTACCAGATAATGATACATGACTATTTTATAACATGATTATTGGGAATAACTAATTTTATAACTGTCATCCACCATTAATATTATAACATTTTTAATGCACAAATTCCAAATAAATAAGTAGTTCTGACTTCTTAAATGGGAATGTTTTTTGGCTTTCCTTTTTATCTATAATAGCAAAATAGTATCTTGGTTGGACAAAAGTAATTAAAAAGAGGCATTCTAAACCTATTTATATTTTATTGAGTGAGAAAGAAATAATCTTTACATTATTTAAGGATGAAAATGATTGTTGAAGCCTTATCTCTCTTCAAAACAGAAATGCAAGTGGTTGATATCACACAATTTACACAAAAAAATTGATCTATTAATTTATCTTAAATATAAATGTAATTATAGAGTGTGGCCTTGACCTGCTCTACATGTAAAGTGTCTTGAGACAACTTTGTTGTGATTTGACGCTATATAAATAAAATTGAATTGAATTGAATTGATCTATCACTGAAATGCAAATTAATTTCAATACATATTTCAAGGTGTCTTCAAGAATAATTGAAATGCATTATAACAGTATTATTTGCCTGATAAAAAAATTACAGTAAAATATATTTTAACAGTAGCACATATGTACCCTTTGTCTCTTTCATTTTTAAATTCAAATACAATTGAAAAATATGCTTTATGTAAATTACATACTGTCTACGGTTGACTGTGGCTCAGGAAGTAGAACTACTCGTCTATGTCTTGGAGGGTCCATAGTTTTATCCCCAACTACCTAAGTTTGTCAGTTAGACAGTTACAAACTGTCCTTGGGCAAGATACTTAAACCCATACTGCTCCTGATGGCTGTTTGGTCAATGTGTGAATATGTGTAAGAATTCTTAAGGAGGAGGTTGAATGTAGACATGTGTTGTAATGTGCTTTTGGGTAGTTGAAAGACTAGAAAGAGGCTGAGTAAATGCAATAAATTTGCTATGTGCCATATTACCATATATTTATAACAAAACATTCTGTGCATTTCTATACCTTCACAGGTGATGTTCACTTGGGCCAAGCCGAGTTGGTACACTGAGCTGTTGACCATCAGAGGCTCCCTGATGAGTTGAATTCCCTCATTCCCCAGGAGGTTCTCACCCAAATCCAAGACCTGCAGGACCTTCAGCATTGGCTGCAAAGCAGGGATCCTGAGGTCACTGAGGCTAATTAACAACTCAGCTTTTACCAGGAACTGAACACTGTTCCAACTGTACTCAGAGACTTTAAGAACCAACAATATTTTTAATCACTGTTTTTAAGTTTAATTTTTCAAAATTTTCTCTGCAATGAAGTTTCGGTTAAGACCCTGTGTAGTTAGCTTCTTCCATCAAATGAGTTTTGTAAGCTTGAGAACTTTTAATTTTCACCATTATTATGTGATGATTATTCTTTCTTTTTAAAATATTCCTCTAATGTTAAATGCTTAGAACTTTTTCCTCTCTCCAGAGCCACAGTAGTATTGATGGTTGATTAGCTGACACATAAAGCTGGGGGGGTGTCTAGGGTACAAGAGGCCCATGTTACCCAACAGCTTTAAGTGGAACAAGCCACCCACTTCTTGGTTGTCCTGTCGCCTCACCACCCTTGTTAAATTCCTCTGGTCACCGCTCTGAAGAGAGAGGGAGTGTGGGGGCGGAAAAAACCAAGGAAGGCAACCAACAAACCCAGGGTGCGTCTTCTTCCGAGTTAATTTGCACCACGGTGACAACACACTTGAGAGGGTCCCCCTTTTTTTCTCACTGAGCTGCGGCACACAGAGGCAACACCACATCCAACGCGTGTTGAGAAGCTTCCCCGGTGAAGAGGGGAGGAGGAGAGGGAGGAAGAGCATCTCGAATGGATATGCACAAGGGATAATAGCAGACAATTAAAGCGGCGACTGCGTGGTTGAGAGTGTGTGAGAGTCAAGCATGGTTGAAGCCTGTCAAATGTAAACCACAGGAGGGTTGGAGTGAGAAGTTTGAGGCGGGTAGGAGTGTGAAACCACCAAAAACACAGTATGTTTTCACACATGACATGCTGGCTTAAACAAAAAAAAAAAGAAAAAATGAAAAACAGTGGTTGTACACATAGTTTAAAAAAAAGAGAGCTTTCAACAACATATTCACTTCAGAATAATCTTTTTTAAAAGCTTTCATGAATGAATATTACATTTAGACATCAAAAGCAAGTTTCGAGGAATGAGAAAGTAAATTTTGGCCCTTATCTGCTCCCCTTGTCTTAATTTCTAAAAAGCCAACAAGCCTCGAGGACAGAGGAAAAGCACATACAACACACCAACTAGAAAGGTTAATAACACCTCTCCTTGTCATCATATTCGACACAACCAGCTACCGGTCTAATTATCATCATTATGGTCTGCAAGGACATCTACTTATCCCAATGACTGGCAGGCTGCATGAGCACCCCTCCTAACACACAACTATTATTTAATCAAACTGTTCCTTCTTTTGGTAGCACTGAAGGAGACAGGAGATGCGTTTCTGTCTGTATGTGTGAGTGCACTAGGCAGGCCTTTAATTTCTAGCCTTTTGACTTTCACAATCGCCACTCACATGACAGGAAGGTGCAGTTTATGCTGCCAATCAGGCGGAAGGAATGCATGTTATTAGGAGTGCATAATGAAGCGCCTGGAGGAGGGACACTTTCAGAGAAGGAATTCTCTGGATGAGGCCCAAAGCTCTTAATTTATTCAATACTGAAGAGACGAGGGCAGGTATCAGTCAGATAGTTTAGGTCAGCTTGCACAGAGTCTTGTAGGGCTGTTCCAGTCAATTCATGTTCAGACATGGAGTGGATATCAAGTTAATATTCTCCAAAGTTACAGTCTATTTCACTTTAAATTCTCTCTGTCTGTTTCCCAGAATAGTGTTTCCTTCCTGAGCTGCGGTGGAGAGACAGTAACATGAAGATAGAATTAGGCACTACAAAGACCATAGCTACTTTAAGATATCCACTTAATTTGTCTAACTTGACCTGCTGAAGTCTCATGTTAAAAAAGCGCAGCAAAAGGCTAGTGGTGAAAGAGCAGGTAAGTCACAGCAGTGCGTTTGGTCACAAATCATGGACATTTGATGCAACAACATATGTTACTTGGATAATAAATAAAATAACTTGTCCTCTACAGCAGTGTAGTGCTCTGTAAGGCTTCTGTAAGAATTCACTATAATCCTATTTGGCATGTTAATGCATCTGCTTTTAACCACTGTATTCATCTCAGATAGGGTTTGTGCTTTGTGATCCTTCATAGACGCTTATCTATCCCAAAGCAAATTTTACTGCAGATGACAGCAAGAGGGATATGCAGCAAGGAATGTGCTAGACGACTCCCATGCTCCTTGAATGATCACAAAGCAAGCTTCCAGTTTTCACTTAATGTTGTCTATAATAACCTTACAACTCTCAACAAAAAACAACCAGATATTCACCACACCTTTCTCAATCAGCAAAGAATGTTTAGCCCAACATTTAGCTTAAAAGCTTAAACAAATATTAGGGCTGAAATCCAAAATAAATTGACAAGAAAAATACTCTTAATAGTCTTAATCCATGCATTGTGATGCTCTGAAAGTTCATTTTCTTTTCTCTCTCTCTTTAAGTAGAATGTCCCATTCTGCCTGTGCGTCTCACCAGTTCTTCCTCAGTGGTAGTACATGCAATGTGCTACAATGTTCAAACACCTTCAACTAACTATGAGAAGAACTTCCACATTACCAATTTGTAGTTACAAATGTAACCTTAAATTAGAGCTATGGTGGCTTCAGAGATAATGAGTGGGGACTGAACTTTCATCCCTTGGCAGGAGATTTAGCTGCTTTAAGATGGACATTGGCAGTGTCCTTAGTAGTGTACACTGCTGCTCACCATCAGGAGCAACCAAAGTCAAAAAATTTTCAAGGCTCTCTCGCTTCATTGCAGTGCTAAAATACAATGTAATGTTCTTTGTATGCTTTCTCCTTCCATTCTATCACAGGCTTAAGTCATGTTGCTCAGCATGCACATAAATGTCTTGTAAACAATGATTTTTACACAAAAGTCTGTAGTGACGCCTCTGCTTAAAGAATGATCTGTTCATTGGAATATATTTATACGCTGACAGTGGGAATTAATTGATTTTATTCCAAACTAAAAGCTGGTTTTATGTTCCTCACCAAAGCCTTGGCCAGATGGACCATGCCATTTGCAGTGATCTGGTTGTTTCTCAGCAATAAGACCTTCAGACCTGCCACCTGCTGCCTAAGACCATCACACAGCTCTTCCAAACCTGGACAGTAAACAAAACAAAACAAAACCAGAATCCCAAAGCTTTAAATTATGGTAATTAGAGGAACATGGTCAACTTAACTGCCTGTCCATATTTGTCTTTATAAGTTAGCACTGACAGATGCTTAGTAGGAGTTTTGGTCAGTGCTTACTTATGGCGGAAGCTTGAGTAATTATGAAGATGGTTGCTATGTGTTCAACCTTTTCACATATCTATATTAATTAGATAATATTAAAGCTGGACTGTGAAAGTTTGCAAACTGACAGTGTGACGAACCCTACTATCTATCCCGCTACTTCACAGTTTTTCCTTGTAAGCTGCTTACAGGCAAGGGAGGTGGGTCATACTTTAATTAGCACAAATTTGACAAGGGTTATAGATAAGTATTATTAAGATCATGTGTCACATTTCCAACCAGTTTGTGCATTCATTTACTCTGGTTCTTCTTCATATGATTCAGAATTTGTTAATATAAAAACTTAGGAATGCAATTGCTTATTTGCTTTATTCAAGGAAAGGGATGTGAAGATTATCAAGAACTTTAGAGATGGAGGTGCAAGCAGCAGGAAAAGAGCTAGCCTGGCTCTGTCTGAGGTCAAAAAACAAATCTGCCAACACCTATAACCACCTTTCAGAGCCATATCTCTTTCTCCTCAGATTGTTGTATGTCATTCCTTCATACTTCCCTGGTTTATTTAGAAATATGTATCTCCCCTTTCGTTATGTTATTTCACTTCCTTTTGCATGTTCGCTGCTTGAGTTTCTGCCCTATCATGGTTGGTGGGACAGCATTCTTACTGCATGTAAACAGCAGCTTTTTGTGAAATAATATCGCACATTGAGCCTTATTTTCACAGAACTGTGTCAGTGCTGGAGGAATGTCTGGCTGTACAAATTATCTTTCTGTTTCTGTTTCTTTTTGTTGCAGTCAAAATGTAGAGTGGTCATAAGGACATGTTTTTATTTCTTCATTCTTTTTTCTTTACTAAATTCATTTATTCTACTCATAAATTAAATAATTAATTAATGTTAACATAGGGTAATCTCATTTTATGAAGTTATTCCATCCCTGTAGTGTTCTTTGGTAGTCTTGATATTTCAAAGTGTAGTAAACATAAATAAAACAGAAACATTGTTTCCTCATTTTTTCTTTAAAACAAAGATTAACATCCTACCAGCATCTGCTATGGAATTGTTGCTGAGCTCCAGTTTCAATAAAGTGGTGTTGTAGTGTAGTAGGTCTCCGAGCTGCATGGCATCCTGGTAGCTGTTCAAGAGGTTGTTGGTAAGTTGCAGCTCTTGCAAAGCTTTGTTTGACTTCAGTGAACCAACTATATGCAACAACAAAAGAAAAAAGTGATCAAGGTCAATAACAGGATCCAAAATTGACATTGCTCATTTAAAGATATTCACATTCCAATTTTGGTTCCTTTTGATAAGAAAAGCTGCTGGAAAAACATTATTTGTGTAAATGTTTGTTTGTGATTTATGAATGCTAAATTAACTTAAAAATAAATATACAAAGAACCCTGGTTTTATTCTTATATTTGTGTCTATTCCAACTGTAAGACATGTTTACATTGCACTTGCCTCTTGCATTGTAATTATTTATTAAAGGCTGAGCAAAAAATGCAGATCCCTATGCAGTTGCCTTGATTACCTAATTTAATATCTTATTACTGCTATTTATTGAAATATAAAGTCATTTTAAAAATTTTAAAAATCTTTTAATAAATTTCCATTGTTCTCCAAGTTACATTCTCACAAACACATCGAATGACCCCTGTATTAAAGAGAAAAACCAAAACAAGAACAAGAACACAACCTTGTGAGGCAAAAATGATCATGTACAGTCCGTAACTCAAAATTAAGTTAAGTTTAGTGAATTTTTAGGTATTGAGTTTTACAGTGAACAATCTGAGCAAAATGTTAGCCTCTGACGTTAGGGATGGGAAACACAAATGGTGAAACTCCTTGCTAAAAGTGAAATGAACAGACTGGGCTCACAATGCAGCCTGTAACCTCAGAACAAAAAAAAACAAAAAAGATAGCAGAAATTAAGATATGGTGTATGGAAATTTGTTCTTCTAACTTTAAATGGATCCACCTTCCCTCCACAAGTAAAGACATATAGATTTTTTTAAATTGATGTTAGATATGATCCACCGTAGAAGCATGTCCTCCGAGTGCCAAACACTGGGCCTCCAGGTTGTAACTGTGATAGACTGATTGAAGACGAGTGAACTTGAGCATGAAAACGAGAGCACAGCAGGAATCACTGCCTCCTGCAATTACTGCCGTAAAGATCAAGTAGCACTCCTCCACTATTCTTACATGAAGGAGCTATTGTTGAAGCCAGAGTTGTATCTCCTCAGCACAGCAGACTTTACAAACACCTGTCAAATTTCAGGGTCCCATTTTCAAAATGCCAGTGTGTGTGTGCCTTTGTTAGAATTTTTTCATTATGGAACTTTATCGCATCTTTAATGGTGCTTTCAAGAGATATCTTGTATTAATGAGTGTGTTGAGGGTATTCCCTGTGTATTTGTGTACTGTACTGTAGTACACAAGTGTCCATGTTGCCAGGGCCCTAGCTGCCCCTCTTCCCGATCGATGCCACAGATTTGATCAAGCTTGTTGGGCTGCATGTGGAATGCCAACATTGTCATCAGGCACAGTGGGAACCAAATGTTAGAATCGGTAGGATTGATCCAGCCGACTCCACCGTGAGCGCCCCATCCTGCAATCAGAGGCCCCTCCGATCGAAGACAATGATCCTCAGCTGGGAACCCTGCCAGGAGGGAAGAAGGGGAGGTGGCAGTGGGCTCGGTAAAGCTAGAGAGGACGGGGCGAGACAAGTGATGAATGTAGGAGGAGGAGGTACACTGGGGAGACCCTAAAATATCAAAGAGATCCAGGAAATGGCTGAAAATGTTGGAGGAACAAGTTGGTGTCAGAAAGAGTGGGCAGCATACTGTGTCCATTTGGTTCTTTCTGCTCCCAACTGAGAGGAGATGAGAGGCTATGTTCACTGTTTTGATTTTTTGTCCCTACAAAAAGTCAGAAATAGAGGTTGTTTTACCATTATATTTGAACATTTACTACAATAATAAAACAGCAAGTTATTTAGATTTATTTTTATCTAATTACAAAAATGTAAAAAAAAAAAATAGATGAACCGGGTAAGTTGTCTTTCTATCATTCGTTGTGACTGTTTTGATCTTAGCACCAAAGGTCTATTCTTTACTAATCTATTGCATATGGCGGTTTGTCTTTCTATGTCCATTTATCAATACACAGTACTCAATCCCCCTCTGAGTGTTGTGTTTGTCCTTGTTGATTGTATTTATATATGTATATACTCATCCAGTGATTGTGTATGTGTATGAGTGGTTGTGGGTCAAGTTCGTTCACTTTATCAACCATTTCCCTTTTCCATCCCTCATAGAGATTGAGCAGAAGCTGATGATGGTCAGAGGGTTCAGGCCTCAGCAGCCTAATTTACTTTACTTTGTTTTTAGTTTTTCCCCACAACAGTTTTAGTAATTTTTTCTGTATACTAAAAGTGTGTGTTTAATTTGTATATACAAGTCTGTGTGTGTGAGGGCATTGGTGTTTAATATTTTTGGGATTGTGTAGAGATCAAATGTACCATGAATTGAAAACTAAGTGTTTGCATCCTGGGTAATATTTTTGTGAGATTACGCAAAATTGTTTAGAGGGAGTGTGTCTGTTTTGTGTTTGTGTGTTCTGGCTGCCAGAGCCCTTATAGATGTGTGCAGCAGTGTGTAAAGTGACAGCTCAGAGATTAGGCCTCTAATCCAGGTCCAGACCTACGGAGAGGGTCACAGTTCAAAATCTGGTCCTGCTGGCCATCGGACACACCCACAAACACACATTGGAACACACATTTGCTAATGCATGTGGCACATAAATTTATCCCAGTATATCCAGTCTACTCTCAGCTAAGAAAGTGATTTAACAGACAAACACAATCTTAGTGTATTTATTCAACCTATTTTTTAACTTGGAAATATGTTGAGGTAGAGACCACATGTACAATATAAACCAGCAAAAACAAAAGCAACAGATCTTCAGCACCAATCAACTTAGAAACCCAGAGGGAAATAAAAAGTCAAATTAATGGAATCATTAGGATTCACATTAGGGATAGGTTAAGTATATTTTACATTGCAGTATATTTATAGTATAAAAAACAGATAAATTAAAACAAGAAAAGCAGAAAGCAAAATGAGATTAAAAACTTTAATTGCCCTGTGGAAAAATAAATAATAAGCTCTGAACTGTTTTGCATGTTATCCCAGGTTGCAGGAGCAAAGCAAGAAAACTGGATTCTCAAAATTCAGTAAAAGCAGCGTGCATCTGTAAAATAATCAAGTCATTGGAACATGTTCTATGAGGACCCACATTAAAAGATGGCAAAATGGTAAAGACAGTGGGAAGGCTGTAAAATAAATAAATAAACCTTGTGTCTATCACAGTTTATTTGGAGAGATGGCCACCCAACCTTAGCATACAGCTCACAATGATAAGTATTATAATAATCATCAGTAATAAATGTCAGTGCAGAGTAATAAACAGCATCCAAGGGCTTTAGAGGTGCACCTGAAAAATGCATGTATGAAATGTCACCATAATCCAAGTCTGAAGAAATTGCCTAATTAAATTCCTTTTTTTATAATGCAGATAAAAACATGTTTTATTTCCTCGGATGAAAGCAATTTTATAACTTAATACGCTCAACTAGATTAGTCTGATCACTATCTATCTACCTTTCTATCTATCTATCTGTCTGTCTGTCTGTCTGTCTGTCTGTCTGTCTGGATAGATAGATAGATAGATAGATAGATAGATAGATAGATAGATAGATAGATAGATAGATAGATAGATAGATAGATAGATATCTACCGAGATATCTAGCTATCTAGATAAACAGATAGATAGTTGAGTGATATTTTTTGTCTGCCAACTAATAAAGTTTGTTTTTGCAACATGTTACAAAGAAAATTTAATGTGGTATGAATCAATTTTTTGGCCAAACACAAAATAATATTGCTCCCATAAAGATGACCATTACATCCATTTACAGAAGGAACAATATCATCAGTATAAAGAGCTAGTAGAGCAGTCCCCCACCTAGTAGGAAACCTTGCCTAATTTGCATAAATTATTTTTTAACTTTTCCAATAGCCACAAAGATATTTTTGTCTGTGTAGTTACTCTGGAACCATTTTTAAGCAATTTCATTAAATCTGATAATTTTAAGCCTTTTTAAAAGCAATGGATGATTGGCTGTATTGATTGCCATTGAAGGATTAAAAAAAAAAAGCTGTAGTACCTCTTTGTGCACAAAAGTACAGTGCAATTTAAACATGATTATTGAAAGTAATAGTGCTGTTCTTTGCTCTGATATCTAATTAGTACATCTATTTACGAAAAGTATTCCTTCTGAAAGTATAAGAGAAAGAGTTTAATTTAATTTACTTACTTAAAATTCTAATAGTTTTGCTAGTCATAGTTTTGAAAACTGGTCTTTAGTTGTAAAGTTCAGCCATCTCCTGCATTTTTGTAAGAACGTTGAATAACTAAAGGATGTTAGATGCAGATGTTTATCATTGCTAACCAAATTCCTTATATCTACAGCCAGTAATGCATTTGCCATAGCAAGTGTTACATCTAAATGCAAGTCTAAAGGTTAAAAAAAAAAAAAAGTTACCATTTTGTTTTATTAGATCGTATTTCACTGCTTTTGCCCTCTGTTTATTTTTAGGTGATAAAAAAGGGTCAAACCTTTGGTATAAACTGCTAAAGTGAGGACAGATAAAGCTACAGCAGCTGTGCAGGACTGTTTTGAGTACACAGACACAGACTCATGTCGTGAGATGCTGCCAAACATTGAAAACACATCAATCTTGAAGAATATACATCTTCAGTTAAATCATACATCACCAAATGTGTTGATCACAAACATGATTAAATAATTCCCCAACCAGAGAGCCTGGATGAATGGATAGGCGAGGACTTTATTCAGAGCCGTTGCAGTTATGTGGCAAGCAAATTAAAAATATCATATTCTGCAAAGCAAGAGCACCCTCATCATGCATGAGACCACATTGGCAAACGAGCTTACTCATTTTTTGCTCACTTTGATCTCCTCAACAAGGAGTTAGCTGTAAAGTCTTCTCTATCTATGGAAGAGTATGGGGATAGATCAGTCTTGAAATGAATAAATGCACACAGAGGGACTCACAAATGTTTTGGGGGTTTTAAATATAAATGAATCTTCACAAAAATATTTTTTTAATGCACACACAAATATTTCTCCTTCTATATAACTGTAAAAGATTCCACACACAATTTAAGTGGTTCACAAATGTATTTCTGACGCACACACAAATATTTCTTGATTTAAATATATATAACAGAAATTCACAAATATATGTATTTAAAACAATTTGCAAGTTTTATCAAAAACATATTTTGTGTCGTGACATACATACTGTTGAATCTGCATTTACACACTTGTAATTTGTGAACCTCACTGCCTTTGTGTGTGGGAGTTTTGAGGCTGCCATGACGTGAACCGATCCGCAAATGTGTTTCTTACAACAGGGAGCTGTCTGTAGCCAATCAGATGTTTCCCTACTTTTCAGCCAATCACATGAATGTGCTCCCACCGCCAGTGGTGGAGGTCAGAGCTGAACTGACCTGCACATGGTCTCTGGCAGCAACGCGCCAGGTGTAAGTGAAACATTTAATATGTCTAGCTGGCTAACGTTACGCCTTTGTTGTCAGGTTTGCTCAGTTAGTTGAAGAATTATTTGAAATTTGCATTTTCCTTATCAGTTCAAATGTGAAACAAGCAACATAAGCTAGCAAGCTATGCTAGCATTTCTGCATGTTGATAAAATTGGGCTAACATCTTGTAATTAATCTTAAATTGAAATCAATCATTGCAAATAAAATGACTGTTTGATAGGGTCCGTCATCTCTAGCCGAAGTAGCTGCTCGGTTTTTTTGTTGAATTATTTGCCTGGGAGCTGTCTTTTGCCCCAGCCTCAGATGGAGAGCAGAGATTAATATTAGAGTGGAGTTTAATTATTGTAAGGTTAGAATATAGAGTCTAAATATCGTGGGGTGCATGATCAAATATGTTTGAGTTATGAGTACTTGTTATCTTAGTGTTGTGGACCCACCTCTAAAAAATGAAGAACGTCTTAAGACCTTAAAGGTCAGGAAAGTTCTGCAGTGGTTGATAAAATCCCCCAAATTGTGTTGGTGCCCGTTTACTGAACATCAATGATATAGATGAGGTGATGTGCCTTGATAAAGCCCAAAGAATATTGAAAGAAAATACCCACTCCATCCACAGCCTGTTTAACTTACAACTGCCTGGCTATAAATATAGAATTATCCTCTACTGAACCACCAGACTTCATAATAAGGGTGCACAATCTGTCATCACAAGCCAAAAACTTAAGTTTTTTTGTCCACATGTCAACACTGTATATGCAGTTACTGAATATTTTCATCTTGGCCCAAGGCCTTGCATGAATATCTTCACTTAAAGCAGGCAACATCTGCCAAACCTAGTCAAAAACATCTGCAAACAAGGAAGTGATGTTTGCAAATGATTTTGAATCATTGGTTGTTATGGTTGAGTCGCTGCTAATCAGTGCAACAGAACGAAGAGGCTTACAGGTCTTAACTGGAGATGGAACTGCAGGATGAGTGGTGGCCTGTTTACAGCCAAATTGTTGAGTTTGTGTGTGTCTGTGCAGCTGTGCCCCTGCCAGCTTGTAGGCTTGAAACTGGGAAACTGGGCACTGAACGTGGGGTAAAATTGAGAGTGGAGGCAGCAACAAATGGTCATCAGATTCCAAAGAGAATGGGGGAGTGTGGCTTTTTCTGGTTATGAGTTGACCTAAGATGAAGCCTGGGATTAGTTCTCAGCTTGGTCCATTGGACTTTAGCCTGGGTAGCAGCAACTCCAGGTATGGGACAGTTGAGAGTGCAGTTCTCCAGGGCTTGTAGTGGCAATAGTGGGGCCTCTGGCAACCAAATTGTCAAAGATCTGCTCATTTATGTCTGATTTGGTACAGGGTGTGTATTTGCTCCTCAGTCCCTGACAATTTCTTTTTTAGGCAGAGGGAGCTGTTGCTTCTGGATAGTAAAGTGAGTAAAAGCTCGCTTTGTACTTGTAAGGTGGGAAGAGAGGAACATAGATGACCATAAAAGGAGTGAAGATAGGAGTAAAACCCTGCTGTCTGACTGGGCTTGCTGCTGTGGATCAGTTCAGTTCACTGGTGGTGTTGGTAGTGATAGTGTCCCCACTGGCTTAATATAATAAGATAATGATAATGGTAAAAACAAGCTGGGTTATGCTAGCACTGACGTGAAGACTTTAGACTTAAGATCCAAATATTTAATAATTAGAATCTTTTAACCTACAAAATCCTATCAGAAAAACAAGCAGAAATCCTAGCTTCTGAGTGCTTAGGACTAAGTATATAGAAGCTGAATCTCAGGAGAGTTTGGTAGGGAAATATTACTTACATGTGTGAGTGTGTTTTTGTGTGTGTGTTTTTGTGTGTGTGTGTGTGTGTTGTCATACCCAGTGTATATAATGGCATGCCGCTTAGCTGGGCATTGTGAAGATGCAGCACTTTGAGCTGGCTGGTCAGCAGAGCTTTAGATAGAGCCTGGGCCGGGTAGTCAACTACAGGCACATTACACATTTTTAGTCTGGACAGACGCACACTCTGAAACACAAATACACATGAGAAATGCAGAAATACAATGAATACAAACAAATTCAAAATGAGTGAGTTAAAGATTCTTTACAGTTTAATCTGTTGAAAAAAGAAAAATACCAAAAGGAGGAGAGGATGTATGGTGACAAAAAGAGCTTCACAATCACCCAGGGCCTTCATAAATATGGCATCAGGAGGTGCTCTGAGTGGCACACGCACGTAGTGAGCGGCAGCTCAAAAACGTTCGTCATGTCTTCTTACTAATGTAGGAGTTTTAAGTTCTTTGTTCAGACATAAGGTTTTCACCAA
>JAQMCX010000017.1:9850128-9868047 GCA_029814765.1 Acanthurus leucopareius | reverse complement strand
TCTATCTATCTATCTATCTATCTATCTATCTATCTATCTATCTATCTGTCTGTCTGTCTGTCTGTCTGTCTGTCTGTGTATGTGTATGTGTATCTATGTATTATTATCACTGATGGAGCACAAGCTGATGGGATTAGAGGTGTACTTAAACCCTAGTATGTAATTTTGGAAAGTTTGAATCATGCAGTGGAAACAGACACAATTTTTCTAGCAGGAGATGCTCACTAAGGGGGACAAATACACAGACAATAGCTCAATAAATTGTTTTGTTGCCTAACATCAAACTGAGACTTTGACCCATACTGGGGCATCAAAGAACAATGGGACCCCAAGTTTTTTTTGTGCCTGATATTTCTGTTGTGCTTGCAATTTTTAAAAGATTTAATAGGTTGCTTAGTTAAACTCCTAAGATGCAAATTTTGAAAATCACACAGGCAAACCTCATGCAAAGACAACTCAAATTGAGACCTAACGGTGCAAAGTCAGCAGCTGTCACTTCCCACAGAAGAGTATTTTAACATATTTCTTTAGTCCTGTACTTCAAAAAAGGTAAGATAAAGCTTTAAAGTCCATGTTTTTCACTTAGAAACAACAATTTAACATAGGAAATCCTAAACTCTCACAGTTTTAGACAACAGTAATTGGGCCTCATGAAAAAATGGAGCTTACCCAGTTGTCACAACGCTGTATTGTTCAAACTTACCATTCTCCAAAGTCAAAAGTAAATTTTCAGGCCACACTTAGGCAGACATTGATATTATGTCCTGAAGTATTCAGAAAAACAAAAGGCATACCTAAAGCTAGTGGCTGGATTTGCAAGAAATATTAATCATGGTCTATAAAGAATGAATTCCAGTGTTTGATTGATTACCATTTATCTGACAATTTTTTGACTAGTTCCAATATCCCTCTGACAGATTTAAATAACCTGACCCATCATGATTAATTAATTTGATTCCCTGCCATGTCAAGCCATCGCTCTTGCCTGTGTGAAGATGAAGAGACTGAGGGAATGGGTAAGACTGGGAAGCATCCTCTTACATACAGCTAGTCAGCATATCCACTCCCTTCCTTCTAGATATTACATTTTCATAGTACTGAACTGTTGTCATAATTATGATATAGTGACAATTTTGTCACTGCCACGATTATGGTTAGAGACAATATTTATTTAAATGAGTGAAACAATAGATAATGGCTCATAGATGGATTGTGGGGGTTGGATGGTGGAAGTGCAGGGCTGGCACTGAAATCAAAAATTTGCATCCAGAAACCTGTCTGTGGTCAGGTTTAGACAACAAAGGCACTCTAATTGGATGATAATTTGCAGTATTGTCCATTTTGTTTGGGAAACAAATCAAATAACTTCTTAATGAATATTTAGAGCAGAATGGACATCTGAAAGAATCTGAAAGGATAATGTGCAAGAAATATTTGCATGTAATAACTTTTATGGGGCAGTATTAAGCCTCGTTAAGTTACAGAATATTATCAGCACCTAAATGACTTGTGTTTTTGTGACCATCTGTATGTATGCGTCTGTGTGTGCATGTTTGTGTGTGTGTGTGTGTGTGTCTGTGTGTGTGTGTGTGTGCGCGCGCGCCCCTTTTTGATTTCATCATGGACCTGAGACTTGGGTCTAGTGCTACAATCTAGAGACATACATCATATTGGGAAACAGAAAAGTTGCAAGGAGATAATTCAGGCGTGTGGGGTCAGTGGGGGTGGGGAGCAACTCCTGTGTCAGTTGCTGCTGTGGATCAGTTCAGGTCATTTGAACTAAATGTTCTCCCTCAGAGACCTCAGAAACCACAGTGTCACATTAGTACTTTGTGTTACCAGTCCAACCTTTGAGGACAACTTCAAACAACTCTGCAAATGTCAGAGAAAACCACTGAAATGGTCTTGGGTGTACTCTTGATCTGGTCTGATCTCTGGTCTTAAAGACTGGGGAGTCTCCACTGCAAAGATCCTCACACATACGTAAAGCTACCAATATTTAGGAGTCAGAAATTCACAAATAACATGTATCTTAGGTGGTAATGGTGATCAAGTGATGTAGTGTAAAATACTTTCTAACAAAAAAACTACAGCTTGCACTTGCTACATGCACTTTAATATGTTCATTTGTGCACAACAGGAACAGTCTCAAAACTTTTTGACCCCACCTTGTACATGATGTGACTATTCTTTTGGTGCTTCAAGCTGGTTGACATGTTTTGATGTTACTAAAATTCCATGAGAAATATCATTGAATCAGGTACACTAACAGGGTCCCCAGACAATTTACCCAAATTGTCACTGACTGCTGGCCTTGAGAGTTTTCAGTCACCAGATTTTTTTCCCTTATAACCAGGCTAGTGGAAAAAAAGTGAAGCAAATAAACACAATACTGGAAAACTATGTTTACTCCTACTTTAGTAGTTTTAAAAGTTTATTCAAAGTTGCTAACTTCACCATAACACTTCAATTGGTTGGACTTCTGAAAAATGGTATGGTGAAGTCAGCACATTAGTTGTATACGTACAGATATTTTTGGGCCAAACAGTGGTTCTGGCTTGCAGAGCCAGCCCTACCCAAGGTGGCGCTCTAGGCAAGATTTTATTTATTTTATATTTGGTGCCCCCTCCCTTGGCTTTGGAGGCGCTCCGAGTGGCGCACGCACATAGCAAGCAGCGGCTCAAAAACTTTCGTCATGTCTTCTTATGTCTTCTTAGGAGTTTTAAGTTCTTTGTTCAGACACAAGGTTTTCACCAAAGAATCAATGTGAGCTTTTCCATTTTAACTTAAGAGTTAATAGTAATAACTAGTTTTAATTTAGTTTTTCCCGATTTTTTGGTGCCCCCTGGAAGCCGCGGCACCCTTAGCATTTGCCTATACTGCCTATTGGAAGGGCCGGCTCTGGACTGAAGACACAAAATAGTGAAGTGAAAAAATGTGAAGAACTCCAGGATAGTTGAAACAGGAATACATTTTTGACTAAATACTCTTAACCTGAAGTTATGCATAAAGTCCTTGCGTTGTTTTCCCTCATTCTCTCCTGCTTTGATCACACAGAAATGAAAGTCAGTCCATAATGTTTGGACTCAAACCGACTGTTTCTCACCTCACAGCTAATCAATTATGCCTGCTAATTCTATCTGTGATGCTGTAGTAATGCAGCATGTGTGTTTTGATGTGTTTATGCTCATGTTCGCAGTGGGAGAACTTCTCACTCTGTTTGCTTTGCCCTGTGTCTTCTATCCATGTAATGTGCAACAAATTCACTTTCTAGGATGTACATTATGCCCCGGAGAAAGCCTACAAGAAAAGATTACTATTCCACTGCATCAGCCAACCTGCTTTATCAAATGAGCAAGGGCCCTCCAACATGATGTTCCCATACTGCTGATGTCAGAAATGTCAAGATGGGTTGTAGATTCATAGTATAAAATCATATCCAGCAAGGACGATGCTCCCTGAAAGAGAGAAAAAAAAAAACATGAACAAGAAAAAATGAAGAAAGCAAGGCACCAAATTTGACAGGAATGTTATGAAGTTCTTTTGGAAGAAGAAAAAAAAGCTTCTAATCTGATACAAGGGAAGCCCTGAATATGAAACTGTACTGGAATTGGAAGACGAAGATGAGGAAAATAAGTTTTGCTCATAAAACTCACATTTTCTTCCAGTTGGGCTGCCTGCAGATTGATGAAATCAAAGTGCAGTGATTTCAGAATGACTTCCAGTGCTTCACAGGAGCCGTGGTCTAATCGCTCACCTTGATATAGGCAGGCAATCAAAGGGGGAATATAATTGGGAGGCTGTTTGCTAACAGGAAAAATTGCACGGCTCTAAATGTGCATTATCCTTTTCCTGAAATGAGCATTTCAGTAAAAATCAGGGCAAAACAACTTTATTTATGGGCGAAGTTTATCTGTTTTTGTTTGTATGTTTTCTTTTAATAATGTTCTGAGACAGAGACAATCAGAAACAGAAATAATGCTGACATCTGTAGTTAGAAGAATCAGGATAAAATGGTTTTCGTGATTGGAATTTGAAGACATGAATGCCTCAGTGTCCTTTGATTACTGACTGCCTGCAGAACTTTATAATCAATAAAATAATATGTACGCCAATCGAACTTCGAAAACCTCTGAATGTAGTCTGAACACGTCACCTCAAAGAGCGTATTGCATCTTGAGTGAACAATTTTACTATACAGGATGATTGACAGATTTGGGGGTTAAAATAGAAGTATGTAAGTTATGCAGTTCTCGTTTTAAGTTTATAACGTGTGGTATTTCTGTTTCAGGTAATTGTAAATTACAAGCCAGCGCTGTCTGACAAAAATGGACAACATTAGCCTTCATGCAGTCATCTCTTTCTAGCATGTTAAATTCATCATTCCACCTCTTCACCATGATGTAAGAGGTGCCATTCTTCCTGCATGTCCTCGTAAACTCCATCAGTAAGCCTTTGTCCATTTTCGCAGTCTTGATTTCCATTTTTCAACTACTTGTAACAACTACAAAAATTAACTTCATTCTTTCTGTGCATAGCTGAACTGCACAAGTTCTATAAACCTTTTCTTAGGCCACATAATTATGAATCACCTAATTTTTTGTGTTTTCGCATGTCATAGACTGTGTAGGTGCATGTATATGTGCGTGTGTGTATGTGTGTGTGTGCGTGTGTGTATGTGTGAGAGAGCTTATACCCTTTTTTTCTATCTACTTTATTACATTTCAGAAAGTTAGGGGTAAACTGTAGTTTTATACTATCTAATTTGCAGATTAGAATTTTTAATAAACTGAAAACATTAGAGGATTCTGTAAATTGTAAATATTATTATTATTAAATATTGGTAAACCTACCATTATGTAAAGTGGTAAAAAGCTCCACCTCAAAAGGCTACAACATTAAAATGCTGCTTAGGTGGCATTTTTCATCAGTAATTATGAGACAATATTATACATAAAGTTTGTAGCATGATGTATATTTTTAATTATGATACTATATATACTCACTGCATGTACCATTATAGATCCTACATTTTACATAATTTTCATACATACTGTATTTTGATATTGCTTGAATAATTGATATTTCATTTTGATGTTGATATTTTGGTTCAGAAGGGTTTTGAATGCAAAAATGCACCTGAGTATTTTTTTATTTTGTGGTGATGACTGTCTTTAAATGCTTGACACTGACACGGACATAGGACCACCCATATTTTCCTTTTTCTACTGTTTTTGATTTCAGTGCCTAACAGTGTGATGCATTAATTTGTACATTTTATTCAGTGTCTTTGCACAGTACAGTATAAAAGAAATCTACTCACACAGCTGCAGAATTTTTAAAAACTTATTGTATTTAAATTGGTTTTTGCTGTATAGATGTTGCTTATCATTCTGAACTTTGTAATTGGTACCCTGCACATTTATTCTTGCGCTGCACACTTTTTTGTGCCTGGTACCGTGTACCTCTTTTTTTTTTAAAATTTTTATTCTACTGCATTAGTTTGACATCTATGCATGTTCTATTTTAACAGGCATATGATTGCAGTTCACGGTTTGTCTGTTCCAGCCTCCAACCACTTGATATTAGAGTTTCAGTGTAGTAAATGACTGTCTTGGATTTGGTTTGCACTAGACGCTAAATAATTTGCTGAATAAATAAATGTGGTTAGATCAGTGTCTTATCTCAAACTCAAAGCTTTGGCAGTGGGGCAGTTGTCTGTGTGCTTAACCATGCCAGTCAGGTTAACGCCTGGATAGTTTATGCAGCCAATGCAGTTGTTATGGCAAGAAAAAAAAAGAAACCACAGTTGAAAGCCCCTCTGATGT
The DNA here is from genome assembly GCA_029814765.1 of Acanthurus leucopareius. Classification (NCBI taxonomy): domain Eukaryota; kingdom Metazoa; phylum Chordata; class Actinopteri; order Acanthuriformes; family Acanthuridae; genus Acanthurus; species Acanthurus leucopareius. The sequence continues at coordinate 9,862,219 of JAQMCX010000017.1, read as the reverse complement.
CATTAAGATATATCATTTGTTAGATCTGTAGTATGATTATATAGTGATAGTCTCTATATGTAAAGTGTCTTGAGACAACTTTGTTGTGATTTGGCACTATATGAATAAAATTGAATTGAATTGAATTGAATAGTGACACTGGACAATGAAAGATGGATAAGACTATAATTGAATGCTGATTTTTGGTGACTTAAGCTGGATATATTTTCAAAATACAGTCACATGCTTAACCATCTGGATGAATTGTCAGTCCTTCAGTTCCCCTGTATAATATAAACAAGCTGCTGTCTTACAGGAATTGTTTACTATCAGGGCAGTTGGGCATCCAGGAAAATGGTGAGGTCCTTTCGTAAAACTCAAAACTTTTCTGAATAAACTGATATTGCTATACAACAGGGTTTGTGTGCTGAGATGGTTATGTTAAAATATGGCCAAAATGACATAATTTAAAATTTACAGTTTTTTCAAGAAATAAAAAAAAGGTGATTTTCTCTGTTACTGCTTTTCACTACTGTACTGTAAACAAACTGTAACATGGCCTAAATCCGTGGTAACTACCAAAACTTGGATTTGATATGTTATTGAACCCACACTATATAGTCAATATCCTACTGTGTGTATGATTTCACTCACCACTGCCACAATCTTAACATTAAGAATTTCACTATTTACATTTTAAATGCCACCTCTACAAATGTGTCACAATAACCTTTTCGTTATTTAAAGATTTTAACTTCATAATTATTCTCCTCCACATTTGATTTTATTTTAGTCGATCTCCTAATCCTACTGTTTCTACATTATTGTGTGTGTGTGTGTGTGTGTGTTTTAAAGTGATTATGAACAATCACTGCAGCCATTTTGTACTCTGACCACTGTGATGTGTGGCTCCTTCATACACAATATTTATTAAGTAACCTTACATTTGATGTGCACTCATTGATACATCTAAGGGATTAAGGTTAATATTTGGTGATCTGGTTACTGTTGCTCCCAAAATCTGATTAGAAGATACATTCCAAATCAAACTGTGACTGATCAGACATAGCCTTGTGATCTCTTTCTCTCTCCTGGGTTAATTCTTATCTCTCCAGTCAAGAAGGGTAAATGATAATTACTATCATAATTATTTCCAAAATGAATTTTCCCTATGTTTTAACAATAATCAGTTAACTGAGTGATGGCAGAGGGCGTGTGGGGTGGAAGAGTGGTGATCTGAAATCCCATTTTTCTAATCCGCCCTGCGTCGGGAAGATAATAAGGCAGCAACACCCGCAGTCAGATGTCATCAGTGCGTGACGACAGTGACGCCCATCATGGCATTGCATGCAACTTTACACTGCTGCTGTATGCAGATGTGTCTGCCTCTGTACCTCTATAGTTGTGAGAACTTTCAGTTTTAAGCCTTTCAAAGTAAAGACATTATATCACAGAGTCTGCTATGGGTCAGACTTTGGAATAAAATTTGAATGGAGATTAGATTTAGTTTAATGTAAGGGTTACCAGTTCATATTTAAACTACTATCACACATCAATTAGGGTAATGGTTATGAATAATTAAATTCAAGATTAGGCATTGATACAGGTTTCAGTTTGTGCTTGGGCAGAGACTAACACAGGAAGGCAGGGATAAGCGTAAGATTAACAGTGAGGAAATTAGAATTGATCCAAATTTTATTGGTGTTATTTTCTCATTGATGATCTCTCTTAATCAGTGTTGTTTCACATATAGATAAGTTTTTAGAAAATTCTCAGACACAAATAGAATTGTCCCAGGCCATAGAGTTCAACAATGGTGTCATTTTGTAAGCCAACCCAGGGTTTTTATGGCAGATCCATTGTGTTTTAAAATGTACCTGAAATAAGCTAAATAACTGTGGCAAAAAAAGGATATGCATTTATTTTGTTTAACAAGTGGAATTCAATAAACCAACACACTTGGCTTGGCAACTGTTTTCAAGACTAAATTTAAGATACTGTGTGTTGGTGTGCATGTGTGTGTGTGTGTGTGTGTGTGTGTGTGTGTGTGTTGTTAAAATAACAGATCAAAAATATATTAAAATGTTTGTTCTACACCGATTTCAGTTTTACTATACAGGTTTTGTTTTGCTCTTCTTCTTGTAATGTGTGTATCGTATTAATGTATCTTTTTTAAGATTTGGTCTTTTATTTTCTACAATTATACTATGATTGAACATATAAAACATTTAAAACTCATTCAGTGCATCATGAATGTCACATTAGGTCTTCAATCATATTTAATAATGAGAGAGTGAAGTGTTCAGCTTACCTTTGAGATCCAGACATTTCACACTGCCACCTACACACACACCCTGCTGAGAGAGAGACAGAGAAAGGGGTTGAAACAGGAGGTGTGAGGGAAAGGCGCGAACATACACACACATACACAGACACACACACAGATATTTGGCAACAGCAGTGCACCATCCACCCTCCCTAGTCTCTTTCCGCACGGCCTCTCCATCCATGCCACACTGTACCGGTTTCATCAGGGAGGCTTATTGGATGCCAAAGCATGAATTATGAATTTCACACAGTTTACCGCCATCGTTGATGGTGACACGGTGTCCTAATTAACCAGTGTATAATAATTAGAAACAGCTGGTCATCAGTTGATGTGTTCATTTGCCAGAGCCAGTGTTCCACATACATCTAATTTGACTGCATCCATCACCGGAGGTGGCAGATTTGTGCGGATGGTGGAAAACATAGATTTTTTTCTTCTTCTGGCAAGCAACACAGGGAAAGGACACAGGGATTTTTTTTTTGAGCATTCTTCTATAGATGATGGTAGAAGATGGGATTCTGTGACATGAGATCATATTTTTTTTAAGCATGTTTCGTTTCTGATATAATGGAGGTTCCTCTCTGAAAGCATTTAAAGAGGTATCTGTGCCAGCATTTAAAGGCAGTGATGCATTTAAAAAGTATCTTATCATTGATTAGGGTTGGATAAGGTCAGCAACTGCTACCCTGACAGAAATTTGATCAGTCTGGATGTTTTTTCAAAGAATTGCTCTATAAGAATACAGAATTTGAAAATATTCGCATGTTATGCGTAAATTCGATTGTTAATCTAAAATAGATCTATCTCTTAATTTATTTATCATTTAGGATCCACCAGGGGGCCCCAAAAGTGAACAAATGAAAAAAGTGAGTTTCTCATGTTTCCTATATTTATTTGCATCTCACAAAGAAAGGAAACTCTACCTACCATACTGCTGAAGTTTTAATTGTGTGTTTTTTTTAACATTACTTTAACATATTTACAATGCCAACTTTACTGACTCAAAAAATATTACAGGAAAAAAAAAAGACCATTTTATATTATATTTGATTTAAAGGCCTTGAAAAAACTATCCTCTAAATCTTTTTTTGTTTTGTTTTTGTTTTTGTTTGTTTTGTTTTTTAATCAGTGATAGGTTCCTGTATGAACACAAAATAATCTTCCACAATTTTGGTTTGTGAGAGACTTGTGGTTTTGTTTTTGTTTCTGGTTTGAAGTGGGCAGGATTTTGTTGTGTGCACCAATCAGGATTTAGCAGCGTTTAAAACAAAAGCCTCTTTGAGGTTGTTTGCCTCGGTTGCCTTTTAAGCCAACCTGGTTGAACCACACTGAAATAGAGCATTTATCATATTGACTGTTGCATGAAATAATAACAAAAAATTAATTAATTAATAATGCCTTTATTTTTCCTTTAACCCTGATCTTTGATTGTTGATTATTATTACACGGACATTTTATTTTATGAAGAAAAACTGTATTTTGGAAGCAAGTTTTTGGGGAATTTGATATCATCTATGCTGATTTATTGCAGCACTCACAGGTACACCACATTTCAAGGGCTACTAGCTTTATTAGCTTACAATATCAAGTTATACCGTATAGTTATACGGAAGTTATATTATAGTTTGCTGTCACTTTTTGTTGTTTTTTTTAACAAGAAAGAGAAAGTGGATGTGTAGGTTGCCCACATTTGCTCAAGGCCCCCAAAAATCTTGTTCCAGCCCTGTCACCCCCTTTATGTCGCTTCAATCCTGACTTTCTGACAGCCTTCCCTACATGACTCATCTTGGCTGGCTTACTGAATTGCCACCTTATTTGTGAGCAGTGCCTTGTGTTGTCTCTCGTTGCTAAATTTGATTCATTGTTCATAGGGACACAGAGAGTACAAAAGGACTTGGAAGCCTTTTCTCGCTCTCATACTACAGAGAATAAAGCCGAGCAAAAAAAAAAAGTGACCATAATGTGCTCCTGATGAAAGAATCAATGGGACATAAATTGCATTGTTTGTGTATACAAGATTTATATGTAATTGGTGAGGTGGTTGAATTTCCCCCTGTAATCATCTTAAGTGAGACATACATACACTGACACACTTGCAAAAATACAAACATACATATTTTCATAGTTTTACATTGAGCATAGTGTGTATATGTGTGGTGTGTATACAGGTGTATGCATTATAAATAAATAAAGCTGGTGTACAGACCCTCAAACAGAATACTTTTCCTGCTTACAATATAAATATAAATATCTCTTAAACTGAAAAAAATTAAATTAAATGAATGAAAAGATAAAATTTATTCACAAATACTACGTGAAAGCTATCAGCAAACACAAGCCATGAAAAAGTTTTAACTCAAATTAAATAAATGGCATAATCTAACTAAATTCATTAAATAATCTTTCAAGTGTATTCTGTGAAACTTTTTTTATCATTCTTTTTAAAATCTCAGGAAGCTGCCTCTTGGTTGTGAAACAGAGAAACATAAATTTTCTGCTCTCTGCTTTGCATGAGGAATACAACTGTGTATTTGCAGATACGTAATATTTTCTCCCATTCCTTCCTGCCACGCTACAATTTTCTTTACATGTATTTTGTTTGTTTTCTCTACACTGATCAAAACTATTGATTTCTCTTAAACCTGAATGGGGGATCCATTTTCCCTCACTGCCACTGACCATCACTATCAGAAGGAAAAGACTTGAGTCACTGGATAGGGTTGCTTTAACCCCTCTGACCATAAAATGTACCTCTGTTTATCATTTATTATTACAGTGTATGAAAATTAAAATACACATTAATTGGTTCTAAAAGGTGCCCAAATCATTTGTCTCTTTTTTTGAGGAATATTTTTTTTAATAAATATATGTTTTTATAAAAACCAGACAAAACAAAACAGGGTGGGCATAGTAGTTCAGAGGTGCCTTTTACAGTTTGACCTGGAGGACAAGACAAGGACAAGGATGAAAACGGCATAGCCAAGAAAAGACAAGTTAAGAAAAGAAAAGTTATTTTGGGTGGCTAATTTTAGCTGGTTCCATTCATCTCTTTTTACTCACTTTGTATAAGCACCTCTTTGACCTCTGAATTTTTGCTTGGTCTGTCACAATACCCCCCAAAAAAGGTGTCACTGTGTGCTGGCGTCTGACTAGTGACTGCTTGTGAAACTGGCTTGTTGTAGCACCAAGCCAATGAACAATGCTGGGTAAGAATGTGCAAGCAACTGGCTGACTACCCATATCACACCCCAAATAAATGCACACATGCACACGCGCACACACGCATACACACACTCTCTCTTTCTCACACACACACACAGAAAGAGAGAGAAACACACAGGCAGCACTTCTTTCTCCACACAAGAAATACAGTGGCGGTTGTTTTTCATCTTAATGAATTTCTGCACTTGTTCGTTCCCTCTCTGCTCGCTGCTGCCTCATGGAGAAAGATGGAAACTGAAGGCATCGGCTGCCAATTCAATTGATGTGTCAGAAGGGAGAAAGGACAAAATGGTGTGATAAAAAGAAAAGCATTCCTTCATCAGCAGGAAGGACACTGAGAGGCGGGCTCTGGTTTCAAAACTTGACTTCCCCAGAAGTCATTTGTGGTGCATTCACTATACTTCACTCACCCGTCCAGAGCTGCTCTGCTTCTCCAGGTGACTTTGTATTAATAAGTGTTTGAGTGCACAAATTTTCTCCTTGACTGACAAACACACACACACACACACACACAAACATATATATATATATATATATAATGTATTTTAAGCATGTATTTCCAGAGCTCTGAGGGGTTTAAAATCACCCCCACATTTTCCTTTTAGCATTTTTCTGCAATAAAGGATAAATTATTTAAAATAACACGACCTTTTATCTCACACCCTTTGAAGGCAGCAAATTAAACATGTAAATTTGGGGCTAATTAATATGCAAATGTATTCGGTCGCTGTTAACAATTAGCAATTAAAGCTGCAGTGTCTAGAAAGACCACAGACAAAATTAGTTACTTCATTTATCATTTAAAAAAGAGAGATCTAAAAACATACTGTTCATAAAATTCTAATTGACTTTCAAAGTATTTCCCACTGACACTGCTTTGTTAAACCACACTGGTTTTTAAATGTAGAATAGTGTGCCTTAGTGTGACTTAATTAATGCCACTTTGTGTAAAATATACTGTTCCCTTAAATGGTTGGTGTCAAAAATAATGTACACATTTTAGTCTAAGTGCTCAGTTGGATTTGTGTGCATTTAAGAGTGTGAACATCACAGTTTCAACAGTGTGATTTGTGTTTTTGAATGTGATTTACATTAAACTCTTCTAAGTCTTGAATTTTGTTCTGAGAGTTTCTTATTTTGTGATTCTGTCATACTAAAGGTACACATAAAATACAGAAAAGACCACAGAGCTCTGTAGCATTTTTTTTTATAAAACTTGATATAAATTTCTTATTAGTGTTTTCCCTTATTACATAATTAAAATATCTATATAATAATAAAGCTGCTGAGGATAATGTATTTACATTTTCTATATATTTTTTTTAATCTTGGTGTGGCATTCTAAAACAGACCATCTTCTATAACTGCAGTGTTCATCAAAACAGTCAGATGGAGGAAGTCTTTGCTTAGGAACTTGTAAATTTGGCTGCAAAATAGTTATCTAATCACTACCCTTCCAAGAACAGACATATTAACAGTCCAGACAAAAAAATTAAATAAAATTAAAAAATCAGGCAGGAATTTGTTGGGTTTAGCCATTGGGGAAGTTACACTGCACTTGCAAAAACTTGGTGTATAGTTTACAAACTGACTGTTTTATTTTCTGCCAAAAGCAGTAAGATTTACAATAGAGCACATAAATTTATAATTAACACATGTAAAATGATAATCACTTGTGGACTTATTTCACATGCAAGGTTTACACAAAGAAACAGATCATGTTCTGACATTTACTAGGTGAAGCAAATAAATTACATGTGAAAACATCAATTTTGCATGTAATTTCACATGTGCAACTTCATGAAGAATGAGGAAATGATTCTTTTTGTTAGCAAGCCTTGATCTAAGGAAAAAAAAGGAGCAGCTCCATTGCAGATAAGACCAATAGTCATATAGAGCTCAAGTACATAAGAAATTTAAGAAAAAGAAATGGATAGCTCTTGCTCTTGCTTTGTGAATTTAAATGTAGTTTTAGAATTGTTGTCCCTCGATCATTTCAGCATTCTTTTACACACTGACTTTTTACTTCTCTTCTTTTTATTTCTCATCTTTTCATGGTGTGCAGAAAGATTAATTGTTCTGATCTTTAAATGATGCTCATTTGAGATAATTACTAATGGAATTGCAATAACAAGTTTCTATTATTTTAAACATTTTACAATTTCCTCTCAGACTTTCAGTGTACTTCAGTTTGTTACGATAGATTGTATATTATATTTTTCATATTTATAATAAAGTACATGAAAAGACTGAATAAGTCAAAATCAGACCTTAGGTTACATTTTTTGTATGTGTTTCCACACACTGTTTCCTAGTCAAGAATAAATTCCATTTAATAGTAGTTGAGGAATGTTGACTCCTTCTCAATCCCCAAATATTAAGGAACACTATTGAGAACTTAAAACATCCTCCTGGATAAACTGACTCTTCATGGATTCTGTCCTGTTAATGCTACAAATGTAAAGAAGTAAAAAATATACAATTTACTGAACAAAAATTAATTATAACGTGAGGAAAAATCATGTGATGAACATATTGTTTACATATGCATGAGGCTATGTTGCCTTGATTGATAGCTTTTTGTAAACATTTGGTCATGATGGTTACAGAGCATCTACCCTGTGTGAACCCTCAGTGAGCCCAGGCCTGTAATATTATCCTACTTACAAAAGCAGTCATATTACTTGTAGGACCACCCAACCATGCAAATTCAATTCAGCCTAATAGTGCACCACCAATAGTGCATCACACATACCATTCAGTTTAACTGCAACTGCTCCGAATTCAATTAGAGGCAGAGAATGTAAAATAGACTCTTTTACATGTGGAAATGGTTTATCCTTTTTCAGTTATGCATGCTGGTTCCTGAACAGTATTAAGGCAAAACTGTGTAAAACTACAAAAGAAAGGCTGTGAAGTCAGTGTGTTTTAAATACAGCTTGTTGTGTCTAACAGAAAGTGTGCATGTGTGTGGAAGCTGTCTGAACAATAGACTAAAGTGTCATAGCAGTAGGTCCCGTGGTGATCCTCATCCCGACCCATACTCCCTGCTTTTCCTTTTTTTGTGTGTGATCATGGCGGCTGCCACTCTACAGCATTTCAAATGCGCCACTAACCACCCTGTTATCGCCTTCTCGGCCTGTAATGAGAGGAGCGACATATGTCCGGTCCCCCTGCTGTTTCCTGATAAGCACTCGTATTCAGACACATGCAGGAACACTACTCCACCTCCTCCCTCTCCCTGTCTGTGCTTTTATTCTGCATGCAAAACCTACTAACAACCACTAAGGAAAAAGTGTGGCACTTACTTAGTGACATTTACCTCGCTTCAGACTATTCCACACAGGGGGGAGCAATAACAATCAGCATGCATTTAATTTAAAAGAAAAAATGTTCCCTTTAGAATTAGGCAGGCAGGAAGAGATATAGTTTTCTGTGTTACTGTTAGTGTGTATGCATTTGTGCATGTGTGTGTGTGTGGAGGGAGCCATAACAGTAGCGCTGTCAGACTTCCGCAGTGAAACATTAATGCTAATCAAAAGAGCTTAGAAAGCAGCGGTGGTCTGTAAAGAACAGATTTTCTCTTGCTTTTCACCCCCCAACACACACACACACACACACACACACACACACAAACAAACAGCACATCACCATCACCGACACCAACACCGCAACCAACACCACACACACACACACACACACACACACACACACACAGAGACTTTCCATATTGTCATGTAAGGCCATTTTTTCCTAGCTGGAGGATAAATAATGAAAGTTAAGTTGTGGTAATTGATTTCTCTTCAGTCCACTCAACTGAATAATCTTCAAGGGAAACAACCACTAAGCTATTCATTAGAAGATTTGCCAACATGCAACTAATTCTGAGCTTATTCTCCAAACAACATGGAAAGAATACAGACTCTTAGTCTGAGCTTGCATTATTTAGAATCCTTTCACTTTTGAAGGGTAAGAAAATACTCACTAAAAACCTACAAATAACAAAACTAAAATCAGTCAATCAATAAATCACCTTTTTTCCAATATGAAATTAGGAATATTAAGCCCTTTCATGTTTTTTAATTCACAGACTGATTTATTTGATCTAAGTTGGGAGGATCCTAGGAGGATAAGTTTTTCCACAAATCTGTGAAGAGTTTGTGGAGAATGCCCTGTGATAGAAGCTCACGTGGAAGTCCTAGTTAAAATGAGTTCTTATAAAAAATGATTTCTCTTATGATTTTATGAAAAAAGGTTTCTGCCAGGAGATTTGTCTTAGAAATACACAGTATTTTGCATATTTCAATCAAAAAGTTAGACTTTACTAATGTCACTTCAATAATACATGGATATTTCTTTTAGAATTAATTGAAAAAAAAATAGACTTTGGTTGATTCACTAATTCTTAGCATCCCGTAATGCTTTGCTGATATTGTAAACATGCATGATTTCAGCAATAGTTCTCAAACATGCATTTTACAACATGATTCATGTCAGAGCCATTTTTTAAACAAAGTTAAGATAATGTTTTGATTTTAGAAGGAAAAATTGTGAATAAACCAAAGCAATGGCCCACTATAAGGTCTTTTTGCTCTAATGAAATCTGAGTGGTTTTGCATGCATGTGTTGCATATGTGCTTGTGTATATATATTTATATATTTGGGAATATATATTGTGGATATCTGAAGTTTCTGTGTCTATATGTATATATTAAAAACAGATTATTTGAATGTCAGGTAAGAATCTTTAAATGCTGAATGGTGGTAAGGGTAATCCTGATGAGGCACTGTTTCACTCTGCACCTTATTCAGTCTTTGCTAAAATAAAATAAAATAAAATAAAATAATATACATTTTTTGAAGCTAAGGTAACCCTGGTGCTAGCTTTTATTAATTTATACTCAATGGTTAATAAATTAAATGATTTAAATAATTTATTCTTTTTCTGAGACAAACCTTACAAACATCCTGCATGAGCTTCTTTTGCATTTAATAGCTATTTCTCAATTTTAACAAAAGAAACCATTGAACCAATTAAGCTGTTGTCTTATCTCAGCCACCTCTCTTTTCATAGAATGAGACAAATAGAATCAGAGAAAAGAGATGTAGACCTCACAGTTTGCACAGTAAAATAGAAAAGTTTGAGCATGGCAGCCATAGACCCCTGGCTGGCTCCAATCTATCGTTGTTTACAATTCCTATGAAGATGCCACGAACAGCAGTACAGTTTTATCCACTTACAACATTTCAAAGGAGTGCAAAGGGGCCCAAGGGTGCAATAAAAAAACTCCTTTAAATAGTCTTCAACGCCGCTCCTCAGGGGAATGGCCCCTCGCCTAAAAAGACCTAATTTAATAAATTTCCTCTTTAGGCATTTGTCTTTTCATTTTGCATCGTCTTATTACAGATTCATTCGCATGCAGCCTTTTTGGTCTAAATATTATCCCTCTTAGCTAATACTTAACCATACATATTTAACTCTTTCAGGAGGACCACCTACATTTTTTTTTCAAATTCAGCTGAGTTCATTAGCACCTCGGAGATACTACAGTGGCTGTATGCTTAATGTAAGCACAGCTAAGTCTCTAATTTTCCACAAATAATTCTCCTTGATCTCAAGTGTAATTTATGCGAGGGGAGGCGGGGGGGGTGGATGGGGGGCTCTTTAACATGGCTGGTCCAAGTAAAGTCAGTATGTACATGAAATGAATTATAATTCATTTCAATGGCAGACTATGTGTCTCATGTGTGGCTAAGAGAAAAAAGTGAATCTTATTTTATTTGAGAGGATGAACCAAAATGCGTAAGACGTGTTTGTCACTGAAAAAATATATATGCAGGTCATGAATTATAATACAAGAGAGAATAAAGTCAATAACAAGGCTTTTATTCCTAAAGGTGACACCAGGCCCTGCAGTTGCGTGCAAAGTGAATAAAGAAGTTAATGGGTACAATTAGATGAAAACTCTTCAAAGGTGACACCAAATGATGTGAGTTGAAAATTCTTTGGAAAAAGATATCCTTACTCCAGGCCTTTATGAATCTAGTTCAGAAACTTACAAAGACAATAAGAACTACAATTGCCTCTAAGTTGTACACCTTCATGAGCCAGTTAAGTAGCAGTTCACATCAATGTCTGTCCACACGCACTGCAGGGAAGCCTTAAAAGAATTTAACTTAGGACAATGGCAGATTGTCATAATGGAAGTTACTGATGTTCTGACAAGTGATTTGACTGAATAATTCTGAGTAAGAAAAATGCCATCTTTGCTTAGAGACTATTTTAAAGAGGATTGATATTTAGACTATTATCATGTGGTACACCGACCATCACCTGAAGCTCCATATTAGCTGGACCATTGAGCTTGTGGTGGAATTCAATTCCATAAGATGGAAAGAAATATTGCTGCAAAGAAGCTGCAAAAAATCTAAAACATGAATGCTTCACATACATTTTACACACACACACAAATATATAAATCTATATACATATATCTGTGTGTGTGTGTGTGTGTGTGTGTGTGAGAGAGAGAGAGAGAGAGAGAGAGAGAGAGAGAGAGT
>JAQMCX010000017.1:9820704-9833890 GCA_029814765.1 Acanthurus leucopareius | reverse complement strand
TTAGCGCAGCTTCATCTAGTGGATGCATAACGCAACCCCAGCCACTACAGTAGTTTCTATTCTATGCGCCTTATAATCGGATGCGCCTTATAGTGCGGAAAATACGGTATTTGTAAATGCAACAACTTTTTATTGCATATGCAATATGAATTTATTCTAGCCCTGTGTTGGAAATGCACCTGCATAAGAGTAGATGGAATGATAATATTTCATTAACCAACATGTTCAAATCTCAATCAGTAGCCTACATTTAACCTACACAACTAAATATAGCTCTTTGTCCAACTGCTACCAAACTGTTATATTTTTGAAATCGCAAAACTTATGTCAAATCATCAGTTATACTTCTATCACAAAGAGTGGACTAGAGAAAATCTGTCTTCTAACAAGCCATCCATTTTCCTTTCACCCACTCTTCTCCTCAAGCTTATCGCCCATGGGACCCACAACCTCCATTATGAACTCCCAACATGCTCCAATCTCACCTCTTTCCATGGAGAAAGACACCTTAACTAATATCAGCGTTGTCAGGGTCCCTGGGGGCCCCTGTGGTGTCTAGTGGCTTGCTTAGATTGTTTCAGCCTCCTTAGCAGTAAAGAGCCCCCCTGCCTGGCACACACACCTAAACTGACCTTGGGGGCCACAGCCATGGTCCACGTTAGGGGGCCCTAGTGGTGGGGTGGTAGAGAGATGGAGGGTAAAAAAGAGACAGCGCTTAAATGCAACACTACCTCTTGCAGTGAGAGGAGCACAATTTCACCTTGGATAACCTTTTTCATTTAGCATGGATGGGTTATCAACTGGCCAGCCTGGCAGGCAGTTGTTGCCCCTGTGTTTGCAGTGGTCGGCCTCTAAGCGGTGAACTGGCAGAGCGTGAAAGCCTCACAGCAGTAGCCTAACAACCACTCTCATGATACGGATGACAGCCCTCTGCATGTGCCAATAACTCAATAACAGTTTTCCCAGCCGGTGGGTTTCCTATGTTTGTGACAATTGTGAATAGTTTGGTGGGGTGGCTAGGAGGGGATCCAAAGTGTTTAAGTTCAGTCATAGGGAAAAGTGGACTTATAATGTTTTTTAAGTAACTGATGTATATGAAAATCCAACAGTAAAAGGTAATGCAAAGTTACATTTTGACACTTTGATATAAGATTTAGTCTCTATACTATTGCTGTTTAAGATACTGCATGCATTTGGACATTTAAAAATCCAGAGCAAACAGTCACAGCACAGAGGTTCCCAGTCCAGTCACATGACTTTGACTCAGCCTTGTATGACAAATCTGGTATCTTTAGACTTGACTTAAACTTACAACTAAACTTTGACTTTATGCTGACTTTTGGCTTAAACTGATGTAATATCCCTCACAACCCAAAGTCGAGAATTTTATATGCTACAACAATGTGCAGCAAATTAACTGCATATCTTGTGTAATGTGTCTGTTGAGTCAACCAAACAGCAACCAATTACGTTGGGGGAGTAGTGGGGAAAGATGGTTGGTGCAAACCAGACAGCAAATAAGTTACTTGTTTAGGATTTTTTTTTAAAAAAAAAAGAAAAGAAAAAAGAAAAGAAAAGAAAAGAAAAGAAAAAAGAAATTTAAACTGACTCAGGAATTATAGTTAGATTTGTCTTAAATACATTCTTTAATCTGTGGTAGAGCACAATGTTTTCAATTGGCATGGCAGAAAGATCAATAAGGCTGTAAAGATGTATACACTGGGTGGTTAATACACATATTTAACTCTGACAACCCTCTTACCTAAGTTCTAGACTCAGATGACTCAGTCTTTCTCTAAAGCAGAGGTTCCTGAACCTTTTCAGATGGAGACCAAAAAAGAGAAATTTTCTCCCATAATCCAAATTTACAAAAATAAATCATGAATTCCCATTGAATACTGTATGTCCATTAACTAGAATAAAGACTACAAAAATTCCATTCCTTTCCTTTATGAAATGTGTTTTTTCCATTCTATTATAAAAATGTCACATTGACGATCAGATTTGCTTGGTTTGATGTTAAGTTGTCACCACCTCAAATTAAACCTGCCCCTTGAACTCCTGTGTAAAAAGGGGACAAGTAAAGACGGGTAAGGCAGTACACTCAACTGTGAGCTTAAGAACCAGTTTATGGAGGGCATCACAGAAATAACCAACACGTAATTTTTATTTTTTCACCAACTTATAACATTTGTACATACCATATAGTTGTTGCAAAAAAAGTTGCTGACCTTTTTAAAAGGTCCAAAATGCCTTGGTTAAGGTGTAGGAAATTTCATAACAATTTACTTAAGTTATTGTATTACAGGAAAAGCAACTGATTTTCACCACTGTTTCATTCCCTCAATAATATTTTTAAATTTAAACATTTTTTAATATATTAACAACACTTTAACAACTGTATAATGTGAAATTGGTCACTAATAGTTACACATATGTAAAATTATTTCTAATTCTGCAGTTTATGTCAGATCTACATTACTATTTAGCCTCTTCTCACTCAGTTTTATTATTTTAGCCTACAAACTTTATTCAGCTGTATTTTCAGTGGCATCGAGCAGCTTTTTAAAATAATAAAGAGAGAAGTAAAGCTCTGATTTATGAACTGTTTACTTCCTGCAAAGCAGCAAACAGTTTAATCTAAACCCTGCACTTTCTTTTCCAATTCCAAGAAGTTTATTTCTCTCATATGTTATAAATGTCTCAACAATATAGCAGAAAAATAACAGATCAAATTAAAAAAAAAAAAAAAAAGCAAATTCCTTGCTGCTGCATCTGCACACTCCTCTGTTGTCATCATCTGGAATCAAATCCCCGTAAATCTATAGGGTATGGGGAGGGTTAAGACGAATCCCTGAAGTAATGTTACTTTGACATTTTGGTAGCTTTCCAAAATTATCAACCCCAGCTTTGAATTGGTAGTCAGTGTATTTATAAAATTAAATTAATGAATTTACTATTAATACCCTTATTATAGGCATGGTTCCACAGCAGATTTAATGTAAAATAAACCCTAATATTAAATATAATATTAATTATTTATAATGGCCAAAATTGATAAGTAGTGACATCAAAATCCCCAATGCAGTCCTCAACACCTCAGTCACAAATTTAATGTCAGATACATGAAGCAGTATACATTTTTTGCAATAGCTTGTTATGTTCGTTATAAATAGTTTAACAATGTTGGTGTTTTGTCAGTTCATCTTGTGTTTTGTAAAAGTCTAGGTTCTCAGATTGCACCACATTTTTCGTTTTGGATCTTTAGCCAAAAATCTCAGGGAATCCCTGCCCTAAATTATGCCAAGATGTTTAAGTATTGAAATTTGAAGAAAGAATATGTGTGTTTTTTGTATTTTGTTGCGTGTTAGGACAGAGAATGAAAATTTTTCTTTTCACTGTGTTTAAATCTAAATCATATGGACTTTTTTGTCATGCAGCTCTAAATAGTATTCTGTGTCAGTGGCCTCCTGTGTCTCCCTTCTACATTTCCCGTCTCTTCAATTGTCATGGCTTAGACAGTAAATCTGCTTTTCACCCTCTACCTTCAACTAAAAAAGTAAAACAGAATCTCTGTCTTTCACTCACCGTCCTCCCAAAAAAGTACAATAAAAACTCTCCAACAGTTTCAATCATCCACACCTACCTCCTCCTGAAACTCCTGGATGAAAGATGCGATGGAAATTTTTTCCTCTGCTTGTGCTATAATTTGTCTCTCCCCCTTTTCATCAAAAAACCAACCCCCTCTCCCAAAAGACAAAAACACAAAAATATGTGCACTGATTCCAGGTGTAGGGGGAGTATGTGGGTGAAGTTATGGTACATTTGCCATTTTAGTTGTGTGTAAATATTAGAAAGCAGCAGGCTCCTGGCGTGAAGAGAAGCCAGCCAAAGCGGCGGCACTAAGACAGGCGTCCTTATCGGTATTGTGTTCAGACTCGGCATGCTCCTGCTGTTTGTAATCTGCAGCCGCCGCTGTGAGCAAAACTGGACAGGCATTTATTGTCCCAGCAGGAGGACGCTTGACAAGAGAATGTTAAACACTCTGCTACCTGCAATTTTCAAAAGACGATAGCAGACATGATAAAATGTACACACACATTTAATTTCATTTTTTGTTTTTTCAGGGCAAGGGGAAGCTGCAGAGATATTGTAGTAAATACATGTGTGTGTGTGTGTAAGTGGCTGTATGTGTTTCTTGAGGAAGAAGAGGACATGTATCAACAATGCCAGTGAAGGCATACTGCAGGCCAAAGGAGACCTTTGATTTGATTTATTGCTGCTGCTGGTGTTGATGGGCTCTGCATTCATTAAGAAGAAGTGTCCATCAGTGCTAAATCCCATGTACACACAAATACTTATACCACTGTAGCCTGTAACATGAGTTGCCACACGGGAAACCATAATAATTTTAGTTTCTTGTAGCTATAACGTTGTTTTGAGAACATTTGCAACAGGTCTGTTAAGCAGAGAGTGTACGGTACTGAATTCTTTTCAAGAGCTGTTTTAGCAATTTGAACCATTTTTCAACAAACATGATTTAAACATGACTCCAAAAACCCGTAATAAAGATAATACACAACATATTTTGCACCGACACACCATCAACTGGTCATGTGCAATTCCAGAGATTGCTCAACACATAAGACTAATGCCAGAATCCCAGGACATTGGCTCCAATAGCATCTAAATCAACAAAATACTGACAGAAAACTTCTTAAACGCATGTTTTTATGTGTTTGAGTGGTCCCTCTTGTTTGTCACCGGTCCACTGTGTATATCATGCACTGAAATGATAAACCACAGTTTTAAAGTAACACTGGGTTTTTGGATTAGGTCAAGAATCTGTTCGTACTGGTATGTTTCCACTCTTCTGTCCTTGCTCTCTCTCTCCCTTTCTCTCTCTCTCTCTTTCTCTCTCTCTCTCTCTCATTCTCTTTCTGGCTCTCTCTCAGCAGTTTTAAAAATTATTAAATCAACACTTTTTCAAACCTTATTTTCAACAGCAAGCTCTAGTTGCCAGATCTACTTCAAAATCAAGAGTTAGGGCCTAGTTACTTATCCTAATATACAAATTGCCCGCAAGTGTCACTTTACAACAATAGTAATAACACTTATCTCTCTCCAGGGGTCCTCACCACCGATACTTGTATACTGCTCATACAGCCTGTACCCTGGTAAGATAGGGGAGAACACTATAATTTTAACAATAAGTCTAATGTTTTAATCAATTGTTACTTTTTATAATATCTCTTATTAAGAGGTGCTGCAACCCCCTCTTAAAAGGTGAGGAGAAATTATGACTTAAATTATCACTTAAAGATTTTTTCCCTGAAAAAAGAGCACATTACTATTTATGTAAAATGTCTCTTTATGACCAAAACGTGTCGTAAAGCATGTCCATTTGAGTGGCGCTCCAAAAACTTTCAATAAGAAGCACATGTACAACTGAATAAAAATATTCATCCAGTATCCTAAAAATATAACAACAGTGCAATAATACGCAGGGCTAGATAAAAAGCCAACTAGCCCTGAGTATTATTAATGCCACTGGCTTGTCTTCTTTTTATTTTAAGATTATAAATAGAACATTAAGAAACAATTAGCAAAGTTTCTTGTTTAATAACTCAGTAAATGCCTTTAACTTTTACATTAATTTTAAATTAAATGTACTAAGTATTAGTAGAGTGTTACTGTAACAATGCTGTCTAAGTGACAGAAATACAGCTGATGAATAACAAAACAAAAGGCAACATTATCACAGGCCACTATCACATGGCTGAAAACTTAGGCATGACTGGCATCAGGACTTAAGTGGAAACACTGACACACATACGTGCACACACACAAACACACACACATATGATAAACTGATACAGAGACAGCTCTAGTGTTATGATATTATGACAGTATTTGACTCCAACATTTTAACCACAAATGCTTTTAATAGTGCCAAAGACCCAACATTTGGTGCCAGGAAAATGATATAAAATATAACAGTGTTAAGGTATATAGATTTTTCTAACCACAATAAAAAAGTTAAAAATTATTCAGTTGCCTTCTCTTTCAGCTAGAAGTCATTTTTACACTACTTCTTATTAATTAATCAATTAACACTTTTATTTAACTATCAAAACTAGTTTTGGCCTTAATGGAATTTTAGTTTATTCAATATCTTTTTAGAGTGCTAGATCCATTACAATAGGTGTTGGTCCCATTTTGGATTGTTATAAATAAGCATCATGTCAATTAAATTTAATAAAATTATTGGAGTAGAGCTTCCCTTTTAAACTGCAAAAATAAATGAGAAGCATTAATGACATAATGCATTTAGAAGCATTAATTCAGGGAACTTTTTTTTTCTTTTTAAACTGTTTTGACGAAAACAACTGCCACACCCATAGTATAAACTTCCCAACAAAATACCCATAGCTTGCAGGTAGGAAATAATGATAAAAAGACTTAAAAAAGAAGAAAGGTATTTTCCCATTAGCAACCAGGCTAGCCCACTTAACTATTTTGGATTCTGCTTTTACCCTGAAAACTGAATTATTAACAATTACATTCAAGAACTACTGTAATGTTCTAGACATTTTGGTTTGTTAGTCACCCTCTACAATGTCTGACAAGAACACTAGAACCAGTTATCTCTATAGATTTAGTATAGGCTTTTTAAGTTACACACAAAGATGGCACAACTAAATTCATTCACATCCTTGGATATGGGCGGGTAACTATGTATTCTTCCAGTTCTATAGGGAGGACTACACACTCTACCAGCTCCAAGCTTACTTGTTCACTTGCATTTTATTTGTCATGACAGTGGTAAATCCCATGCTGTCCAACCCACACAAACTAAAGCCAACTTCTACTAAAATTGCTGGCTCATTACAAGGCTTTACTTAATTCTTTCTCCATTACCCACCTCATACCCTTCAAAACACACAGACCAAAGCATGGGCCTGTTATCTGCAGTCAAACCATGAATGGCTGTGTGTTACTATACTCACCAGAAAAGTTAAATCATATTGGGAGCAGACACATGCCCCTGCTCCGATTTTCCTGTGTGAGCAATGGCTCTTAAATTGGGTCACAGCGACTAATGGATACCATGCTGTGCGTGCCATTAAGAGGGAATAAACCTATGTGGACATATTTATTAAGTAATTTGCACCTCAGGCCATGGGACATCTATTAGAGGCAAATCGGGGTAGCATGTTTTACATTATCCTACTGAAGCTTTCAAAATGAGCCTCAATTCTAAATTACAGTTATATCTGAACCTGACCAAAAATAGTCTTGATTTACATTACAATTACACAAGTAGACTAATTACTGAAAGTGAGCTGACTTAGCTTTGTAGCTTCCTGCATTTACAACCAAACTATTGCATTGCCTGTTCATCTGTGCATGCCTGTTTCTTTAGAGCTCTACACCAGACACATTTTAGAGGATGTCTGCAAACTGCAATGTATTGGCCACTAGATACAAGAAGAATAAAATGTGGTGTTAGTACACACCAAATGTAAGTGTAGTTGTAGTTTGAGTGGTTTGTTAGCTTGTTAACTTATTTGCAGTAGCTGACATAGCATTTGTAGCTCTAAAACACAATAACATCTACTGTTGCATATCAGTGGAAGGAAGCCACAGAGTCGTGTTACATCTTGCACACACGGTCACAGACTGAAAACTCTAAATCTCTGTACGGACAAGTCCACTCTACCTTGAAGGTTTCAGATTTCTGTGTCAGTGACTGGCTTTCAAATGTTTACCAAATCCAAATGCCTAGAGTAGTTTGAATAGGGTGCACAGACAACTCAGTAAGTAGAGAAATGTGAAAAGACCTCTATAGTGCCAAACTTTGTAGAAACACAAGTCAGTATTATCAATGTCTGACATTTTAGAGAACAGACCACAGTGACAGGTATTGCATCAGTGACAGGTGTAAAGTTGATGAGGTCTATAGTCACAAAAATAAGAAAACATGTGAAACAAACCAAGGTTGAAAAATAAGAAGTTCCTTTTAATGAATATGTTCCTTTCACTCCTTATTTATGTCTTTATGAAACACAGTCTTCCTTTACAGCTTCTTTCTTAAACAAAATAACTGTCTTTTAACACTTTAGACCTAAAGACAGTATGGTTGTCATGAGGTAGAGGCACTCAGTCCTGGGAGAGCCTGTTTTATTCCCCTGAATGTCTGGAAGTGGGGACAGGGTCTGGATAGTAGACTGGCCCCAGGCAGTGCTCTCCCTGACCAATGCTGGGCTTGATAGCTTGGAGGAGAATGGCTTCTGATTGTGATTGAGGAGCTTGTCAGAGGTCCATCGGGAAGTCATGCTCATTCAGTGAACACTGAGGGCCATTGGGAAGCCCTGGGCAATTTCCCACACTGGGGCCACAGAACAATGTTGTGGTGAAACTCTCTGGGTTCAACAGCATCAGAGTTGTGGTCAGCTGGAGAACAGATCCTGCATGACTCTCCCTTTGTTCTCAGATTTGTCCTGTTACCCAGCCCCATTTAAGATAAGGCTTGACTTAACTTAATTTGCTTTAGGCACCAGGTACTTTTCTCAATTTACTTTTTCCATTGCAGATAGTGTCCCTTCAAAGAAAATGGGATTCATATCTTGCTGTCATAACAATGTTGCCTAAATCTGTTGTGGCATCATTTTCAGGACAACACAAGCACACAAACCTAACAGAGAACTGTCTGTGCTTTGTCTAGTAGTTTTTGTGTCTAGCATTTTTTAAAATCTTGGTCAAGTGAATTTAAAAATCGCAACACTATTGTGGTAGCTTAGTTATAAATGATCTGTGTTGCAAAAGAGATGATTTAAGTTCAGATTTTCTTTGAAAAATCAGTTGTCTGCAGTGTTTTAGGTGGTACCAAAAGAGTGTACTAGGTACCAGGTACTCAGGTACCCACAACTTTGCAAAAATGGCCTCTTACATCACAAACCTAAAAATTGAAAGCAAAACCTAAGGGAACCTATCCCGTCGGAGGGTTGGAGGGGTGAGGGGTTTCAATTGGTGCATGCAGTAGCTTGCTAAGGCAAAAATGAACCATGGTCAGTCAGGAAGAAGGTACGTTTGGCAGATAAAACAGTTAAAGGTCAAGATATCTTTAACTGTTGTACTCTAAGCTGTTCAGAGTAATGCAAAGATCACAGAACCATTCTGATGCATCATTTTCAAAGTGAGCATGTACAATTTGGTCCTCTTTTTCTTCTACAGAGGCTGTGTCTGGTTCAACTATTATACCATTGTTTACAGTGGGTAGCTAGCAAGAAGATGGGGAGAGTCAAAGGTGAGGGAGCCATGGACGGGAGTGGTTACAGACTGTGGGTGTGGCCACACCGGACACCTCACTAATATTAAAAGAACAGTGCATCCTTAAGGAGGCCAAGGGTGTAGTGTGATATTTAAGCATTTATTGGACATGAATAAATTTATATTTTAAAAAAGTTCAGGTATTAAATTTTGATAATCAAAGAGGATATTTTAGGGCTTAGATCAATGGCAGGAGGGGGTCTTTAAAGTTTGTAATTTTGAGTAGAATTAACTAATTTTAAGCTTGATTTCCTGTTTTTTAACTCATACATAGCTGAGATAGCTGCTGATAAATGAAAAGAGTAACATGCCTTGATCAAGTAAATTGAATTTTAAAAAAAATTTTTACAGGCCAGATTTATTTTAAATAGGCTGACTTCCAAAACACTTCTAAGATAAATTCCCTCAGAGGCCGCATTCTTAACAATATGAAAGTAGATGCATTAACAAGGCATTTGTCATTTTTCAAAAGAACAAAAGGTATTAAACACTATTCCTGCAGCACAGTTTGTATCATGTGGTCTGATCATATGCACAGTGATTTTTTGTGACAATATGACTAAATATCCATCAGTGTTGCCATAGTTGCTGGTTATAAGAGTGCTCTTGGCAGCTGTAAGCATCCAAGGTAAAACAAAATACTGACAAGTGACCATATAGAGAAAATACAGCATAGCAGAGAGGGTGCTTCATGGCAGAGGCACCCTAAATGAAAGACGCTAAATGCCCCCCCTCGCTGCTCCCAGGTTTCCACACCACCAGCATGTCTACACTAGTGATTCCACCTCGGTAATTTTTAGTCTCTCCTTTTTTCATTGGAACCACGACGGATGATGAAGCTATATGCTTTCACTGAGCTCTGAGAGAGTTAGCAGTACACTGCACTGTCATTACTTTTCTTAAAATTTTTGGAGAAGTAGGTGATGCAGAGATAGAGTCTGTCATAACCTAAATAGGATATGCAACCATAAGAAGCAACAAAAATAAAACTGACAAAAAATGAGGCAGTTGATGTTACTTGCACTTGCGCTGCAGCTGGCATGTGTTGTAATTCTGAAAACTATAATTAATTAATAGAGTATGAAAAATTAATAGATATGAACAAATACATAATAAGTTCTGCAGTTCTGCTCCAGTTCACTTTGTCTGAAAACCTGCATTTTTCCTATGTCCCTATTTTTGCAACAGAAAAAAAGTTCTAAAATCAATATTAAAATCTGGTACTACAGAAGTCGAGAGTGGCTATGGTCACTATGTTTTTTTTCATTCTGTTATCCCTTGTTTAAAAAATAATTACGTCATTATCACAGGACAAAGGGTTGTTATCTCATAATAAGGGAATAGATAAACGCATTATGATATGATACGATGACAAGGCAATGTGTTATCATAACAAAACTCATTATAGTTTATCCCAGTATTATGGGAAAACCAGCCTTGTTATTCTGTGATAATGGATTAATTTATCCCTTTATCATGAGATAACAACCCATTATCCCATGATAATAAAATGTTTATTTCATCATCTCGAGATTACAGAATGAAAAATTTTAAAAAATGAAAAAGCTTAGCTTCTGTATAGAAAAGAAATAGTAGGACATTTTATATTTGATCAGCATACTAATGCTAATGTCTTATATTAATATGCATGTCATTTTAGGTCCAGCAGTTATTTCAAGATAAGTGCAACTCTGCACAGACGCTAAGCTTTGCAGTGGGTTTGCAAGTAAGTGCAGTACTCTAGACAGAGAAATGAATAAAGCCTTTTCATTTTTATTCCATTTGTTAAAACATACAGGAATATCGATATACATGGGATATAAGGTATGTATTTTAACCTCTGCCACATGGTGACTTGGAACACTTAATACTAACAGTAGACAGTTAATGTTGTGCTCTACTTTACAAATAAGAACTGATGTTTATTCTGGGTCAAGATTTAGTTGCAGCACATTAGTCCCACTGAAACCAAAAATTAACATTTTACCAACCTTCTTTCCTATAATTATAGATCCAGTGAAGTATTTTCTTTTGATAGATTGTTAAGTAGTATTTCGACACTTTGTAAAGTACACATTTTAAGGACTGAAGACCTGGATGGATGACAAGTCTACATGGGCAACCTCTACTACTACTACTATTAGTTTGCTCTAACACAAACTACTGTGATGTTACCCAACATGCCGAGAGGATGATAGATAGAGATAGATTACGGAAGCCCTAAGCGGACATGGTTTAATTTAATTTTTTTACAAGCCGTTTTCTCAAGATATTAAGATGATCTCGAGATAATGGCTTGTAAAAAAAAAATTAAACCATGTCCGTTTAGGGCTGCCTTAATAGATAGATAGATAGATAGATAGATAGATAGATAGATAGATAGATAGATAGATAGATAGATAGATAGATAGATAGATACTTTATTAATCTCCAATAGAAATTCGCATTTACAGCAGCTTGACAAGGGTGAAATAATAGTGTAAAAAAGAGGCATGCAAGGTGCTAAATTATAGAATAAGGAGTGATAAAAAATACAATATAAAATAAAAATAAAAATAAAGTCAAATAAGGTCCAATCTGACACTTCCTACATATATATATATATATATATTTATGCATATATGTAAAATATACATTGCAGTTGTGCATATTGACAGTGTGTAGCATACACTTGTGCAATGGGCAGTTTGTAACCACTTAAAGAGATCATCATATAGATGTGTGTAATAAAGGGCGTGTGTGTCCTCAGGTGCGTGGTGTGAGTGTGATAAGGTTTGTGTGTGTCCTCGGGTGCGTAGTGTCTGTGTGATAAAGTGCGTGTGTGTCCTTAGGTGCGTGTTGTGAGTGTGTAATAAGTCCAGGGCTCCTCTCGATAAGTATTGAAGAGCCGTATGGCATGGAGGAGAAATGATGAGTCTGTCACTGAAGTTGCTCCTCTGCCTGGAGATGGCGCTGTGCAGTGGATGACGTGGATTGTCTATGATGGACAGGAGCCTGCTCAGCGTCTGTCGTTCTGCCACCGATGTCAGGCTGTCCAGCTCGGTGCCAATGACAGAGCCTGCCTTCCTCACCAGTTTTTCCAGACGTGCGGCGTCCTTCCTCTTGAGGCTGCCCCCCCAGCACACTACTGCGTACAGCAAAGCACTCGCTACCACAGACTGGTAAAAGATCTGTAGCAGCTTCTTGCAGATGTTGAAGGACGCCAGCCAATATTATGCCACCAGGTGTGATCCTTCTCCCATCTCTGTCAGTTTGTCCCCGAGGAGCTGAGGCTGGATGGTGTTAAAGGTGCTGGAGAAGTCCAGAAATGTAATCCTCACAGCACCACTGCCTCTGTCCAGGTTGGAGAGAGATCGGTGGATCAAGAAGATGACGGCATCCTCCACTCCCACCTTCTCCCAGTAAGCAAACTGCAGAGGGGTCAAGAGCGTGGTGGGTCTGTGGCCTCAGGTGATGGAGCAGCAGCCGTTCCAAGATCTTCATCACGTGTGACATCAGGGCGACCGGCCTGAAGTCATTCAGCTCACCAGGATGTGGTTTATTTGGAACTGGAATGATGCAGGATGTCTTCCACAGCTGAGGAACCCTACCCTGTCCCAGGCTCAGGTTGAAGATGCGCTGTAGGGGGTGTCCCAACTCCCGCTTTGTTGGGGCGCAGTCTCCTCAGCTCTCCATAAACCTGAGCTGCTGTGATCATTGGTGGTGGAAAGGGGATGGCGTCCTCTTCTGTGCTGGTGATGGCTTGTGGGAGTAGGTGGGTGGGGGCTGCTGTGTTAGGAGGTGTGGATGGGATGGGCTGATCAAACCTGTTAAAAAACTGGTTTAACTGGTT
The DNA here is from genome assembly GCA_029814765.1 of Acanthurus leucopareius. Classification (NCBI taxonomy): domain Eukaryota; kingdom Metazoa; phylum Chordata; class Actinopteri; order Acanthuriformes; family Acanthuridae; genus Acanthurus; species Acanthurus leucopareius. The sequence goes on along the minus strand of JAQMCX010000017.1, from coordinate 9,820,725 downwards.
TGCCCTTCCCACATCCCCCTC
>JAQMCX010000017.1:9789745-9806306 GCA_029814765.1 Acanthurus leucopareius | reverse complement strand
GTTCTCAGAATATCTGGGCAAACTTGATTGACAATATTAGTAACTTCCTCCCGGGCTGTTTTTGCATCATCAGCCCGCGGAGGTCTGTTCGCAGTACCACATATTCTGGTACTGCGAGCTTGGACCTCCCGGACCAGCACATCAGTTTTCTCCAGGGAGAAGTTTGGCTGCCTGGAGCTGCTGCTGCTGCTCTCTTCGTCCACGGTGGTGGCGAGGTGAAATTAGCACTGCGCCTCGCCCACAGCGCATTTAAGGGCAAGGAGAAGCGTTCATTTGATTGGTGAAGATTACACTCGGCTGTTTTAAACCTGCTCACGCCTTCTCTCCTCCCTCTTTGCCACTTGGTGGTAAGATGGGAGGGACGGAGGCGTGGGTGTGCCGCGCTGCACTGGACTGCGCCGTGCACGAAAGTTGCAAAATGCGCACACCCTGTTGGCGCGGCGCACCTGCACCTGGTCTACAAAATCAGAGCCCAGAGCACCCAATGAGCCCACCTAAAAAAAAAAAACAACAACAACAACAACAACAACAAAAACCTTTGTACATGCTAACATAATTTTAAGGTTTTTATTTTAAGGTAACATGGTGGATTCAATGATAATCAGATTATCAGTGATAAACTATTGGATGTCTGAAATGTGGGCCAAATTATTTTGGATTAATTTAGTGTTTGGGTAATCTATGTTAATTAAACCGGGTATGCTAATATATTCTCTTAGCTGCCATTAAAATAGGCTTGGCTGTTGGGGGAGCCAGTGGCACAGATTGTAGGTAAAAGAGCGGACAGTGGGGTCAGAGAACAGGGAGCCAAATCTGGTGTGTACGGTGGCAGGAAGCATCTACTGAAATGTTGCAGGCGGGAAACTCATGAATTTCCCAATGAAGTGCGGTTTGCAAGACCTTTCTTTGTTCTGCCCACATGGTGAGGTCCCAACACATGGGAATGTCTACCTTTACACTTCAGTGTCATGGCAGTCTTGTAAAGGTAGCCTCAGACTAGAAGGTCATTGTCAAGGTGGGGGAAGTGGTTGCTTCACCATGTATGAAGCAAAGGGGGACATCTGATCAATATTAATAGCTCAGCGCAAACTCAATGAGACCAAAGGTGTGATGTTTGAGCAATTTTAAATATATATATATTTTTCAATAACAGAAAAGACATTTTCTGTTATTGGGCTTACATCAATGGCAGAAGCGGGTTGTACAGTTTAAGTTTTACAGTTGTACCCTGTATACTTTGGAACTAAAAAAAACTAAACTCAACCTGTGGATTGTTAAATCAAATCTCATGGACAAGAAGCTGTCTGTTAACACAACCAAAGCCAGGGTTGTGGATGACTGAAAGAAGATTAACAAAGATGCTTGCATTGGATACAACAGGACACATGACCGAGGTTACATACTTGGATCACATGCTGACACCTGAGCCAAGTCCATTAAACATCAGCAGAGATGCAGTTGAAAGCTCTAAAAGCTAGTAAGCTAACCTTTGAGCACTGATTTGTGCTGAAATTGATTCTGTCTCACTTTTTTTAAATAATATTATTGTGCTTCCGAATTTAAGCAATGAACCTGGTAAGTGCAATCTAATTATTGGAAATTATAGCCATAACAATGACAAAAAGACCAAGTTGTGATAAGAATTATGCATTAAAGCAAATTAGTAAAGGAGCAAATGAAACTGGAGATTACTGATGCATTTAATTTGCCCACAGCACATCTAATTGCTGTGACATTTGCTGAGCTTCTCTTACTCAACAGAAGAAAAAAAAATTTGAATATGGGCAAACTTTCAAATTCTTTGTCTCATCTCAAATATCCATAATTTGGGGGTGATTTTAATGATACATTTCGTGGAACAGTTTGGTTTCTTCAAGGTAAATCTCTATGATTTGTGGCCTGGGATAGATAAGAGGTTGTTACACTAACTTTTAAGCGTATGCAAATAAAACTGACAGCAGTGATTTTAAGCATATGCAAATAAAACTGACAGCAGTGATTGGCTGGGTAAATTTTAGTTTATAACATGTAATGGTTATATAATACCCTGGATTCAAGCATACATCTTTGTCCTAGGTCATCTCTCTCTCACTCTGGCAACTGTGAAACACCAAATGCCAAAGAAAAACAAAAAGAGGAGTAAGTGTTGTGTGGCACTACTTTAAATCTCTCAAAACAAGACCTCTCCACATCTGTGCATTAAAAGTAAATAATTCCCTCTGCAACTATCAGGGGGGCAAGTGAGCAACATGCCATAAACCCCATTTATTACACATTAAGCAGTAACCCTGCAACATGTTTTGTGAAACCTGGTCTCGCACCATGCTTTGCAGTCCCAAATTAAAAGCACATCATTGTGCTGATCATGGTCAGACAGTCAGAATGCTGCTGTGCCAACACTACCTTCAGGGGTGGCTGCAGGCCTCTCTTAATGGAGACGTGTTTGCCAATGGGAAACGAGGGACAGACAGAGTCATTGTTGTCTGTATTGATCTGACTCTGTCTGTCCATCAGGCTGGGGGCACAGTTAAAGAATTTATGAACCCTCATCCATTTTTTTAAAATAAGAACTATCACAAACACAACAACTGATGATGCTTCATGATTTTACTTCTTGTGCATCTGTCTGCATACACATACAACTAAGCTGCAAAAAAGTACCACATCTGAAATACATAGAATATAGACAAGATGGATTAAAATTACACTAAGAATTGTTTATAAGGAAGAGTACTTTGATTTCTGTTAGTATTGGTACTTATTTGTGTTGTAAAAAAATACCTTAAAAAGAGTGTTATTATGAAAACCCCATGGAGGTGGTCTCTTAGACATTCCTCCACATGAAAGATTGCTCCACTGATTTAATAGTGTACTTCTACAAAGTTGAGTTACTTGATAAAGACAAAGGGACTAAAAGATTTTGTAAAATAGAGGCAGCAGAGGGAGAGACATCCCTACTGTGAGTGGAGCCCACATTTCCACATTTCCCATAATTCAGCTCAAAACTGTAATTTCTTGAAATGCTTTACCTGGTAAATGTCTCTTTTTTCATAGCCCACATCTCCAATTTGTAACAATCTGTTTTAAACTCTAATTTAATTTAAAAGTCAGAAGACCAACACATTGGATTAGCTAATTATGCTAGTAAAATTTGTTTGTTGAGACTTCAATTCCAACAGCATCAGGCACTTTTTACCACACTGCAGGTTTGAACAAACCGGAGAGTCAATGTGCATGTGCGTTTCTTCATTTCATTCTATCTTGTAAAATATCAACTGTGTTTTGTCATGCCCCTAGGCATCTCTTAGCAAGTCCTCAGGAAGTGCGCCAGGGTTTGAAGCTCATTTGTTGTAAGGGCAGAAATTGTGTAATTGCATGCCACATGATGCACAAGGACCTAAAAAGACCTTTTCTCATAGGCGTTAATTGTGAGAGAAGCTTAAGAAATATCAGATAATTGTTTGAGTGTCACAACAGTCCAATTAAATTTGGAAAGTCTAGAAGAGCTGCAAAAGTTAGTCATTTTATTCCCATTCAAGTTAGTGGAGGACTAAAGTTGAAGGTAGCTGGCTTGTCTGGCGGAAGTCTCCAGTGCTCATATGCACAAGCAGGGCCCAAATCCAACATTGCATCCAGTTCTCATTAATATGATCTGTGGGTTAGACAGGAGGGTGGTTCATCCACTTAACAGAGGGTCAGTGTTTTTTTTTCTTAAACCCCCATCTCAAACCCTGGTCTCCTTGGTCCACAGGGTAAAGGATAAACACTGAGTGTTACCATGTAAATCTAAGCATCACTATTTGAAAAAGCCAAAGACTTATGACCAAACTATTAATCTCTGTTTTACTCAGTAGTTTGCTCTATGGTGAAGTGGTTACTTCAGCACCCATCAGTTGCTGTGAGTTTTAACAGTCTGGTCTGCCAGCGCTACACCTAAAAGCATAAAGAAGGGATAGCTAATGCTAGCCTGATCTCCTCCTTTTCATTATTGTTATTTTATATGCTCATTTATCTATAGCGGAAATACTCAAGTGATGCCAGTTTAACAGATTTTTCTTGACTTACCTGATTAATCTCCACCAGAATTGTCCATTTAAAGAATAAAAAAAGAAAGAAAAAAAAAACATTACTGAAGACTTTGCCATGCAGCCTCATTCTGTCAGTACTCCTGTATTTTTTCAGCCTATTGGGAGTGGTTGCGTCATATTTAAGAGTGCTTACAGTGCACATTCATGTGGGTGCTTGCAGGTAAACTCGTAACCCCTTTGACCCCCCTGTTGCTGTTGTGATGCCAACATGCTTTTTCCTTTCAATATTACTCTTGCTGATGCAATCTTGTTTGCGGCATAACATGCTGCTGTTATTACTGCTCTACTTAATGATATCCTGTGTGTGTCCATGTGTGAGGGCACTGCATGCATGCTCAACTGTGCACATGCATTGTTGCTTAAAATATTATAGTGTGTGCATGCTCCCAGCTTGTTTTGCACACATTGTTCATTTTGTGTGAGTGTGCTGCACACTTGTGTGTGCAAGGTGTCCTTGGAGATCAATTCTCTGCATCTCATCTTTAATGAAAGCCCTGAAGAGAGAGAGAGAAATACAGACAGAGACAGAAAGACATTGAGAGAAAGAGAGAGAATGAGCGAGGCAGAGAGTGAGAGAGGGACAAAAGATGGAATGGGGGTTGCTGGCCTGGTCTCTGGAGTCAAAGAGAGCGTTTTCATTGGCTTTGAATAGCCAGTAAATACCCCTGGCTGGCACTGGACCGGCTGAGCCTTGCTATCTCCTGTGGCCACTTTACAATCACTAAACTGACAAGGGTGCGCTGGGCGGCAGCCAGGCATCAGGGAGATCAGTCTTTGGCGACCACCACAACACATTAACACACACTAACTGCCATGATGACACAGCAGCCAATAGTTAGCATGGCAACAGGCTCCTCATTAAGGAAAGGGAAATGGAATAACACATAAACACACACATAGCCTGATCTCGGGGGAAATTTTATACCTTTTGAAAAAACAAACAAACAAAAAAAAAACAAGACAAATGCTCTCCTTCGATGTAAAACCAGGGTGTAGTTTTTTAGGTAGATGTAGACCAAAACTTTAAACTTAAAAGGACTTAATCAGTGAGTCAATAGACAAGTTACACAATCACTTTCGCATTCTACTTTATACTGCATGATTGTTTCTAGAGTGCAGCTCAGGCCACATTTTACATTTCGAATTCTATGAGTAGGTTTATCAAGCATTTTAAATGGACTTGGAAACTCAAGTTCTTCTTCATGTCCACCAGTTTGGGAAGATGCATTTGTCTGCTTTGTCATAATATTTCAAAATTTAAAACAGTTAAATTACAGTACCATCAAATAAAAAAACACTCAAGGTTTGGGACAGAGTTTCTGAAAGGTGGGGATCTATGGGCCAAATAAATGGTGAAGCTCTAACAGAACCGAACTGCTCATAAAAGCTCTTCCACACTAATACAACTGAAAGAGCGACAGACACATCCTACAAAGTTGCACATGAACTGATGAAAAAAGATGAAGCTGATGAAGAAATCATGGATAAATGCACACTGCTGTCCAGTGTTGTTTCCTGAGAAAAAAGACCTGTATCATGAGTTAAAAAAGTCTTGACATCCACTCTGAAACAAGGGGGAGTTGGGGTACTCATGTAATATGCAAAGGGTCCCAAGAGGGATCCAGCATTTTTTAAGTGTTTGATACATAGAAGGACTTGATGTAAGGATTTACCTATGTTTCCTATTTTGATTTTCTCAATTTGTATCTGCTTTAGACCGTTTTTAGTGTTCTAACTTTATTTTGATGAACTAAATTGCTGGTGCAGAACAGCTAAATCTTGATTCACATTCTCATAATTTTGTGGTATGTCATGTGTTCCTCTACTGCCTCGTGGAAATTTGACAAGTGGATAGGCTGAACAGGGTCATAAGGGACCAGAAATGAGTTTGCAGTACTGATACATGATTGTAGCTCACAGAGCAATTATATTCCATACAGATATGTTTCAATGAAAATCAGAGAGTGGGCAGATGACAGAAAAATTTACAAAAAGCACAGAGAATAATGTAATATCGTCTGCATGAAATTTTGATACATTGCTTCAGCTTCACTTGTGCTGCTTCTAACTCTGTTAAATATTACATTCTTTTTCTTTGGTTGATGAAATAGAAGTATGGTTAACTTGCTGTGTGAAGTGCAGATACTTCATAGTTTACACTGTTTGGATCACACTGAACCAGAGTTAGCCACTTGTAATGTTGTGTTTTTATTTGAGCTTTGCAACTCTGCAAATGGATTTTAGGGTCAAAGTTAAAAAAACAGCTAGTGTTTTACACACACTTGTCATACTTTGTCTGTGTTTTGCAGAGGTAAGGTAATGTAGTAAGGGGACAATATCTGTACCTAGGACTCTTCAAAGTGAATCTTGTGATGGCAACCAAAACTTGAAAAGAAAGGCTTGGCAGTCCAAGAACTAACACTGATAAAGGCAACTATTGCGTTGCCTCACATCACTGGCATCCTGGCTAAAAAGTTGCACTTGAACACACTAAAAATGAGATTGCCATCTGTTATGTATGTTTTGTACCTATGTGAGAGGAAATAAAACTCTACATTACAGCAGGTGGAAGCGGTCTGTATTCATTGTTCAAAATGGAGAACCAGAGGACCTAAGACTGCAGATATACAAAGTGGTGTTATACTATACTGGCATCTGTGGATATACAGTTTGCATATTTCAGTTGCTAGCCCTTTGTAGTAGCTGGGAACCAAGCTAGTCTGAGGCTGTCCTCCCTAAATTCTTCCAACATATCCAGCAGGTTGTCAAAATATTCCAAGTCATGCATATACAGTAACACTCGGCAAAATCTTCACATTATCCCATCTAGGCCAGTCTGACCATCTGTCCCGTTTTTCTCACCCTTGCTGCCCCTACACACGTCTCTTCAGCAAAACAATGCTTTCTATGAGAGCCATAAAGACTTGGCAAGGGTTGGCTTCCGCTCATCTCCAGGACTGCTTCCAGCATCCTCACTGGGATTTATTTGCACAGCAAGACTTTTAAGACTATTCATCCACTGTACTGCGCTACACATAGAAGTTTATTTAAGTTGTTACTGTTGACAAGCATATCAAATGCTTGCCTAATAGTAAACCCTGGAGACGGGAGAGGATAAGCTCCTGCAGATAGACTGCAACACAGCCTTCAGGTCTGTCAGTTAAGAAATTGTACAGTGTTGCTAGGTCCAACTTGAAGAGGACCATAAAAGAGGTAAGGAGTAAGGAAGAAAACTGAAGCACAACTCAGTGATGGAGACCCTCCATGGGCCCTATCGTACACTTTCCACCGTGTGCCAGTGGCACATTAGGCGGGGAAACTTTCAAATTAATTCAGGGGAGTTTCCAGGTCAACCGTTGCCACCTTGTTCCAGGAGCAACAGAGGAATCCTGCTCTGCCCCACCCAATGCACCACTGGCGCACGGCAGAAAGTGATAGGGCCCCTGGCGCATTTGACCTCAATGCACCGGGAGTAAGATAGCAAACGTGCCAGGACATGCCTCCATTCTGCCTTCATTCTCAGACCTCCAGCCCCTCGGCACACAGACCCGGTGCAAGTGGATTTGCTATTGTACACTTGTGGCAAAAATGAAGTTTGCACCGGGTGTACGATAGCATTGACACCTATGCCACTGGTGCACCGCGTTTGCGCCGGGTGTACGATAGGGCCCCATGTGTACAGCAAGTCGTTCAACACCTCAAAAACTTCAAAGGCAGAAACAAACCTCCAGCAGCAGGAGCAGCAACTGGCTAGCTGAAGTTAAAGACTTGTATGAGGCAGAGATCAGGGAATGAATTGTCATGAACTGCTAACATCCTGGCACTTATTGTAAGCAAAGATGATTTAAGATAAGGCTCTGAAGTGTCAACCCCAATCTGTCAAGACATAAAATAATGCTTCAACAGAGAAAGTATCCTATCATAAACATCTAATACACAGCTGTTGATAAAATATTGATAAATATATCGTTGGTCCAGTGGTAATTTCTGTACCAATGTTGTGTACATGGGTGTGATGAACTGGAGATAAAATGATTAATACAGTAGAATTTTAGATGTACAATTACATTAGGAAAATTGCTTTATAATAGAAATTACAATGTGCACATTATTAGGTACTTTTTATTGTTTCTCTAAAAATATGTTTTATTTAAGCCTTCTCAATAGTCCAAATTTCCTTTTCCTGATTATCTTTTCCTTTTTCCAAATAGACCAGTATCTGTAGTTACTTGTGTAAGTTGGTATAGGCATAAAGACTTAGGACTGAGGAGGACACCCCACTGTGGACTGGATGGAGAGCACCACCTTGCAGCAGTGCAGCCTCAGCTTTCCTACAACAGCTGTCCCAGATGGATCCATGGTGGGATTAGGGTGGCATGTGTCTGCTTACTCACCAAAGAACAGGACCCTGATATGGGTAATGGACTGCTGCACTGGCTGCATGGCTGACTACATGAGACTTTTATATGATCAATGTTTGTTATTGTTGTAATCTGTGCTGTGTAATGTTGTTGTTGTTTTTTGGGGGTTTTTTTTGTTAAAAACAGGAGACTAGAGATAATAGCCAACTAATTGCACTGTAAGTAGCCAGTAACCACACAGTAGTTGGCTACTTAACATCACATCAGTTACTTTCTTCTTGTCCTCCAATTTTTTAAGTCACCAGCCACTAGCTGCTATAGAGACATGCATACACTGTATGTGGTTAAAAAATATAATTAAATGTATCAATAATGATTGTGAAGAACACTGAAAATGTTACAGTTTAAATGGATTTTAGACGATGAGTAAATCAAAAGATCATTATCACTGGCCAGCATCACTTTTGCCCATGTATACGGAGCGTTTTGGTTTTTTTTTCTCTTGCAATAATTGCCAAAACCACAGAAATAATTACCAAATATTACCTACAAGAATCTTAGGCTGCAGTAATAACCAATGGTATGGGAAAAGTTCTTTTGACCTCAATAATATATTTCCAATGTCCCATATTCCAAAATAAGAACTCAGAGCAACAGTTTAACATATAGTGCAACTGTAACTAACCAACTGCCTGGAATTACAAGAGGAAGACAAGCAGGACTAAGGAACAGATGCACAAAAACTGTTCACTGAGAAAGGCTAAATACACCTGGGAGGGAGAGCAAAGGAAAAAGAGGTGAAAGAAGAGTAGTCTGTGCAGCCTCGTGGTTGTTCAGAAGAGATCATGGTGAGCAATGTTCCCACTTGTGGAAATGTCCTGTATCATTTGCTCTCTCTGTTGCCCCAGGGTCTACTTGCTGCTGGTGTAGTTCCTCTGTATTGGCAGAGCTGTGATAAAATGCCCCGTTTCCTGAACTTTGCTAATGTATCACTAAACCCACTATTACCAAGGTAACATCTGATTGTTCTCTGTAACATGAGCAATATAAAGCATGTGTTCAAATATAAGTTTTCTTATTAAAGCTACCATGTTTCCAAGTCTGACTGTGTTGATTGTTGTGACCTGATGCTAAACTCCCCAGGCCTCTGCCATAAACAAATTGAACAATCAAATGAAAACAAAGGGCTACTTGACAGCAAAGTAATCTGAAAATAATGACAATATGGTGTATATTTTAAGTCATGGATTATTGTAGGTGGGTCCTCTTTAACATGGATAAAATATGGTTTGCTGCAGCACATAGTCTGCCTCTGTTCCCACACTCTCTTCTCTGAATGTCTGTTGTCATCACTCATTCAAATGTCATCATGAACAAATCTTTGAAGCTTCAATCATCTGGTATAGCCTTAGTTAGTCATACACTATTCATAAGTACCTCACACAACCCACTTTGAAAAACCAAAATTATCCCTTCAAGGTAATATATTCAAACATGCTATTTCAAATAATTATGTTTTAAAACATTTTTCATTCACAGGATCTAAAAAATTCTTCCTCTACCCTTACTGAGTCCTTCCTCTACCCCTGCTTAAACAACTCTGGCCTCTTAACAAACTGAACACCAGTTAGCATGCACTTAAATTAAATTGATGGTATATGCATCACACTGACTTTTAAAGAAGGAAAGAAACACAAACACACACATCACTGGACATCGCCTAAATGCCCTTGTGCCCCCAGTTAAGGGCAGAAGTCTGCAAAAACACCTTGGGCTTTATGTCTGTATCAGAGGAGAGTAAACAGAGAGATGATGAGAGAAAGGGGGAAAGAGGAATGGAAAGGCTGCAGTGCCAAAGTGGCATTTCCAGAGTGCATCAACAGATACCCTCTCCTATCCCCTACCTCCCACATCCTCTCTGCATTACCCACCTCCCCTCCCTCCCTAGCCCCGGGCCTCATAAAATTGTACTTACGGCTGGGATGCCAGCATAAATAAGTCCCTTTGATAGTTAGCGGAAGAAGTTATGACCCTCCTGGGTATGGCGAGGGACAGTGGCAGGGCAGCGTCTGGTTGTGGCTCGCTTGGTGCCCCGTGGCTCTGATCCTCGCACCGATTCAGGGCACGCTCTCTTCATTACCGGTGGCCACTGGGGACTTGTTTTTTTGCAAGATTAATGAGTGCCGCGGAAATTCTCTAGCGCAACTCGATAATTAAGTCTTTGTTTATCAAAAAACAAGTTATATTAGGAGCAGGAAATTCACAGTAATTATTCATAATCCTAACAATTCAAGTGTAGCTACCTCATTTGCCTGTGTAATTCTGCTTTTTAATTTCTTGAATATATTTGCATATTAATTTTGCCCATCGGCTTCTGCTGGGTCTCTGACAGTTTTTTTTTTGTACTTTCTTTCCTCCCCTCTCCTCGCTTGGTGTGATGTTTTTTTTTGGGGGGGGGGCTCATTTGGGTGGCATATCGGGCTTGGTGTAATGATAAATTATAAATTTTTCTAATTTGATGCATAATGAAGTAACCCATTCCCATCCGCTTCATCTCTTTTGCACTGATCCTTCCTCTTTAGCCTCACCAGACCCCCTACCACCACCAACTTCCTCCCCCCCTCTGTCACCTTCAGCCATGTGGTCATTAGGGACAGAGAAGCCACTTTTCATTGGTGTCAAAGGCTGTCTAGTGGGCAAGGGAGAGGAGATCAGCAGCCATGGGCCAACATTGAATTCTGTCCAAGCCCTCTGCTCTGAATGACTCTGCGTGACCTGGCACACGGCACTCATCCTCTCCTCACTTTCCTTCTTCTCATCCCTCTTTTCTCCCCTCTCTGCTGTTCTTCTCTCCTTGGTTTTCATTTTCTCCCTCTTCTTCTCCTCTTTCTCCCCCTTACTCCTTTCCTCTCTATAATCCCCTTAATTCTCATCTCTTTGCCTCTCCTCTCTTCTTTTCAGTCTTTTCTCTATTTCCTTTCCCTTCTCTTTCATCTATCCTTTCTTCTCACCTCTTCTGTTTTGTTGATTTTTCTTCCATTTGCTTTTCTCCTGTCATCTTCATTCTGCTCTTCTACCTCTTGTCTCCTCCCCAGTTTTCTCCCTTTATCTCTGTTTTTCTCCCGATCGCTCTTTTCCCCTCCTACTGTTTTCCTCTCTCCTAATATTCACTCCCGTGTTTTTATCTTTCCCCCTTCCATTCCCTTCTGTCATTTTTTCTCCCCTACTCTTATTTTCTCCTTTTTTTCCCTTTCTAGCCTGTTTCTCCTTTCCTTTTCATCTTTATGCTTCTTTTGAATTCTCTTCTGTCATGTTTTTCTCTCCTTTCCCTTTTTGTTACTCTATTCTTTTTTCTTTCCCTTTCCCTTCCTACACTCCTCTTTCATATCTCCTCCTGTTTCATTCTCTCTATTCCTGTTACTTTCTCTTCTTTATCCTTTTTCCTCTCCGCTTCTTCACTGGTTTTTCCACTGGTCTATATAAATTATATACTTAGATCTATCCCTCCTCTTTTCTCTGCTTGTCTCGATTTTCTCTCTCTTCTATTTTTCTCCTAATTTAGTCTCTTCTCCTCTGTCTTCCCCTTACAGTCATGATTTTCCACCCTAATACCCTGTTGGGGGCTTGTTTCACTGTTTGTGCCCAAAGGTTGTGTGTGTGTGTCTTTATGCATACTTTTGTGTGACTGTGTGTGCCCTTCCCTGTTGCCCAATGTTTATAGCATGCTTGTTTGTCTGAGGATGAGCGCAAATCCCCTCGTCCTTGATGAGAACATCTTTGCAGTAAGCTGACATATGTTTAAGTGGCCAGAGTGCAGCATTTAATAAGTGTTAAGCCTTACATAATATGGACTACTGCTGTCATAGGGAAATTAATACTGATGATCTTTAGCCCTACAATGCATGTGGGGTTATACATTTAAAAATACAGCCTTGCAACCATTTGGAATATGTACACTCACGCACACAATTACACAATCTGACACTTAACCACCAATTTTATAGTAACCTCTAATCTGCTCAAGTAATAAATGCAGGGGACCAATTCTCATGCAACTACTTGAATGAATAATTCAACCTAGTCCAAGAAATTCCACTGAACTGACCAAAATTGATTGTATTTGAGTTTCAAATGTAGATCCACACTTGTATGTACAAGAAAAAAATGGTGATACATACCATGGCAATGGTAGTGTATGCACAATCAGCAACCAATAGCTGATTCTAATTTTTTTGGGTCTTTTTTCAGCTTTATTACTAAAAACATGTATTATCTATAAAAGAAATACACCTGTTATGTTGGGATTAAGAGCCCAGGGTTTGGATCAAAAGAAGCATTTTTTGAGTTTGAGTTGATCTCTCCCCTGGACACCCTCTGACCACTCAGTGAGGAAGAAAAATAGCAGTTGAAATTAAAAATTAAAATAAATAAAAGTGGCTAAGACAGTTGTAAATACATACCTATCTACTACAAATCCTGTATTAGGGTTAATATAATTAGATTTTCTAACAACTCTATTGCTAGAGAAGATATTGCTTAATTTTGTATGTCATCTCTTATTGTGCATGTAAATTATTCCATTGTTGCTAACCATAGTTTTAGTTTAGGTGCATTTTGCTGTTGCCTCGTAACCTGCTTCGAGGCTATCACACGCAGTATATTAAAGAGATGCATGTCAGCCCCTTTTTTGTTCCAAATCAAATGAGTCCTTAGTATTTTTTTGGTGTCAAATGTTAATTTAACTTAAAGATATGAATGGTATTAATACCGGACACTTAAAAATAATATGTAAATAATCAGTTTTCTCTACTTAACATCCTCTCCAGCAATCCTACTAGAGGGTACCATTTACCATATTCATAAGGTGAAATAATACTGTTAAGTTTGTCATGCTCACTCGTGACACAAATTCCCTCCAGTTTTTGATTTCAATTTAGAGAACCATTCAGTCTTCTGTTGCTATATTACTTTTGAATTATTTTACCCATTTTTCTTTTATCTTATTATCTACAGTGGTGAGATTTTGTTTGACTTTTACAGGCAAAAGGAAAAGTTGTTCCTATTAACCAGGTATAATTAGACCATCCTAGTGATGACAAGTTACTTGTGATAAAATACACACTCACCGGAATTGCTGAGTTTATATGAGAATTAATCTTTTTTTCAGGACTTGATCCTAGAGTAGGAAACGTTGGGATTTGAAATATAGATACCTTGGGATCTATCCTCACATCACTATTTTATTCCCCTCTAGGTGTTTCAGGAGGTACTTTTTCATCTGTAAATACTTCAAAAAATGTTTTTTGGTTTAGAGCATATACTTGAAGCTAATCGCAAGTATGTTGTTAACCCTTACTAGCCAAGCAATCTAATATCAGTTTGGTTTGAAGTAAAATCTAAGTAATGTACCATGCCTTGCACTTTTAAGATACTCACATTCACTCTTTATTTATAGTATTTTGCATATATGTCTCCAGTTCTTTACAGTGTTAAAAAGACGAAGATACTGTTTTTGTTGCATCTGCCCCATATTTTTCTCCATGCTTCTTTTCGTATATATGGCAATGTCACTCTTGATAGTTTTGCCATTTTTTTTCTAAACTGATCCATTTGACTACTGTTTCCCCTTTAATTTTCTTCTGTTCTGTAAGAATTTGAATTGTTTAAAAGTAATTCTGCAAATTTGTAACACTTAAACCTTCCTCTTCTCTTTGTAGTGGTAAAGTTTTTAATTTGTTTTGCTGTCTTCTATTACTCCAAATAAAAATTAAAGTTATTTTATTCCATTTATTAAAATCTATTCTTGGTATTTGTAATGGCATTGTTTTGAATAACAATATAATTGTAGAGGTACCATAATTTTTTGTTTCCTTTGCTTAGTATTCCATTTGGTATTTCCAACTCTTTACATCCTGATTTGTAAACGTCTAAATATTTTCTTTTCTTGATTTCCCATATCAGTTTATATTCCTCCTTAAGTGCTCGGCTAACTTGCTTTCCTATTGAGATTAATTATTATTAATGATTCACATTTGTTTTTATTAATATTATATCCTGGAACTTTACTATATACTTTCATTTTTTTCATTATTTTCACAATGATATAAGATAGACTATTACATGATCTGCATAAAGAGATCATTTATAAGTTTCTTTTGTCTTTTGCCAAGAGATGAAGAGATGAGAAGGGGTCTCCTTGCCTGTTTTCTCTTTGTAAATCAAATATTTTGGGTGCCATTTGCTTTAACTCTGGCCTTTGGATAGCTGTAAATTGATTGTAACCATAAACTGAATTTCTGGTCTAAGCCAAAACTGTTAAAGATCTCAAACATGATAGGCCATCTAACCAAATCAGAGACCTTCTGTACATAGTGTTATTAACAGAAGGTCTTCATTCTACTTTTAAGCATAATCAATTCAATATAAAATTCTCCTGCCAGAGGCCTTCCTGTATAGAACCAAACTGAAACTCTGCGTGGATTAGTTCTGTAATAATGGCTTTTGATCTGTTGGCCAATTGCTGATATTATTTCTCTTTTAGGCAGCGATGCAGCTCTTAGTGAGGAAAATTTGTAGCAACGTTCCCTTCTTTATATAAGCATTATGAAAGAGAAGTGCCTTGTCTGTGTGTATTTTCCTCTATCTAACGTGAGTGTAGGCTTTTAATAATAATATAAATAATTAGTCTTCATGTTTTATAAAATGTTTTCAATACAATTTCTATGCTTTTAGTAAAATCCAAATTTTCTTTGCTCAGTCCCTGTTTTTGTTGTTTAATTTCCTCTGCAGTTATTGCTTTTGTCAGCTTTTTTCTACTGAAGTACTCTAAGTAGTTTTTTTATTACATCTTTGTTCATATCCATTTTAACTTAATTTCTGTATAAGTTTCATATAACTTGCAAATTCCTTTGGAAGCTCCTCTTTGTTGTGTTTGACTGAGCTGTGAATAATTCTGTCATACAGGCTTCCTTCATTTGTCTTTTAAGTTTATAAACCGACATTTTGAGGGATTTTGATTGACCTTCATAACTTGTGATGTAAACCTAATTTACTGTCTCTGTTGTTCAGAGTCTGTCCAGTTCACAGTTTCTGTCTGTCAGTTTATCTTCATCTTTGGTCTTACCTGTCTCAGTGTGTCATTTCTTCTTTTCATTCAATTTGCTTTAATAACTTTTTGTTGCGTTTCTTCAGCTTTGTTTTTGAGTATGAGATTGTATGACCCCTCAAGACTGCTATGGCTCTTACCAATAGGATAAGTGGATCTATAGAATCTGTCATCTATTTGCATGTTAGGGTTGTTCAATGTTCTGTTAAGAAATTTAAACATGTATGTATTCTCAAGCTTAATCCAAATCTAATTCATAAACTCTTCAAACCTTGGTTGTTTTCACAATTTAACTTGCAGTTATAAAGCCATTTGTTAATGCATTGAAGATCCAGTTATTCCATGCTTACTGCTGCAATTGGATGAAAAGGTTTGCGTATGGTTGTACACACTCATACATCATGTACCTATATACACATTCATGCATACAAACACAGCACATCTAGACCTTTCTCATCCATACACAAAATAATACTCAACTCTGAATGTGCTTTTTTCAAAATAGTTATTTTCTAACCTGTCCCACCAACTCCATACACACACGCACGCACACACACACACACATGCACACACACACACACACACACACACACGCACAATCCCTTTCCTTCTCCACCTTTCTCATCTCCTAGACCTGCTCCACTGTCTCATCCCATCCCACCCAACATATACAAATTCTTGACATGCACAATGGTCCATTATTCCTTGATATAAGTTCTTTACTTTATTCCCCATTTTACTGTCCCTGTTGCACTTGAGTGGTACTTTCCCATTCTCAATCTGACTTGCAAACACCTTTGTTGCTAGTTCTGCACTGCTTTTTATGGTTTTTGTGCTACACTTGTTAAACACATGGGGCCCTATCGTACACCTGGCGCAAACACGTTGCACCAGTGGCGCAGGTGTCATTGCTATCGTACACCCGGCACAATGTCATTTTTGCCACAAGTGTATGATAGCAAATCCACTTGCGCCGGGTCTGTGTGCTGAGGGGTGGGAGGTCTGAG
>JAQMCX010000017.1:9778292-9789645 GCA_029814765.1 Acanthurus leucopareius | reverse complement strand
TTTAAAGGGAATGAGAGCGGATTCTCCGATTGGTTCATGCATTTTTGGCCAGAGAAACACCCATGAAACACCTATGAGTTGATGAGATGATTCTACACAACTGATTGGACTACCAGCTGTGCGCCAGTGGCACATTGGGTGGGGCAGAGCAGGATTCCTCTGCTGCTCTTGGAACAAGGTGGCAAAGGTTGACCTGGAAACTCCCCTGAATTAATTTGAAACTTTTTGTATTTCTCTTTTACTGTCATAGTTTGTAGCACAATAATCAGTCTCATCAAATGTTACCTTTCTGTTAATACATCTGTTCAGTGTGCCCAGGTGTTTTAGGCCTTATGACAATAAACAAGCCCAATGGCCACAGGAGGTAAAAAAGGAAAGCATATCATTACCACCAGACATTAAAGCTGAGGTAACTGATTGTGTCTAAAGCTGACTAATGCACAACCACCTGTGAAAAAGAAAAACAGGGCCTCTCCCAATTATGGACAACCTCTTGAAACAACAGGGAATGAATTGGAAAATCTGCATTTTTGCTGTCACTCTCTGTTATCAGATGCAAAAGATGGTTATGGAGAACTTCACTGACTGTTAAAAGTGGTGAATGGAAGAGTATCTACTTGCAGCAAGACACAGTTTAGGATGCATAGACACAATACAATCCAGACTAAAATTTAACAATGTGTCTGCTCCTCTTTTTAAAATTCAGGTATTTATTTGGTGAAAATCAGAAAAATCCAAGCTCTTCTCCTCTAGTTCTTGTCTCCTTCTCTCAGCTAGTTTACTTACATAGCATTTACATACTCACAGGAGGTTAAAGCTAGACGGGGTTGAAAAAGCCTAACTTTCCGTCTCTCCCATAATGCAACCAGTAGTACCTTTTGTCAGACCAAGGTTTTTCAAACCTAATGCTATCAGTTTGTAATTTAGTATAATATGTTATGCTCACCCACTTATGAATTTTCAGTGACCTCCAGTCTTCTATCTACAATCCAACCTACATGTCTTTATCTTTGCCCTTTCTAGGGTTTGATTTAGGATAAGGGATTAAAAAAGCAACTTGATTTATCACAATACATAAAAATAAACATTTGAACTTGATGACAGCTTGTCCCCTACAGCAAAGATGCATGTTAAATCCTTTATTCATCAATGTGTTCAGAGCTCAGTCCTCTGCAGTTGTTCTTTTTTTAAGTTCTCCTCAGGTTCAGGTTTTAATAGTATTGATGTTTCCTGGTAAAGTTTTCTGTTTAGCTCTTTCATGATTATCTGTCTAAGAGTAAGGTTCGTGTCACTCTGCATATGTTGTTACAGTAGGCCAGATACTCGTCCTGCATCCTTTGTATGGATCCTGGCCAGCTAAAACTGGATCACCTCTTCTCAGAAGAAATTTCTGCAGACATTAAAAAAGGTAACTTTACTAGTAAATTATGACACCACAAAATAGTTTTTATAGTCTCATGTGAATTCAAATGTATTAACATCTTACATTCAGACAGTTTACATTGTGTGCAGACTATTCACAGTAAAACTAGTTGCTCACTAAAATGCCAGGAGAAAACAAAAAGTCTGCAGTGTAACAAGTCAAAGACTGCTTATGTTTAGCATCTTCTTATATAGCTGAACAAGCAATAAGAGTCAGACTGCATGACCAAACATCATCAAAGCAGTGTGAGCTACCCTAGAAAATGGTAAATAGTAAATTGACAGCACTTAGAAAGTGTTTTTGTCGTCTTTTGACTTCACAAAGTACTTTAAAACACAGGTCAGCATTAACCCATTCTCACACACATTCACACACCAATGACAGATAGTTACTCTCCTAAGTGCAAACCTGCCAATCAGGAACTCATAGACACATATTTACACACTAATGGAAAAGCTATCAGGAGCAATTTAAGGTTCAGAATCTTGCCCAAGAACACTTCGACCATACCAGCGGGTTAGAGGATTTAATAAGTAGATGACCTGCTCTAACTACTGAGCTACTGGTGCTCAGTAAAGAGAGAAGAGGGAGGGAGCAGACCTTAGCTAACCCAGCTTTACAAAGACATAGCTCCTCTAAACATTTGAATCAATCTATTGCACTTGATGGGTGGACCTCTTTCTGAAATTGACAGAACATAAGACCCCAGTAATAGGAAGAGGGGCACACTGTGGTCACATCAGGAATGCTTCGTGCCTAATGCTTGTGTGTTTAAGTAAGAGGACAACATCTACAAGATGTTTAGCTTCTAGTATGAAGAACATTGCCCATATTATCTGCTCAGCGAATTTGCCAGTGTATTTCTTGTTGCTGTTTACATTCCACCAGATGCAAATTTAAAAAATGGACTGCAGGAATTGTATGATGTCACTAGCATTCACATGACCAAACAGTCAGAGGTATTTTTGTTCTGGTTGGTAATTATAATCAAACAGATTTCAAAACTGTGCACCTAAATTTCATAGGTAGGTCCATAGCTCCATTAGGGAAAAACATCTTGGATCAACCTTATACAAACATTCCTGGCAGCTGCAAACTCCTTCTTGTTCTCATTTTAGTCTGTCACATCATTATTAACTGCTTTGCTGCCCATTTACTCCAAGCTGATAAAAAAATGTTAAACCACTAGTAATAACCGTTTAAGTGTAGAACGATGACCGGACAGCAGCTCTACAGAACAAGCACATGTTAAGACATGATGCCTCCCTGGAAAACCATAAAAACCTTGAGGAATATGCTCATGTATAAAGCATGTTAAAAATACTTTGAGGAATATACTCGTGTATATTCCTTAAGATTATATATTCCAGTGACATTATACATAAGTAAATGTGTTGATGATGTGGTGATCACAAAGGCTAAATAAATGAAAAATCACTATCACAAAATCATATCACTGTCATGGGAGAGTGTTACTGTGGAGTTGAGGGGGGCTGCAAGGCACCTGCGATGTACCTGTATCCAAAAAATCTGTTCTATTCTAAAAAAGTACTACCTTGTGACATTCACCCCCAGTCACCCATAAAATGTTTTGAAAAACTTGTTCCCAGCACATGAAGAACAACATCCCAGCCATGTGTGGAGAACACCACCATCAGCTGGCCGGGTTTCAACAACAATAAAAATTTCTATGATGAGGAAATAATCTTACAGAGTGGTGCACAGAGAACAAACAATTATTTTTAATTTTGTGGATCATTACACATTTAAACAGTCATGCCATTTCTGATTTTGTTGTACCATAAGAGAACTACAACTGTATTTCAGTTCATAACCTGGTGTTTTAAAATGATGATTAAAATATCTTAGATCTTGATCTTGAAAAAATAGAAAACTGCATTTGGCTTATCATATGGTACAAAACGTGAAACAGAATTTATGTTTATATGTGACTAACTGTGAAAAAAACCCCTCATACTTCCTCCTATACTTCCTCTGGACTCCCAGTCGACAATACCAGCCAGTTTTTAGGTGGGTTAAGGCAGGTTTCCTGGTTTCTTAAAAAAAAGGAAGGGTCTCACTCTACCCCACTCTATTGAAAATCTGGATTTTTATAGGAAATATCTCCAGAGCTTTTGCTTGGATTGCTGTTAATATAGTACACACATTTATGTTTCCTTCAGGATGAATTATAATATCTGACTTTCTGGCAGGGGTAACGGGGGTTTCTGACTTCATTCAGTACTATTATCAGGTGAAAATATTGTTTTGTTTAGTACCTTAATTAATGGCCAAATACCTGCATAACACATAAGCCTCAGTCGGACTTCATGCTTAATGTTAACCAGCAATAGTTTAAATTATAACATACTAAAGAACTGTAACAGGGTGAACATGGAAAGGATTGTACCTGCTAAACTGCAGCTAACAATACAGGCTGTCATTACCAGTATGAGCATGGCAGCAAAACAGTTTAAGAATTTAGCACAAGTAAAGCATCATAGGGGACCAAAGCCACTGCTTTTGCTGCATACTCATTCATGTTTTGATATGTGTGTAAATTTTTCACTTTTACTTTTATCTTAAAATCATGATCACAAATGAAATAAAAAAGACAATTGTAAACAGCTTATCTGAGGCTTTTGTCATTGAAGTTTTTGTTTACCTGCAGTCAGGGCAAAGAAGGCAAATCTATGGTTACATCTCCTTTTTACATGGAATCTTTCCATTTTTTTATTTCGGTTTTTGTTATCATCATACTAATATTTGTACTCTCTAAAGATAGGAGTTTCCATTCGAAGCACAGAGTCGCTCTCTGCTTTGCGACTGGCATCCCTCCTTCTTCCCCATGGCTGCCAGCATGCTCTATGCTCTCAAAGCCCACATAAATGTCATAGATTAAATTGAAGCATATTGTTGCATCAAATGCACTGGAATAGAACCCCTACCTTTTCTGCTGTATAGCAGATCCAGATAATGTCTTTAACCCCTGACCTCTGTGAACACCAGCCTTGTTCCTGGATTAAATATCATGGCTTGCGCATGTTCTCCATCTATTTGCAGAGTGTTAAAGTTTAATCATTGCAAGCCATTTATGCATAACACTGTCCATTGCAGCCAGCTTGACTAATGTACTAACCTCTGAATAATTATGGAGGACAGAATGGAGAGATAGTGATACAGATTTTCACTATTGGTGACTAATAATTTGTGACTGGATGGCTGAGGCACAATCCTCCTAATTGCTAGGTGTCAAATCACTCTGCTGCAACCACAGAGACCGCATAGCCCAAGGGACTTACAAAGGAACTTTGACCATGACCTCATCCTGCAATAACCTAAAACAACAACAATGCCACTCCAAATCTCCTGTCATACCAAACAGGATTTTTCTCCTTTGTTTACAGTTTTAAATGCTCCCTCATTCCACATTACCTGAATTTATCTGACATTAACATTGTCAATTTTTGGGTAATATCAAACCTTACTACATAAACAAATACTAAAAATAAGATAATAGCTCATTTTTATCAGTCTGATGGAGTCTGTTCACCACGACTTCTTGAAGGCCAGCAGAAAGCATGCTTAAAGGCCTTTGTGGAGTGGAGACATTTCTGCAAGCTACGAAGCCCTCCTACATCCCCATTTTGGTCTATCAGACTTTATTTCTGAGTTTTTTCTTGATAACTTGCTCTACTGGGTATATACAGATCTACAGGAACTTTATTAGTGTATGGAATGTTCAGAGGTGCTGACACCCAATGGAACAACATCAATCTTGAGGAATGCCCACAGAGTCAGTTCATGCCAACTCCCCAAGGACTTCTCAGTTTAAGTCATGGACTTTCTTAAGAAAAAGAGAAAGTGAATAAGTTGTAAATACGTTCTGGATCAGCAGGTTGGCCAGGTTGGTCTTTGTAGAAAAATCCTTTGCCATTAATGAGTAAATGGATGGATACTGTTTTATAAAGCTGAAAGTTGAAAAAAATCGAGTGCTTTCACAGTTTAGTACTAAAAGACTTTGATGGTTAGGGAACAGAAAAGAAGCTACTAAAATTAAAAAGTGGATGATCTGATTTAACAGATGAAGCTATGGTTTGAATCACCATAAATACTTTATATAGAATAATAATAATAATGAAGTCCAAGCTGTGTCATCTGTGTCAGCTGTGTTGCTACCTGCATCTGTAGTCACCACTGTTGCATTCAAACTGCTGAGAAAACTCTGCAAGTTTTAAATGTATCAAACAAATTCTTGTCCCCAATTGTCAAATACTGATGGCATGTCACACCCCTTTAGTGTCAATTAAAAACTGCAGGATGTACCCTTTTGCATCTTTTTCCAATGTGCAAAGCCTTCCTGCCACAAATTAAGCCTTTCTTAATGGGATTTACATTTTGCAGTTTTTGTGCACAGCAAGATTAACACTGTAAAAGGGTCACAGTTACAGAGATGGTCAACAAAATTACTTTGTTAGGTTTAAGGAAGAACTTTTTGGGCAGTCTTTGGAAAATATCCATTTATTATTGGTTTGGTTAAGCAAAAATTTCACCTTTGTAAAAGTATTTTTTCAGGGTTTTGTGCCTTTATTTTGATAGGAGAGTTTAAGATTTTGGACAGGAAATGGAGGGACAGACAGAGGGAGGGACATATAGCAAAGGGCCACAGGGTGGACTCAAACAGGCCGCAGGACACAGCCTTTGTACATGGGGTATACATGGTCTCAAATGGTCTGAAGAAATCCACACGGGCCAGCAAAATCTCCTCAATGGCTTGCAAGACAGGATACATGTCAAGTACTTCTGCAGGATCTTCAGGAATCAAAATAACACACCATCGTTTATCTGCATATGTGTTAATGATGCAGTGATCACAAATTCCTGACAGCTTGGACTGATGGTCCTCTACCCCAATGAAGTGCTCAGTGCTGGAGTCCCCAAGGGTTGCATGCTCGGCCCCAATCCTGTCCATACTCAATGTAAAAAACAAAGGCCTTATGAAGATGGTGCTTGTTGTGGTGGTATTAGGTGATCTCTTTGGAAAAAGGGTTTCACCAGCTGCAGTGCTGGTTTTCTTTAAAAAGGTTCAGTTAGAGTATAGAAACGTATAGAAAAGAAGCTTTAAGTCTATTCCTAAGAGGTTTGAGTTCCCTTTTTTGAACCTTGGCACTTGTCTGTAAATTATCAGTTTACCAATTCCAAATATGTGCAATTCCAAATATGTGCTGGAGTAGATGGTGAGAATTGAAGAGTAAGTATTGTGTGTTGGGTCCCTCTATACTCTAAAGTGGAGGTTTCTGTCCTTTTTAATGGGGACGGGTTACGCTTTTCAAAAATGCCAGAGTGTTTTTACTTACATCTCATTGTCTGAACTTCACATTATAGTCATCTGACTTAATGTTTTTGGTAAGGCTCACACATGCTTGGTTTTGATTTTGACTCATGGTATGTCAACATATCTAAACCAGTGGTGCTGTTTCTTTGAAAGAGTTCAGTCCTCTGCCTTCTACCTCTTTAATATAGAGGTCAGCAAAAATGGAAAATACTGGTAAGACCACGGCACACCCATACTTTTGTCTGGAAAACCCACCATTGTTCTGAAAATAGCTGTTTTGGCAGAGGGCCAGCATCTTGCAAATCTGATCTGTGCTGAGAATTTATTACAAGACACCATGGTTTTATCTTGGTCTTGTTTGAATTGACAAAACCAAGTCCAGGTTTTTTTTTATAGGACTCATACTATTACAAGCCAAGGGGACTAAGATGTTTGGCAGTGTGGCATGTTACTGAAGTTAATGCTGATGATAATGTCTGAGAGTAGCTCTCTCTTTATAAATTTTGGGAAGCCCGTACATACATCAAATAGTTTTTTCAGAACAAAAGTAATAATATTTTCTCAACTCATGGCCCCCTCCTTGTCTAGTGCTGTAAACTTTTTTTTTGTATTAAATGGTGGGCCCTCGCCTTAGTGTTCGAGATGTATCAATGTCACTGAGTAGTGACAAGATTCTGTTGCTGGGATGAGGTCAACTAGGAATGAAAGTAGGAGAGTACAGTATGGTACCCTGTACTGCCAAAGGTTCACTGCTGAAAAAGGGGACAACAGAAAACTCACATATAGTGTGATCACATTTCCAGCAGAAACAGGAACAAAAAACACATTGTCTAAAGTATGGTCAATATAAACACTTTAATTTTCTTAGGAATTGCTGATAAATTGTTCCAGTGTGTTTGTGCCCAGTACAGACCAGTGGGTATTTAATCCGTGCTGGAGAGAACCCCACTGCTTCTCCAAGATTATTTAGATACTGCTGGCAAATGTCAAATTTTGCTGAAGCTTACTGTGCTGTGGGTTTTGGCAGCACCAATTTCTTGGAAAAACCCTCAGAGTAAAATGACAGAAAAAAATGAATACCAATGTTTAATGATGTTCAGTTATATTTCAACAACATGGACAGCAGGCCAAATTAGCTATGTAACTTTAACAATTTTTGTAACTCTAGTGTAATTACCATACTTGTGTGCATATGAACATCCTTAACACACACAGAAATGTTAAATTATCCAACCAAAAGTTGAAGCATTATTACTGTTGGCCAACACATTATTAGCATATTTCTTTTAATCTGATGAAAAAAAGGCCCAGAAGTTATTTTCCAGTTCATTTCACACATTGTGAGAGACATCTTGATACATTCTAACATGCAAAAGGGACCCTTTAACAAATATTTGTGCAGTGCTGAGTTATAGAATGGAACAGAGAACCAAGACTGTTTGATAGCTGTTTATGTGGCAGGTTAAAAAAAATGGTATTCTGCATGTTACATAGATTTTTGTGGCTGTATCAGCCATGGTTGAAGAATCCTGTTTTCATTTTCATGTTGCATGCTTTGTATGGTTTGTTTTATCTTGTGTTTCTGTGTTTATTACATTTATTTATTTATATTTATTTATTTACATTTATTACATCTCCATTTATCCTGGGTTTCTCTATTATATTTATTCAGTTTTTTCACTGGATTGCTTTTGATATTTAAATATTTTGAGTTGGACTTTTTAACAGACTATTGACCTGTGCATGCCCCACCTCCAATCCTATCCCAAAGCCTTTAAGTGTTATGTTTCTTTGATGTGGTTAGGTTGGATTTGGAGTCTGGTTTGTTTTTCCTCCTCTGGCTTCTTTTCCCTCCTTCCCTTCTTTTTTGTTTTGCCTGTTTTTTTGTTTGTCTTGTGTATGTGACAGAGGGCGTGGCCTTGCTTTCAGAGGCAACAGATGAAGCTCACCTGTTATTTATTCAGCACATCAACCTCTCCATAAAACCCCAGGCTCTCCGTGCCGTTCAGCTTATTCCCAGTGTGCCTTGCAACTCTGCTGCTCATCAGCTCACCTGAGCTTCAGTGTTCCAGGTGTTCTAGCTTGAAAATTCTGGCATGGTTGAAAAATTCACAAACACCATAAGCCAAATGCGGGTAAATTCAAGAAGTGGTGTGTAAATTTGGTCAAGCCACAGTGTCAGGTCAATAACTTTGACATGAAATACCACTATATGAACTGATTTTTATTGACATGTTTGCACATATAGATCAGTATGTATGCTTGCTTGCTTGGGTGTCCAGCCTTCATTTTAAGCACATATCAAGCAATTAAACACATTTTTTTAGCTGTAGTTTTGTATGCCAAAACACATTTAAACACTCCCTGCAGTGACAGCAAACCTTTCCCTTTTGCTACACCAGAACAAACTCCACAGACTGTTCTGGTAAAGCAGCCCTATCTACCTGCCTCTGCCAGGGTGAAGAGCTGTCAAGTGGGGACGACAAGCAAGAGGTAGAGAGAGATAGACATACACAAAGAGAGAGAGAAGTGGGGCTGGGGTGTGTTGGGGGCTGCTGAAGTTAAAGCCTGTTTTTTTGATGTCCTGCGTTCTGATCATTTACATCAAGTTGACATTCGGAAAGTTTACTCTGGGGTCTGTAATTGTATTCTTTTGCTAGTTCTGCATTGCCAACCATGAAAATGGAATCTTATCAACCCTGACCAATTTTTAATGTACAAAACGAATTGGCAGGGGTTCAAAAAAAGGGGGAGCTACAATTCAAATCAGGTGAATGATACACAACATTTTTTTTCAGCGAATGATTGAGCTGCCCTCCTCACACACAGCACCACATTAACCCCCAACCCCTACCTATCAAATTACTCTAGATTTTTATTCTTTTAAAAGCAAAGTAATATTATTAGTGGTGGGACTCGATTAAAAAAATTAATCTAATTAATTAGAGGCTTTGTAATTAATTAATCTTAATTAATCGCATATCAATATTTGACACGAGATGTAACATTTTTTGTCATTTTGTTGTCTATGCTAGCTGCAACATGTTGGGCATTGAGGTGGTAGTGGAGTTTGGAAAAGCTTTGGATAGGCAAACTCTTTCTTGGACAAATCCAGATTTCCACCCGGTAGTTGTTTTCCACCCACCAAACTTTTTTTTTTTTTAACTTTATATTTTATAGACACGCAATAAATGATCGGAGCCAGAATCGAACTCGCGTGGAGAACGAAGCTTTCGCACATGGGACACCCACCCTACCGCCTGAGCTACTCCGGGAACTCGTGCAACAAGAAACGTTTCATGCTGTTTGGAGTGCAAAAATAAATTGTGATTAAATGCTTTATTTTTTTGTCGCGTTATTTTTTCTGTAATTAATTATTTAATCGTAATTAACGTGATAAAGTCCCAGCCTCAGTCAAAACACAACTCACCCAGAGTTCCCTTTGAGTATGAAACTTAGCTCAACTGGTGGAAATGTTCTTATATGCGTATAACCTTTTTTTCTGGACCCTGAAAAGACATTTTTATAGTCCAGCTTGATAGTAGGAAGCCACTTTTACAAGCTAGCAGGGACTGAGTAACTATATGCATGTATTGAAACAAGGAGCGTATGGACCCAAATGCAGCACACTGAACAGGGACATAATTGGTAATGACTTTTATTCAAATCCTCAGGGAGTTCGGCACACAACAAACAGCAGGTAAATATCAACAGAATGAGTTCTTTTTCAAAAGCACGGTTCATAAGTTGGAGATTAGGGTGGCAAATGAGCAGACAAGGAAACAGGTGGATATACAAAGCTCACTCACAGATTAAGGTTCAATGGCCAGGGTGAGGGCAGGTAAATCTGAGCTTGCAGACTGGTAAATGTGGCAGGTTGGTAAAACAGACACTTACAGCTGAGAGTCTCTGACAAGGCAACAGTACTGTTGAGGGGAACTCTGAGACAGGCAGGTGAAATAATGATCTCTCCCAGTAGAACAGAACCACAGCCTCAGGCACACTAAAGACAGGAAATACAGAGGCAGACTCAAGGTCAGGAACAGAGGGCAGAAGTGGTTACCAGGGCAGAGACGAGGAGGAATGGTCAAAGACGAGCAGAGTCCAGTTGAAACCAGGAAGTCAGTCCAAAATAGTGTGCTGGAAAGTCTGGCATGAAAGCATAGAACAATCTGGCAGTGAACAGAGGGTAAGGGTGGCCTATATACTGTGGTGAACAGGCGCAGGTGGTTGAGGCTGATTGCAGTGAAGATTGGCTGGGGGGGGGTGGTGAGTGAGTGAGTGAGTGAGTGAGTGATGATGATGCATTCAGGGTGAAACCAAGATACCAGTGATGAGCAGACTGAAGACCGTGTCATGTATGTCATGTTTTTAATAACAGATACTGCTTTGGAAGTTTCTTTGAATGGTTTGTGAGTGTTTCAGTAATCCAATGACACTTTTACATTGACAACACATAGCCATAAAAGTAAGTTACAAACTTAGGTTTATTGTTTTCCGGTTTACATTATAATACGCTTGCTGTTACAAGTGCTTTTGTATCACCAAAGGCAACTGGGACAGACTTCACTCCTCCCTCTCTAGCTGACTGGGTA
>JAQMCX010000017.1:9768074-9778192 GCA_029814765.1 Acanthurus leucopareius | reverse complement strand
TGCGTTATTTTTTTTGTCGCGTTATTTTTTCTGTAGTTAATTAATCGTAATTAACGCGATAAAGTCCCAGCCCTAAATATTATATATATATGTGTGGGATTCTATGTTTATTCATATATGCTTGCACATGTGTAAATACAATGTATATACCTTTGTTAATTTATTTATGTGAACAAGGTTTTTGTGTCAGTGTTGTGGGTGGTTGGAGAAGATGTGCCAGCAAAATGGCACAGAGGGGCACTTTCCACACATTCACCTCTGGTCACCTCTGATCTGAGTGAGCTAACTGAACTGATGACCTACATCAAAAAAGTGCAGCCACCAGAGAAGGTTGCCCGACCATACATTTTGTGAAATGCAAATGTATACCTTTTTTTCCTTAAAATTTGGGTTGGGTATGAATTTTGAAATGACTAGATTATGGTTTGTGTGTGCCTGGTGACCATAAAAATAACACTTTTATCCATGAAACAAAGTGTTTCTTACTGGTTTTGTGGTTAAAAGAGAAAAAAATTCAACAATTGATTCTTCAAATTAACGTAACCTTCTCTACTGAGTCTGTGGTGACTCAGGCTTATGACAATATGAAACAAAGTGTGACAAACACGCCAGTCCCTGGGAGCAACTGACGTTGAATCAGTATACATCTTACCTAAGAAAACATATGAGAACATGCATTGATTTATATCTTAAGCATAAACAATGATTTACCACTTCTAAATACTTAAAACTATAAGTAGTTTGCTTATTCAAACAGCTACTGAATCAATAACTTGATTGTCCAAATATTTTCTCAACTTGGTGTATTTATATTATTAAAGTTCAACGTTAAATATTTCCCACAGCTTGCACCCCAAATTTCTGAAGAGCATAACCTAATTCTATTTGGGATCTGAGTATTTGGTTTGTGCACTTGGGTAGTCACATGCCCCAACCCACAAGCTCTTACTCTCTATTAATTGAAATTTTAGCTCCATGCATAACTAAGAGCATTGAAAAGACTGTGCATAGACATCGGATGGTCCAGTAACCTCCCCTAACATCTTAGTTTTAAAGCCTCTTAAACTTGTCACAACACATCTTATGTTTTTTCTCTGCAGTGTGTTACCTGTTTGACAAAATATGTACATAAATAACAATCTTGTTTCTGTATTTATACTTTTCAAAGTGACAGGAGCCGTTCCTATCAGTACTATGCTTTTCTAATACTTGTTTGCATCTCTATTTATATTCAAAACAGAAAATTACTGTAAAATAACCTAAACTATGACTACAGTGTCTTTAGAACTGTGCAAATTATTTATTGTCTATTAGACAAAATGCTTTAGGAGAAATAAACATGTTGTGACAAATATCAAACCTGACAGAGCCTCACAGGTGACTGAATGGAAATGTTGGTAAATGATGTAACAAGGGCTGACAAACTGACTCTCCAACTCTGACTTTAACCATCAAAAGTAAAAGTTGATGGGTGAAATAACATCATTAAAAGTAAAATCTCTGCAATAAATAGACCCACAGACACTTGTTTGTGGCCCTTTTGTTATTTAGATCTACAATTAAAAACTGATTTTTAACCAGATGGTAATTTAGAAAACAAATAAAATATTAAAATGTGGAATGATAGTCTTGAATTTACTTGGTTATCTGTCTTCACTTTGCAAGTGCAAAATCTTGAGTTGGACACTGGGGCAAAAAAAGTGTAGTGATGGTTTAATCTCTACTACTTATTAAAATAAAAATATCCTGATTTTGTGACGCAGATGTATTTTCCTCAGAGATTATCACAAAAACATAACAACATTCCATTGTATATAAAATTGTATTAAAGTTGTTTTAATAAAGGTACCGCAAATTTGTAAGGCCTTTTTTTAAATATAGTTGCATTGATAATCTTTAGCTTGATATGCAACCTTTACAAAAAATAATAATCTACCAATATCACAATGAGTAATACAATATCAAGCAGTAGAAGATAAAGGAAAAGCAACCCTTTCCCCTCCCCCTTGTAACCAATAGGTTAAGTTCACTTTTGTCATGGCTGGCTGGTAAGCTTGCCCCAAGTTTAGTGAGTTTCAGCATCAACCCAGCTGGAAATTAATATCTGTTTTAGTTAGTCATGATTTTCCTCTCTGCTGCTACATGGTGATTTCTCCTGCTGAATGGTGGAACTAATATTCCTGTTGAGATATTTTGTGTGGGCTAAGATATTAAGAAGTAGCTTCAAACATTTTAAAGTGTTGTTTAAATGTTACATTCAGTCTGTAAATGTACAGACCAACATTTTTTTGTGCTGCAATGCTCCTGTTTGTCGAGGAAGCTCCCTGAAACACTTAACATGACCATTTGCCTGGTTCTGAGCATTATCCCACGCATACTATAAACTTTCAAGACTATTAAATACAGCCAAGATACCTCTTTAATTTTTTTTCTTATTCTTTTTGTGTCAATACTGGTTGAATTCTTGTGTTGATTTTTTTTGCACTGTCAGCACTGCATGGTCTAATCTTAGTTGTATAGTCATGGGCTACTAGTTTAAAGTAAAATATTAGGGGTTAATTTAGATGTCATGTATAATTGGATTTTTGTCTGTATTGAATGCCATTGAATATTAAAATTATTGTCTGATTTTTAACTTCCATCCTTATTTAGGAGAGAGTGAGAAAAGAAGGCAGTTCCAGCTATTTTTTGGTGATAACAGCTATTATAGGCAATTAAAAAAAGGGACATTCTGTAACAAATTGTTGTGTGTGCCTTTGGTAGATAATGTTTTACTGTGGTTCAATGTTTTATTAGCAAACATTTGCATTAAGACACTAAGGGTCCAATTTTCAAATCAGTGGAAAGCTGATCTAAGCACAGATCTGAGCCCATATTCAGTTTGGTACATTGCAAGGGGCTTTTTCCTATTCTTGTATTAAGTTGCTCGGTTTTTGGCTCTGTGAACCCAGCTGCACTGAGATTGACAGGTTGGCACAACAATGGATCTGTCAGTAAAGATTCAATGTACTTTTGGCCTATATTAAGACATATTTTACATTTGCATTTTAGCTAGCTCAAACTAGGTCTAAGTGCAGTTGCAGAGGACCAATTTTTTGACTTTGGTGGACAAGAGTGCACATGAACAGACCTATCCCAAATCCAAACACAGTAGCAGTTAACTACAAATTAATGACAATTCCACACAAAGGGGTAACAATTAAAAATATGTTTCCCCTTCTTGTTTGGTTTAATAATCTACCCAAGCCATGCAAGGCCATAGAGTTTGACATTCCATTTCTTTGCACTTAAAATTAAGGCAATATAAGCTCATCAAGCTAGTACCATTGAAGTAATACTTGAAGAGTAAATCCTGAATACTCAAGGCTCTGGATACAATTCATTTAATAATGCCACAACATGTGGTACATTTTGAACAGATTGGTCTATGTTAGTGCTGTTGGCAAA
Organism: Acanthurus leucopareius; assembly: GCA_029814765.1. Taxonomy (NCBI): domain Eukaryota; kingdom Metazoa; phylum Chordata; class Actinopteri; order Acanthuriformes; family Acanthuridae; genus Acanthurus; species Acanthurus leucopareius. The sequence goes on along the minus strand of JAQMCX010000017.1, from coordinate 9,774,745 downwards.
TGAATTGCACCAGGAGCTGTAAGTATGTGTGATTTACTTATGCTCATGCTCAACATCATTCCAGCGCCTGATGTCAATAAATTGGATGAGTGCGGTTTCTTCAATTTAAAATTTAGGTAATGAAGAAATAGCAAATAAAGTTTTGATTCTGATTTTTAATTTTCCATTTCTCCTAAAAAACTCTTGATGCACTGGTCCTTGTAATACCATAGTGAGAGGCAATTATGCTCTATCTATTTTGACCTCACTCAGACCATCATCGTAGTCTTCATCTTGAATGAGGCCATCATACCCTACCCTATCATACATCTACCCCAGAGAGTATCAAAGTCATGTGATTGACCTTAGAGGGCTTTGTTCTCTACACATATACATATCCAAGTGAGCACACCTATTCCTCTTTGCTCAACTTGTTTACTTGGTTGACATGGTAAAATGTATGTGTTCGAGAATCCACTAATTACAATCCATCATTTTTATGTAGGTACCTTGTGTCCTCAACATTTGTAAATAATTTTTTCCCCCTTTCTATCTTACCTTATTGCTTATAGCAGTTTGTTGGTTAGCCTTTTGTGGTTTTCTCTTGCATTCAAATAATTAGGATTTTACTGCTTGTTAACCTCTTTGTGTTGTTTCAGGTAAGCTTTTCTCTCTTAGCCCTTGTTTTTAGTGGGTGTGCTTTTTGATTGTTTCTCCTTTATAAAATATACAGTAGTTTCAGGTAAAGTACATCTGTTTGACACTTTATTGTACCATGAGTGTTTTTAGTCAGCTGTGATCAGCCAGAATAATAGTTTCCCTCTTTTCAGCTAATTGTTACTGTTGGACACTGCTCTGTATTTTTTTAGATTAAAAAAACAAAAAAACATGACCTAACAGTTACGTTGCTTTTGTGTGGGTGTCACTGTCCCAAGTATCCTGCAGTACCCCTCACAGGATTCTGAGGGGAACATGGTCAAAGTCCTTCTCTAGGTACACAAAGCACATGAAGACTGAATGAGAAACTCCCCACAAACAAGCATTCAAGGTAAAGAACAGGTCCACTTCAATGGAATAGACGGAATCCGCATTTTTCTTCCTTGACCTGAGGTTAAACAATCGGAGCCTCCTTTCTAGAATCCTGGAATAGATTTCCCGGAGGGACTGGGTGATGTGATGCCCCAATAATTGAAGCACGTGTTCCTGTCCACCTTCTTAAAAATGGAAACCACTACCCTGGTCTGCCATTTCACAGGTACTGTCCCTGACCTTCACACAAAACTCTGGAAATGTGTCAGCCAAGACAGTCCACCAATGTCCAATGCTTTAAGTTGGCACCCTTTCAAAGATGCCACCCACAGACTCCAAGAGGACCTGGTAATCTGAGCTGTTGTTAGTTGCATAAGTGACAACAGTCAGAGTCTTCCTCCTGGCAACTTGAGGTTGCGCTAAGACAACCCTCTCATTCTCTTTGAATGACTTCAACATGGCTGTGCTCTTCCAGGGACTTATGAGTATCCCTACACCCAGCACCTCTCACCCAGGGCAACTCCAGAAGGGAAGGAAGTTCAGCCTCTCTCAAGGAGTGTGGCCCTAGGGACATGGAACCCAGTAAGGCTGTTAAGTCATGATGTAACATCCACCCCGTCAAACTGCTTTTGGGTCCATGCCAGCAGAACATCACATCAACAGCCTGTCAAACATAGCACAGTGCTGTGTGCCTTCCTATCAAAAAAGATCTGAGACCAGAAAACATGTCAAGCTTTCATTGCAACCATTCTGTGTAGATGGAAAAGAGAAGGGAAAATGGTTGCGATTGATAAGGTAAGTTAATGTTACAATTCTTAGAGAAATTTATTAAAAGTGGGCGTTTTTGCTGTCCCAAAGTGGACATAAACGTACTGGATATGTAATAATACACTGAAAGAACATTAATGCTTGAAGTTATAAACCACAAAAACTAGTTAGACCATCAACTCCGGGTTGTCAGGTGTGCATAATGCACACGGTAACTACTGACAACATTAGCTACACTGATAAAACTTTAATGTCTGAAGTTCTAAAAAAATTATTGAAATTACTGGAGTTAGGTGTGCGCACCCTCTGTTTTAAAGGAAACCTGCCATATCTGCCCCTTTTGTGGATAACACGATATGTGATTATTGATTTATCCCATGTATATTAAGTTTATGTATCCAAAAAACAATGATTGATGTCTTACTTATCAGACATGAGAACTTCATGCCATACTGCAACTCGAGGGTCTGCAGACTGCACTTCCCCAACGGTAAAGCTGCTTGGCCCACACGATTTGCCTGGAATGAGGAGAAGACATTCATCACACACATTGGCGTGGCTCTAAATGGTGTAATGACCTTCATTTGTGACCTATATGGTGGGTGTGCCTTTGACAAAGCCATAACAGCAGACTGTGGACTTCTTCAGCAACTGCATAAGGGGGATACGAATCATAACAGACTGATATCCAGGGCTCAGATTCACGTGCAGTGTTCCATCCAGAGACTGAAGTTGTTTGGCATTTGCACCACATCCCACACCAATTTAGGAAGCACTTGAACAAAATATTGAAAGTGTGCGTGTGTGCCTTGCAAATTTACAAACACCCACTTGTAGAAATTGTATGATTTGAGTACTTTGTTTGGTACTCTGGTTCAGTCAGAGCTGTGGAATGTTGAATAGACAATCGTTGCTCACTACATCTAAGTCTTCCTTTTCAGGTGTGAATAAACTACAGGCTATATGAACATTTTAAAATAAAAATGTGAAACAATTGGTTATGTTGTCAGCATCAACTATGGAAAGCCGGTAATTATTCACATAAGCTGAAAAAATCCACATTGTCCATCCCCAATGTTATCTTGCCATGTGTATATTGTACATGTGCCTGCTGACTATTGTTGTTAAACCACATCTATAGTTTAATTGTGCCACATGACTGTTACTCTGTGTTCTTCGCAATGCAATGGACAATAAAGTTTTTCTTTTTTTTCTGATACCAGATTTTGAATTTTTATTCTTCATACCCAGAAGTAGTTGTCAAAAGTATTAAGTTATTGTATAAATTACCAAAATGTATTACAGCCACCAAATATGTGCATAGATCTGTGGGCAAAGAAGTGGTCAGATTTTAAAATAAGTAGTTCCACTGTAAATTTAATGTCGCAAATACATGTCCTGCACTCAAAACCCTGCATAAACATTGTAAAAAAGCAAATGTACTTAAATCAAAATGTATTTGAAGAAAAAAAGCTGAAGTATTTTCATCTAAATGTTTTTTAGGTACAAGTGCAAACGTAATAACGTCCAAATGTACTTGAAGTGCAAAGAGTAATTGGTCGCCATTTTAAAGGAAATTTAAAGGAAAAACATGTCAACTTGAAAAAATGTGCTTTCTACTTTACACTACCTGTACAGATCATGTATGTAGTGAATATAGAGATTGATTTACAATGCTGACAAAATGTGTCTCCTTCCCATTGGCACGGTGTTCCATTTTCATGGTGTCCATTTTTGCAGCTATGCTGATGACACACAGGTCTACATCTCCACACAAACCTTCAATGCCATGCCTCCTTTCTCGCTTATAATCTGCATCCAGGACAATCACAAGCTGGATGAATGGTAACGTCCTAAAGCTAAATGGCAGCAAGAATAAGGCCCTGCTCATTGGCTCCAAAGCTCCTGTTAAAACCTTAAAACAGACTGACTTAAGAACTACTTTCAAATCCCACCCATTACTCACTGCAACCTGAACTGCATTGTCTGGTCCCCTTTTTCTAAGTATTACCGCTCTCCCTCCATACCTATTGTCCTGTTTTGTTTATCCCATGTCATTGTCTTATTAGTTAGGTTGTTTTATTTATTTATTTATTAGAAATTGTTTTATTTGTTTAGCTGTTATTTGCACTGACAGCTCACCATTCTCATTAACTGGATGTTGGCTGTTATTTTGTGTATAATAAGGGGACCTTGAGTGTCTTGAAAGGCGTACAAATGAAATTTATTTTTGTTTATTAATTTATTTATTTTTAAGTACAGACATTACAAGCCAAATTTTAAATTTTATCTGTTAAAACTTACCAAAACCATTGTGGTTTCATGAAGTTATAGTTTTCAGGCACTGCCAACCAGAAAGGTATTCTTTTTACAATTCTAATTTTAGTCTTTTAAAGTATTTCCTCTGTTAACTCCTCTGCTTCATGTCTATTTGTCGCCCCTGCTCTTAGCTCCACTTTGAACTTTTGCTAAGTTTTAAAAGGCATGAGACAACAAGTCTCAGAGAAGGGAAGTGTCATTGAATTTTTTGCATATTTTAAGTTGTTATCAGATTATTCGGCATTGTCCAGCTAACTCTGAATTAAATGTACACTTTTAAACAAATAAAACTTATTCATGTAGTTTAATGGATTATTAATATTTATATATTTGATATTTTAATGTGTGCTATGTTTGGTCAACAAACATAGCACATTATATTCCAATCCTAAACTTCTAGAGGGAAATTGAGATGACATAGTGGACAACATAAGGAAAACCATAAGAGGAGTGAATGGAAAGCCATCCAGACAATAAAAACCTGGCAGTAATAAAGATTAAGTAGAAGTTAATGGCAAAGTCTGTCATGCTCATGGAGGTAATTTCTCTTTTTTAAATCAAAATTTGATTAAGAAGGGAGGAGCAAACAACAGGTAAGACTTGGCATAATATTTTAATTAAATTGTCATGAGTGAATGGATACAATTAGAGAGGCTATCATTGACTAAATCAGGGACCCTGTTGTTGTTCAGCTGGCAAAGGAGGCTTAGGGAGAAGAGGGAGGGAAGAATGAACCCTAAATGGTAAAGGGGGCTTAGTGCAAGGACATCTTTATGGGGGACTGAAACTGCCAAAATTGGACACATGTATACATTTCCATCTCAACATGCTAATGAGGGGGGCTGGCTTATGTTTCACATGGGTGTGACTCTGATCAACATCCGAGTCACGTGCAAAGATCAACTGTTATGCCTTGCTCCAACACCTGGTGTTTTATTTTGACAGTTTCCATCCTCCATACAGCTTGAAAGTGCCAGTCTGGGACATATCTAATCACTCTCTGAGTGCTGCCAAACAATAAATAAGAGAAATGTTTCTTCCTTGGGCATTTGCTACTGCAATGAAACATTGTATGGATTTGCCAGAAACTGTATGTAAGAAGTAGGGTAAAAGACATCATAATGTTAAGAGACAAATCTTCTCCCTAATATAGTTATAGTTATAATATAGTTTAATATAAAAAGAACAGAGGTCAGCATAGTGTGAAGAAAGAACCGGAGATAAATTCAGAACAATAAAAAAAATGGAACAAAATTCTGAGGCATGGTTGAAGAAAAAGAAGGAGATAAATATGAGAATGTTGCATATGAGGGGAAAAAAACAAGGTGAAAAGTGAGATGTAAATGTGCAAACATTTAAAACATGTCTTACTATGACAACAAGAAATTGATGACATTTAAGAAACATTTTATTTTTAATGATCTCTTACTCTAATCACTCAGTCTTGATTGTTGGGATATACAACTTATTAAACACTTACAATTATATATACTGTATATATATATATATATATATTAATTATATATGTATTATTACACATATATGATATATATTATATTTATAATATATATATAATTATATTATATACAACTTATTAAACACTTACAATGTAATATTAGGCTGCAAATTGAACATTAAAAATGTGTCATTTTATCTGAGACATACTGCCAAATGATCTTTGGCGCTGATGAGGTCTCTGAAGTTTGTTTTGTCCTTGTCGATGTCCTCTTTTACAGTCGCCAGGATACCATTAAATTGATGCTGACTCATAGAAAAGTATGAATAAAACTTGTCTTCAAAGACGACAACACTTGTAAGTGTTGGATTCTCCTTACTCATCTCTTCTATGAAGAAAATATGTGAACCCATACCCTTTCTTTTTATCTTTCTCTTCACAACGTGCAGCAATAACAGGTCATCAATATCCTTTTTATCCATCGATAATCAATATCCATTCCCCTACACTGCTGACACAGCTGGAGTGCACAGTGCGTACTAGGTGCAACTGTTTACAGAAAGATATCGTTCATCAGTTTGGATGTTAATATTGCTATTGTTATAGTTATCTTTAACTTTATAGTTCTTGGTGTGGACAGCCCTTTATGCCTATCACCATATTAGCATATCCAAAATCCCACACTACATCTAGTCTCATATCACGATATGGCTGTAATATCTATATATTACCAAGCCCGAAGCTGACAAAGTGTTTATTTTAGCTATTTTGGTGCTGTGAAATTATTTATCATTGGGGTCAAAAATTGTAAAAGTATTGTGATTTAAATATTTTGCAATTAATTCTCATCACAACTTTAACATAAATGAAACAACTTTTGATCATATAGTAAGTTTTATGTCTGCTCTCTCCCTAATGCTGGTGTTAGCTCCATTGCTGTAACTCAGTCCATCCAACCTGGCAAAACCCTTGATGTCCCCATACAGTAACAGTTACTGCTCCCTTGCTGCCCCCTTACATCAACAGCTACAGGATGGAACAGTAGGAGGTAGCACCTTGGAAACATTTTGACAGTTTAAGGACACTTTTGTGCCAAAGGACTTTTCAAAACCTTGGACTT
>JAQMCX010000017.1:9706690-9735274 GCA_029814765.1 Acanthurus leucopareius | reverse complement strand
GTGTGAAGCACCTTGAATTGCCTTGTTGCTGAAACGTGCTATACAAATAAACTTGCCTTGCCTTGCCTTGCCTTACTTCATTTGGTAACTTTGGTTACATGATGTTTTGTCACAAGTTGGACCAGGCAATAGTATATAGGCCTAAATGCAAAAATATTCAATTGTTCCAGCTTCAAAAATGATAAATGGATTAATATAGTGTTTTCTTAAGTATTCAGGTTACGTCCGAAAGCTCAGCAGCCAGCCAACATCATAAGAAAAACCTTTTTTTCAGGAAAAAGCATTTTTCCTGAAAAAAAGAAAAATGCTTTCCTTTTTTTTCAGGAAAAAGCATTTTTTCCTGAAAATATGATCCTGTTTCAATTTTAGTTTGTGAGACAGAGAGCTATAAGGTATTATTCAAACTCTCCTACCATATCATTCCTGCTCCTTTAAGTTACATAGTACAGTAACTAGCAATGGCGCACAGATTGCGAATAAATTTTACATTATTGTAAAAACATATGACCAGGGCCTTTTCATTGTGAAAAAACACAAAAATATTATGGTCTAAAACATTAAAAACAAATGTAATAAAATGAACTTACCAGTTATGATAAGTCTGGAGGACAGTCTTCACACAATGTTACAAATCCTCCCCTTGTAAGCTGATTGATTAATACATATCTTACATCTCTTAATTATATAATTTACCTTTGCAAAACAGTGCTGATTTATGCTGATTTAAAATATACTCAATAAACACTTGACCATACATTGAGATTCTGTATATTAAAAAACAGTAAATCCTACTGTTGCATCCCCAATCCAACCAAATCACAATGCTTTGTAACCCAGCATGGAAAAAGTTTGTGTACAAAATGGCATTGAGGTAAGGTTTGAGCAACATTTCTAGGCAGATGAATTATACTGAAGCAAGCATAATTATTGTAGAGAAGGTCCTCAAAACAGTAGTATTAGTACAATGTACACTATTTCCTCATTAACACACCTGTCACATCCACTATTATCATAAGTCGCAGAAACTAACAAAAACTAAATCAGAACAATCAAAACTGCTCTAAATTTCTGGTATTTCAGTTTGAGGATGGTAATAGCCATTAACAAATGTTCCAACATAACTGCGTATCACATTGTAAACACAGATTAAAATGTGTATATATTACATGAATTACATCATGAATTCAATTGTTATGGTCAATTATACAGTTTTTGAACAAAACAATTTAGGACTTTCAAGGACATGGAAATATCATTGATACAATATTTTAACACATTAATCATGCTTTGCATGTTAGCTGTAAAGAAGTTTTAAATTATGTCCTTTGCCATTTAAAATCAAACTGTCCAAATACACAGACCCCCCAGGTGAACTGTTCTATTTGGAATACAATCACTCTATAGCATGTCTTGAGTGTGAAAGATTGTTCATTGGGTTTTCACTTGGCAATGGGCATAAGGCCATGTATAGATGAAAGAAATAAAAACCTGGACCAAATAAGACAAAAAATAGCAGCAAGCTGCACACATCAGGCTAAAATTGTAAGAATTTTTTGGCAATTACAAATAACACAAAACTGAGTACAAAAAGGCAGTCAATTATAGCATGACAATACCTACATTAAAAGTCAGGTGCCACTTAATGTTAGCTAACTGTTGGATGTACACAAGGGTTTAAGGAGAAATAAACTAACTCAAGCATGGGAATCCAGGGTGCCTTGGTATGAAATACAATGGAGGTAATAATGAACACAAACTATTTCAACAGCATGGCCTTATAAGTTGAAAAAGAGAGTCACACTGTCAATTTCAAGCTTAAAAAATGGCAAACAATAAAATATGGGCAAAAATACGTAACAGTGACAAATTTATGAAATGTAATGGCTGATATTAAATGATGTAAAAACTGATGATAGGCAATGGGCATAATTCATCATAATGTATTTATAATATGTCCTCACTGACGTTTATTCAGCTACTCTATTTGTGGATGTTGAACAGTCATTTGACCCCTCCTCAGGCAACTCTATCCGCGAGAAGGTCTAGCCTTGCTTTTCTAGTAAATTACACTATTGCCTATTGGACTAATAAAATTAGTAATCAAGGTACACAAAATCTTATTTAACTTGACTACATGCACTACAGGTCCTCAAATATTGGTCTTTACAACAACCCTTTATCCACTTGATGTTGGTGGCAGAAGGAATGCCAGCAGTAGCAGTATGTCACACCTGATGAAAGCTTGATGATGATATGATATGATATATCAATATCAATATCAATATCAATATCAATATCAAAAATCTTAAGCCAATGAGAGTGGTTCTTTGTATTCATCACCATTTCCCAATGTCAATCATTTAAGTGAGTCATCATGTGCAAGGTAGCCAGATAAACACCAGGATGATGTAAGTAATTTGCCCGTGACCTCGTCATTCTCATCATGGATCTCCTAGAGCAGCGGTCCCTATCCACAGGGCAGTGGACCAGTACCGGTCCGTTTATCATTTGGTTCCGGGCTGCACAGAAAAAAAAATCTTTATTTCATTGATGATCAGAGTCTAAAAGATGTTTTATTTTGAAAAAAAAAATGGATTCTCTCCCAATTACATCCATCTGTGCCTCTTGACACAGGTTAAGACAGGGGGGGCATTGCAGACTGGACTGGGAATATTTAAAATAATATTGTATAGATCTTATACCAGTTTGAAAAAGGATAGAAAAGATATAATGCACACATTAGCCATAAACTATATGGTGGTGGGATTTATTTTTTTTAATTTGGTTTCTGTGAACACTGTCAAAGAGGGGTTGAATTTACTATGTATTGTAGTTCCATGGTCATATTTAGTGTTAGATTTGTACTGGACTGCACTGCATTAAAGTGTTTATAATTTTATTTCAGTCCCTCTTTTTTCACATACCAGGAGGTCAGAATAATCCTAACAGCTCTGATTAAAATGCAGTCCATTACAACAATAATACCAACTGTGACCTCAATGCTAAGACATTTTTTAACAAACACTTCTTTGACAGCATCATAAAAGTAGATTTTATAGCAGAAGATTTGTCTTGGATTGAATATGACTGTAGCTGTGTGCTTAATAAAGTTAATAATTAATGTAGATAAAAATGATAACACAGTAGACACAATATACATAATATTGCCACATAATCCATGAAAACATTGCTATTCACAAGTACAGCTGCTTGTTGAAGTTCTTAAGTTCTTTTCAGTTCCTTAAACAGTAGCCACTCAACACTAATTATGCAGAATTGTCAAAGAAGATTTAAGTAACCATATTTGGGATGATCTGAAATCAGAGGCCTAGATTTTTTTACTCACCTCTGCTGCAAGTGAACTTCTCATATGCACTAAGCAGAAACGATTGGCACTATCAAGTTGGACATCAAAGAAAGACAGAAAAAAACAAGTTGAGAATCAAAACTATTTTTCTTCTTCTCTCTTTAACTGTTTGTCATCTTGCAAAAATTGATTTTTGTAGCCCAAAATGGTAAACTCTGTTCCATCTTGTAAATTAAAATTAGATATAAAGGCTGAAGACTGCACACAGTTTGGTGTAAATACTGAACACACACAGAGTTGTGAGCATGCCTTATGTCCCAGATTAAGACTGTGCAGATGTCTGTACAATAGTCAACCTACTTTTTAATGCTGAACCTCACAGTTCCCCCAGTTACGAGGTATCAAAAGGGTGAGGGGAAGGGGGTCGGTTTAACTGCAGTATTAAGAGAGTGTGTCAATGTGCATGTGTGTTTGTGGGAGATGCTGTTTTCCCCTGACCCGATCCTCAGAGGAACACAACTACTCCACCTCTCTATCCAACATCCCCCATCGCTCTTGGCATCACCTGAAGTGACAAAGGCTCTATTGGCACCCTAGGGTGATGGTTGGTGGTGGCTGGGCTTGGGGTAGGGATTTGGGGGTTGCTGTGTCACTCCTGTGTATACACAAACACACACTGAAGCAGGCACACATAAGCACTGTAGCAAAATAGTTGGATGGTTGAGTTTTAGACCCTGGGGCCGCCTGGGTAGATGAGCAGACCCAGTCAGCAAGATGATCACATGTACACAAATGTAAACGCACATACGCACTCACACACACACAAGGATATGTAATCAATATTTTCACATTAATGCTTCAATGCATACAGTAAACACAAAACTGATTTATGCTTTATTTGAGTAAAATGTATTTTCTATAATCCAACAGACATGTTTTGTATCTTCTGTCTCCATAATTACTTTGTAGTTTTTGACCGTAAACTGCTGTATTAGCTTTATATGCCCAACACTGCAATATATTCATTGACTCCATTTAATTTGAGTGTTACATAAATGCTCGTTATGCAGCTGAATCACAAGTAATTTAAAGCAAGGTAATTATGCTTAGCAGGGCCAAAAATGTCAACTGTATCACTGTAAGTTTAGGCAAAACCATACTACAAATTACCTGCTTTTCATATGTGTTTTCCCTAAACACACATTTTGTGTCTCTCTCACGCACACCCAGAGTGTGCATGTGTGTGTCTGTGTGTGTGAAGCTTTTTCATACCAGTGGAGGGCAGAATTACATTTCATAAATTAGAACCACAGTTTTGATTGGATTGCAGGAGGAAATAGGGGGGGGTATCTGACTCTGATAGAGGTGTTTCCTTTACTTACATCCTTACTCTTTAACAACTTTTGCTTCTTTTCTGTGGTTAGAATTAGAATCTAACCATAGTCAGAAAATGCACAGAAAGCATCTCTTGGAGTACTCGTTTACTGGACTCATAGTGTTAAATTTTACATTTAACAAATTCTTTTAATTCATTTGTAATTTCACCACATACACATTATTTATCTTGCAGGTAATAGAAATATTAAGGTCACGGGTTTCAATCCCTTCACCAACCCTACACTTAAAAAAAAAAAATCTTGGTAAATAAAAAAAAACAGAAAAAAAAAACAGATTTTATTATCTATTTAAGTGCTTATTTAGATTTCAATTGAGTATTTATTGCACACTTTTATATTGAAAATATTTCACACACTCCGTATACTCCTCAAGAACTACTTTCTGTGTGAAGTTTGAGCAACTACGTGTGTGGGGCTACCCCAGAGGATTACTGATATCCTTGCATGTGGACTATTGATATGGAGACATTGTATTTCTGCCACTGGCACTGTGTTTTGTTAGTGATGATCTGTACTAACATCTACAGAATTTTAGGATGTATGACGTTCATTCTGCCAAAGCCAAATGCCCTACCTTGAATTGTTAGCAAAAGGGAAAAATAATTTGTTGATCTGCCCCATGATTCAGATTAATTTTGAATTTAATAGGTTCTCCCTTGGCACATGCTGTATCCTTTCACCAAGCATCATAAAAACAAGGTGAGTAGTTTTAAGTAACCCTGCTGTAAAAGAGACCAACAAACAAACAAAAACCAAATTGAAAACATGACCTCTCTGTCTGTGGTAATGAATAAATGCAAGTCTGGTAAACAGAAGCTTCAAGTTACTAAAAACTGTCTAATTGAAATATATTGAGTCTAAAATTATTGTAATTAGTTTAGGAAAAAAAAAGTTTTAAGAAAAAAATGAGTTAAAATTTGGTATAGGGAATTTTTTTCTGTCAGTTATCAGTAATCATTTTTTTAAAATACCCATCATGTTTTGAAACTGTAAAAAGAAAGCATTTGTTAATGCAGAAAAAATACTGTGCTAATCTAAGTGAACCTTGATGATTTATTGAAAAAATCATTAAGAGATAAAAATTAAACTGAACTTCATAAAGGATGTTTTCAACAGTAGCGCGCAAGGACAAACCTAAATAATGTAAAGCTTCATTTTAATACATAAAGCAGAGCATGGTGAAATCTGTACATTAGCATTAGCTCCGGGTGCTAGTAAATGAGATGCTATGAAAATACATTAGAAATAAGGTCATGCCTCATGCAGGATCTCCTGTGTGTGCAGCCTCCTGGGTGAATGTGTGATTAGCCTAATCCCAGTAGTCACAGCTCTGCTCCCCTGATGGGGATGGAGAGATTCAGACAGTGATACGCTGCCACCGAGAGAAGTCATGTCAGAGCTGCTGGCAAAAAAATAAAAAGCTTCCCGTCCCCCCAACAGCACAGACAACTGCAGAAAGGCTTTCACTTTAAAATGCTACAAATCAGTTTTGAACGAGAAGAGATGGCTGACATTACAACTGCTGACTTTTTGTAACTGAGGACAAATTGTGTATTGAATTAACATCAAATCTAAAAATGTCTAATTTTAATCTGTGTTGACATATTATCAAAATAATGTAAGTACAATTTAATTTCTGCAACATTTCTCAACATCCTTAATATTAACACCTAACTGGCCTTTAAAATCCACATCTTTTAATATAGGAAGCAAAGTTTTAAAAGTGTAAGATTTGACTTTTAAATGTACAATTTCTCCTCTGACAGTAATCGATTCTCCTCTTACATCTTGACCATCTCTCCTCTTCACACCAAACATATTAAGGCCCCAAAAATGGAAATTTCAACCCTTAAATTCTCTTTCCCCACATTCTCCGGGTCTCTTTCACTAACATGAAACATTTTATTCAGTCTGCATTTGTGACATCACCAGTACTGCAGGGAAGCTTTACCTCTAAATACTTATTGGCTTATCTGAAAGCAAATAGCAGAGAAACACTCGGTTGCATGATAATAAATAGAATATGCCAATCAAATTAGGAGTGGGTGTCACTTTCGACAGTAAGGAGAGTGATCCACTATGGGTAAAGAGCAGTGGCCAGCCATACTTTATTTCATAGGTCATTGGGCTCATTGGACATAGTTTTAGATGGTCATTGTGGAGGAAAGGAACATGGCAGTGAATATTAAACCAAAAATGAAACACAGTGTCATAGAGATCATTGCTCCTTTGGTTAATTTTGAAGACGTTGGGGAGAAATTGATTTCACTTTAATTATAAGTTGTTCATATGTTGGCATATCATGTTCAAATTCGTAAATTGTTCTCCCTTGGGGAAACAAGTCACAAAATTAAAACAAGATTAGGTTAAGAAAAAACCCCCACAAATTTACTGTGGCTGACAAGTGCAAACGTGCTGCATATACAGACAGGTGCTGCAAATTAAGAAACGCGCTGCATATAGGAAAACAGATGCAAAAGGAAAATGCTGCAAATACAGAAACGTGCTGCAAATAAGAAAAGAAATGCAAAAAGAAACGCCGCATATCCAGTCATACCACAGAAGTGCTCCAGGCCTCTAGGGGCAGTGCTGAGCTTCCACCCGAGAGACAGACAATGGACGTATCAACGTGCGGAGCAGATAAGTACTCCTATTTTCCTCTCACCAATAACTTTCTACTTCTCATGTACTCATCTGCTCTGCATGTTGATACGTCCGTTGTCTGTCATATTTGCAGCGCATTTCTGTATTTGCAGCGTTTTCCTTTTGTATCTGTTTTCCCGTATGCAGCACAATTCTGTATTTGCAGCGTTTTCCCTTTGCATCTGTTTTCTTATATGCAGCGCATTTCTGTATTTGCAGCGCCTGTCTGTATATGCAGCGCGTTTGCACTTGTCAGCCACAGAACAAATTGGCCTCAAAGGGCTTCAAAGATTGTAAAGATTTTAAAGCTAGAATTCTTTGAAAAATTCTGAATACTGACAAAACTAACTTAAAAATCAGAACTAATATATTTTACTGGCTTGTGGATTTTTTGCCATATGTATTATTGTTTTATTCTTTTGTCTTTTCACATTTTGCTACCATCCAGGATGAGTGTGAATTTTTACACGTGAAAATTTGATTTATTTACTTTAAATATTATTATTGCCACCTCCTCTAAATTTGAATTCATGCTTAGCATACCAAAAGCAGAGTATAATTTAGAAAACTTGCATTTTGCATTTTTTAAAAATTTATATCACTTTTAATTTTGAATGTATTTTTGTCATTATGTTTTTTTTTAATGCTGTGTCAAAGCATTGTTCTCAATTATGTAATTATGGTGGATTAAACAATTCCTTTTAATTTTCTTGTACCTATAGTAAATGTTTTATTTCTGCACATTGTCAGCACTGAATTTATTACAGATGCAGTGTTTCCATCTGGGATCTCTAGACATCAAATCCACATTATAAAACAGCAACATCTTTATGGCAAAACCAAGCTGTGCAAAAAGCCAATCGAAAAGTGAACCTTAACACTTGGGAATTAACACATCAATAATTGACAGAAACATGTTTAAAGTGAGATACTGTGTGTCGCAAAATCTGTCAGATACAGATAAAATGTAGTAAAAAATAATGTATCGCTGAGGACATGACCTTGTTGAACTAAAAAAGTAGCAACAGCCTTGGACACTGCATTATCACAAGCAATACAGTATGAGAATAATTATGTTAAATGACAAGACCTGACAATTGGCAAAATTTGGAATATTATGAGTAGAAAGGAACTCTAGCTCTGAACTTTTGAGCTAGGGCTACAGCATTGCAGTCAAGTTCAGGAGTTTGCTGCTTGCAAAGAAATTAGTAAAGTAACAAAGATGTACTTTTAATTCTTCATTCACGACCCTATCAATGATCAGATTATGCAGTCACTGAGGTCTGAGAAAGGATTGATGTCTCGCCCATGTACTGAAAAACAGTTGACCCTTCCTTGGACAGGCAGCTCTGCAGATCAGAAGTTACCTGCTAATTAGACAGCAGGACTAGCAGAAATAATTATTAGAATGTCACTTCTGTATTCAGCAATGACTTATGTAGAAAGGCCTTCTTAGCATCAGACAGGCACTTTGTGTTCTTCTCTTATCTGCTACTGCTGAATGGATGACACCACCAAGCCTTATTTATATGAATATGACAGCATATCTAAAGACAATGCCATCTGTCAAACAGTAATTGAAGAACTGCCTTCTTAAACAAGGAGAAATTCTCTCTTAAATCCTTTGAAACACTTCTTTATGAACCCAGCAGCCAGACAAACACTGATTTTTAGATTTTATGACATCAGTAAAACTAAGTTAATTATTCAAAATAGAGCAGCTTAATCTTTTTTGGTGCTTCCATTGAGACACTGATTGCGGTGAAGAGATGATACATGGTGCATCTCAGTGAACGTGATCCTCACCACGGATGTATGATGAGTAATCTCCAGACTCCAACTGGCGTTGGCTCATTAGAAATGCGTTAAGCTCACCGGTTTGGTTTACTCCTTCAAAGACAGGGGGAGGGAGGTTGTGTTTTTGCTCCGAGGCATGTGAAAAATAACAGAAGTGACAGATGAGTTGTGGAATGTGGATGGAAGGAGACAGGCAGCAAAATGGAAAGGGAGGATCTGTAGTCCAGCTATTTTAATGGAGAACAGAGAACTGATTCTTCACTGACACTTCAAGTTGGTTTGTTAATTTATCTGAGCTGCTCAGACATGAAGACATGAATAAAAACATTCAGATGACACTTCAGCCTGAAAGGCAGCTACACCTCCATTTTGACTGCTGGGAAGGTGTGAGGGTGCACTTAAAACCTGAAAATCTCAATAAAATTGAAGTTCAAATGAAATTAAACTGCATGTTTCTGCTAAAGCGTGCATATCTGCTCTGCACGTAACTTCTTTTCCTTTTTTTTCATTTTTTGACAATGTATTTAATAATTCAAAGACTTCTTTTTCCTGAAGAAATAAATAATATTTTCAAATCAAAATTTCATTTTAAATGTAATTGCATTAAACAGTAATAATCAACGTTCTCTATTTCAGGCTGACAATTAAAAAATTTAAAATGAACCCCTACGACAAAACACAAAAACACTTTTAGAGGGACCTTTTCTATAAACCTTTTCTACGAACCATCAGCCAAGGAAAATGGTATCATTATTGTCATTTTGTATGGTAGCAAGCTAATGAGGTTGTCAGCCATGGCACCCCAAACAGTTTAAAACGTACCCAAACATCAGTCTTGGATGATACCTAATACTGTGATCCAATGAGATAAATGGTAAAAAATGGAAAGAATTAATGTTTTCTACTTTGTACTTCACTTCTTTGTCCACTTGATGTTCATATCAAGACAGCTGTATGAGGATTCAACACTGCACTGACAATATATCCCCCAAAATGTGAACAGCTTTGTTTTTTGACATAATAGATTTTCCTTTGTGGTTTTCTCCTCTAACTAATTTGAGGTGGGCAGGGCTTAATCGGAAATTGGTAATGCCATCTACCTCTGTGTACCGATCAGAATAAAGTAACATTTAAATGGAAATGTGACAGTTTGTGGGTTTGTTCTCTTATATCGCAAGGTAACTGTCAGTCATTCTGATCAAAGCACACCAAAACAGCATAAGATGGGGCAAATTAGCTGCAGTTTTCAGTGTTAAGTTCTTAAACAATTCTTATGGGTGTTTTTTTTCCACTTTAACTTTGATTTGATATTTAAGTAATTAATCATTACTGTGTAATGTTATTAAAAATACTTAATGAATTTAGAAACAAACACTTATCAGTGTAGAGGCTCAGAGGTGATATCCAAAGATTCCTTTTTTTACAATTTTAATCATAAAAGATATGAGCAAGAAATTTTACATGTTTTCTGACCATGAAAAGGGTTAGTTTTTGACTTCACATTGACCTCAAGTAAAACAAAAGCCAAATCAACCCCAAATTGTAAATGCAGACCTGAGGAGACAGGCCACATTTAGTGCCACACTCAAAATATTTTTTTTTCAACTTCCAGGAACGTTTGCAATGAAAAGCTTTGGAGCTCTCCTCCTGCTCAGATGACACTTGGTACAGGCCTTGAAGAAGCAGGCAGTCGTCAGCTTCAAACAAATGAGAAGACAAGATGAGGCAGGGAGGCAAGAAACAGGGCGGCATGTGTGAACCCAAGTTCTGCCGACCTTTCATCCACATGAGCGTATTCAGTGGGGATGCTGCTTTTCATAAGTGACACCTTGCGCTTGTGATCATAGCGGGGGCTGCAATGCGTTTGAATGCCTCTTATCTGATGGCACAAGAGGGAGAGAGGAAGCTCTCACTGGGCTGCAGTGATGGTGACAGTAGCAAAGGGAATGTATGTGTGTGTTGGAGTGGGGATGGGGGTGCAGAGATGTGCCCACGATGTGGCAAAACTTCCTCCTTTGTTTATGGGGAGGTAATTGGGGCACTAAGCCCGCCAGGCGAAGCCACCAAAGCTTCCATTTTCCCTCTCTGTCATTCTCTCATAGCGACTGTGGCAGCTGTGGCATGTCATGGCCACACCTTTCAACCTCACAGCCTTCTCTCTTTTTCTCCGGCTCTTTGTGTCATGATTTCCTGTTTCCTGTGTGGCTCCCTGCATTGCCCACCCACCAACGTTTGTGGTCTGGAGGTGTTGGGGGCGTGGCCACCAGAGGGGAAACGGTTAAAGCAAGCAGGAAGATTCTGACAGGAAGGATGGCAAGCTGCCATGGCCCACCTTCAGCACCACTTTCCTCCTCCTCTTCCTTCCCTCAGCTGCACAGACAGAGGAAAGAGAAAGTAGCACATTTCCTTTTACTTTTGCTTTCTTGACTATTGTCATGCTGCAATAATTATGCATAAAAATAATAGTCTTCTTCTAACTTTTATTCCATTAATAACTGAACCAATAGAAAGTTTACAACTCTGAAAATAATCGCAGAGACTTCTAGAACTTTGCCTTTATTAAATGTAATTGCTTAAATTGCTGGTAAAGTATTGATTTTCATTAGCATAAATTAATCATACAAAATGCATTCAATGTGCACAATAAAAAACAAAGATTTGGTATACATTTATCATACTGTAACTACCTTTGCATCAATGTTTTAATACTTTTTCACAATGGTCATTACCATTATATATTCAAGTCCTCCTTTTATTTAAATCATTTCAAGGAAAACTTCTCAAACTGTAAATGGTAAACTCCAACTGTGTGCAGGTGTAAAACTACCGTAAGTAACATAAGGGAAAAATGGCATATAGAGACATAAACACACAAAGATCCACTCAGTTTTTGTACGGGGAGTACCTTCCTCCAATTAATAGATATCTTAAACAAGGCTAATCAAGGCCAGATTTGGGTAACACTGTGAGGGTTAGCAGCATACCTCTCCTTATTCAACATCTGAGAAAAGTTAAATGCAGCTCTTGCTTGCAGCACACACACACACACACACACACACACACACACACACAAAAAGACACACAAACACAGACACACGCATGTCCTCATACAACATCCCACTAGCAGCAGCTTTAAATAATTTTTTCAAGTTTTGATTTCTCTTAAAATAAATAACTCAGTCTATAAATTATGCTCTCACTTACCATATGAATAATGACAGTAAGACAGCTAGAATGAATTAAAACAAGAGACGAAGAAACAAGGAGAAACCATAGATTCATTGTCATAATCATACAAAGCAACACTACATTCATACTTTTTTTTAACACAAAATAAAAACAAGTTGTTCAGAGAAATTAAAACTTTAGAGTGCAAGGACAATTGATAAATCGCATAAGGGTGTGTAACAAAACAAAACAAAAAATTAAAAATAACAATATCTTAAAATACAAGTAGCAACTCGCCCTGGCACACACACTTTCTCAACACACACTCACACAAAAATTTTTATGACTGCCTTACTCAGTTACATGTGTGGCTGATTGATTTAATCAGCCTAACATACATGTGCATAATTAATACCACATATTAACAGCTCTAAATATATCACAACACATATTTTATTACAGTTATTTTCTAGGTGCCCTGAAATAAATTGCATAATACCATACCACATGCTTGAAATAAAAATGTGAAAAAATAAGCATTTGTCCCCATTTTTTCACATATTAAAAAAAAAAAAAACTGTATAATTTACGGCAACACTTCTGAGAAAAAAACAATATTTACATCAAATGTAACGATGCTGTTTTTAATATTATATATATATTTTAAAAATATATTGCATATAAAAACAGATGATCACCACTGGTTAAGGCACAGGAGACTAAGTGAGGATAACAAAATGAAGTAATTATAGTTTTTTTTATAATTAATTTCTTCCTTTTCTGTTTTTTCTTCTGTTACTTATTAAGAATCTGACTCTGTATTCAGCCTGTTTTGCAATTTAAATCCAACATGTTCCACTGGGTTGTCATTTTTCTCACACAGCCTCTCTGCTGAAATGCAATGTCAGTTGCTATGCAAACTCTATCTCAAAATTCTGTAAATCCTGAATTCACTGCTTTCCAACCCCCTCTCTCATCACTATTTAATGTTGCTCAGTATATCCCTAACTGATGTTGTCTTCCAAAATTACAATAGTGATACAGACATGCATAATTGATTACCATGTAAATAATAGTAATATGACTATACTTATTACCACTTATTACCATTATACTATTACTACTACTAGTACTACTACTACTAATCATCATCATCATCATCATCATCATCATAATACACACCAATAGAAGATAGTGTGGAATCTGGAAAGCTGTCAATCAAGCAAAAAAAAAAAAAAAAGAAAACATGCACTTAAGCAACTTAACCTCCTGTTCTGACTCCCTCCATCCTCACTCAAAAATCAGAGGGAATTCAGCCGGGCATTTTTTGTGGGGAGAGTAAGCACTGTGGTTGAGGTTTTGCTGATTTTCATGTAATGACTGGCAGCCGTAACACCTGGCACTGTGAAATCTAGAAATTAGCACACTCCAGGGAAACAAATTGCTTTGTTGACGCGAAACCTTATAGAGCGAGAAAAAACAACATCAATATGACATTAGCCTTGGAGGCTTTTGAATGCATGTTTTATTTTTCAGAACTTTTTTTAGTCAAACTCAAATGGAATAAATAACTTTATTTGTTCTTTCTGCATTAAACTTTTAAAAGCTGACCAGTAGACTGCTGTTTTCTCTTTTCTCCACAAAGTATAGGCTTTACATAAATAACCAACTAATGGTTATTGGTAATTTCATCCTTGTGTTTCACTGCTCTTAGAACTTATCAGATCATCTTGCAGTATAATTTATATACTCTGGAATCGATAATATATGGTATATAGTAAATCAGCCATAATTGATGACTTTTATCAAATGTATTATTGACTTAAGAGACAGGTTTGAAAACATATATCTTTTCATAACATAAATAAATCAAGAGAGGTTAAAACTTTGTAGATCACTTGAGTGCATACAGTCAAGCTGCTCCAGAGCACATAACTAAGGACCATTCATGTCTCACTGCAAAAGCCTTCCTAGGATGTATTTGAGGACTATTTACATTTTAAAAGCCAGACTACTGGGAAAAACACTAACACTCAACTGACCAAATGTGTTACTTCATCATTTAATTAGTGACAGACTTTAATGTCTATAGTGCTGGCTCCGCTTTGCTGCCCTCCAGCCAAAATATTTTTAAGACCAATGACAACATATTTTTTGAGTTATCCAGTGCTTTTAATATGCTATTTTTCTTCAAAAGTAGAGTTATTTTTTCAGTCTATAAATTGAATTAATCAATAAATATGTCCCAAATGTTCAAAATCACAACATTTGAAGTTATGTGATTTTCATTTATCAGTAATACAAATATTCTGAAGCCAAATTAATGAAATAAAAAGAGTTTTTAGACAGGAGTGTGGCCACAATTTTAGAATAAAGGAAAAAAAGGAATTTTTTTTACATTAATCAATGGTATCTTTAAGTACTTCTTCCACCATTGGTCTTCAGTGATTGCCATGGCCCTGTTCACGCAGAATGGTACTGTTTCCATAACTGCCAAATCTATTCCCAAAATCAGGGCCGAGGTATGTTGTTACACAGATTCAAAGCATTAAAATCATGTGATAAATATCTGCTGGATACACATCATTAGTGCAAAACTTAGTAAATCTATGCATGTCTTTGACCCTTTGTTTAGTGACGTCTGATTTAGGGAGCTAAACCACTTTCGCTCCTCCCAGAGGCCCTTTCCCTTCGAAGCTGAGCAGCAATGGAGGCATATTTAAGTGATCTCTCCCTCTCCGTTGAGGCATCTTCTTATCCTGTCAATCAGCAGCCCGCCTCCACCCCATCTCTGAACGAAGCTGAGCAGCTTGGCGGAGATGCAGGGTGATGATGAGAACTTGTCGCAGCCTAGCAGGGTTTCCTCCTCATCAAGCTCAGAACAAAGGGGGGCCCGGTCCGCTCGGCTGCTCTAAATACAGCCTGCAACATGCCCCAGCCAACTGTTTAACACACTCTGCTTTTATATGCAGACACGAAAATAGAACTGTGGATGTTGAAATTGGTCACAGAAAGGAGTTAAGTTGTGTTTTAATGTGGAATGAAGTGGTTTGACATGAGTAACAGTACAGTGGATGATTCAACCCTTAAAGAAAACCCACTGTAGAGAACATTTGAGGATTTCAGAGGTTGTGTGTAAATGAACTGAAAATCAATATTTATTTTAGTCAGAAACTAATTTTAGCAGCAGAAAAAAATGTTTTAGTGTTGCAGAAGAACGAAACGGTACAGCATGTAAATTAAACATTTGATAGATGTACTATAACCATGTGTTACCAACAGGTTGTGCTGAAGCATCACTACTGCACACAAATCGACAATTCTTATATTGTTAAAGCAGAAATAAAGTGCTGCTAATCAAAAAAATTTAATTAAATATGGTTTATTATAAACAATATTAAACCCATACAAATTAATACTAAAACAAAAAGCAAAAAATAATGTATTTGGCAGGGTTAGCAAACATTTACTAAAGAAACCAATGTATTTTATAAATGTAAATATAAATGCCATGCATGAGAATGATGATGTGTGTCAGATATGTTTTTTTCACATAAAAATATCTTATATAAATTCAATAATATTCTTAAAATTACATTTAAAACTTTCTAGATTCTCTGGCTTAATAAACCTCATCTGAACTTGTTATTTAATGTGATCCTACTGTAGCAACCAACCTTTGGAATTACATCAATGTAACAAGAAGCCTTGTCTCTGCAGATGGTGAAGTGGAGGGGTAACTCAGTGGATTCCATCTGGATTTTACTGGTAATGGAGGAATTCAGGCAGAGGCCAAAAACCTGACTGACTACCAACTGACTGATGAAGCAACAGTACTGAAAGTAACAGGTGTATAAATTGGAAGCAGATTTGGATTCAGACATTTTATTTACCTGAGAGAAACAATTTAGTTTTTTAATCTACCCAGACCGTACACGCAATATGTGAGACAATAAATATATTGATCAGTATATGGGCAAGAGATGTACACTGGCAATACATGCTGACTCACCAGAAAACCAAGCAAAGAATAAAAAATAAAAAAGTTCACACATTAAAAGAAGAGATGAGTAAAGATAAATAAACGAAACATTTTAAATGCATTTCACTTTACACTTTGTTGATACATTCAGTGACTGAATATTTCTTTTAAAAAAATACTATTGACATTTAAGAGCCTGAATGACGGACTTAGAACAGTGATTTGTTTTCCTGAGGGGCAGTGTATGGCTGTGACCTAAGGGCATTACAGGGAATTCACTGGACAGGCACTTGGTCTGATCTATTAATTTAGGTCAAGAAACAAAGGCAGGTAGGGCAGGTAGGGCAGGACCATAATCTGTCTCTAAGCTCATAAGAAGAGACAAAAGCACAGTTTAATTAGATAATCTCAAGAGGCATACAAACCTCTTGAGAAGACCTGCAGCTGTCTATGCACTAAATAAAAGGCAAAAGGCAAAAGACAACCCTAGGGTTGGCCTGCGTTTGAGACCAGGACAATAAACCCTCTGAATAAAACCTGCTGGATTCTGTCTGTTAACAAGTTTAAAAGCAACAAAAAAGGCTGGTCAGGTCAAATAAACATAGTTCTTATTCGTGAACTCTAAATACAGATGCTGTTGTTCAATGCTTGATTTTCTGGTTTGATTTAGTTTGTTTGGATCCACAGTAAAACCTGGGGTGGAATTTTGAGTTAACTGTCTTAAGTTTAATTGTAAACTGGATAGGACTCAACTATTTGGGTGGTGGGTTAAACAGAACAAGCTCATTTTTGAGTGGATTGAACTCTGAGCCTTCTGCTTGTTTCAATGTAACTATTAAGACTGAATTAAATTGTGGTGTTGTCTTATGCGGTTTTTAGTGCTGATATCATATGAATTTTTACTTCATTGTTTTACATGGTTTAAAAAGTTACAATTCTTACAAAAGTGTGCTTCTGCAGTCTATTGATATTTAGAATCATGGTCACATCTCCTGTGTCAGAGACACTAAAATTCTATATTTTCAATGTCAATCTATTGCCTCAAAAAATATAAGCATTTGAGTTGTTAGGACTTTTGGAATGATTTGGGAATCTGAGAATAAAAAACATCATCTCCATAATGATCCTGGCATAACATAGGAAAACTTTTCATAATCTTTTAAATGTTATTTGTTGACAGACATGACTATAAAACATACAAGGTTCTCCCCACATCTCTTATGCTTCCACATCAGAGACAAAAGCTTGTCCAGGGCTATATGCAGTGCCACCCCTGAAGACTGATTAACTTTTAGGCAACAAAGAAACATCTGCTCAAGCATGATTAGAGGGGCTAAATCAAATTATCAGTCAGCTCTCTCTGCCTGTGATAGTTTGACCAAATTGGAAATACTTTATCATCTGTTAAACCTACAACATCTAACACTGCCGTATTAAAATTTCAAAAACAAATTTGTATTTGTCGTATATTTTGTTAAGTACTTACACCATCTAACATCTAACATCTAACATCTAACATTTACACATTAAAACTTAAAAAAATATGTATTTGTTGTATTGTTCAGACCCACAGAAAATTTCTTTAAGGCAAGGTGGGGTTTTACTTTTATACTATTGCTAATATTTGGGTAATACCAGCCATAGGGTAAGGAAGGAAGTTTTCAAAGGAGATTAAACATAGCATAAATAAAAATGAAAGGCAAAACATTCCCGCTCAAGTCAGTGCATTGTATAGGGTGGCTGTGGCTCAGGGGGTGTAGAGCAAGATGTCTACTTATAGATGTCCACTTTACAGAGGGAGGTGCACCTGAGCTTTGCATAGAGCGAGGGCGAGAAAGAAGGAGAGAAAGACATAGAAGTACAGAGAGGATTTAGGGAGATGCAGTGATGAACTGAAATGAGGGACAGAATATAAGCAGAAAAAAAACATAATGTATAAATGTATTTCAAGTAAATCTGAATTTTTAGTAAACTGCTTTAGCAACAACATGTATTTGTTTTATACCAATAAAGTCATTTGAATTTTAAAATGTAATTTAAAAAAATTTGCACAGGTTGAGACATGTTAGACAGAAAATGAATACATACTGAAACAAATGTTACCAGTACTATTAGTAGTTCAAATTTGGTTCATAGGCGAGAGAACAAGTAGAGAGAAAATATGACCAGAGATAGAAACTGTGTACTTAAACAACACCACATGAAGGAGATGAATGTTTTTTTTCTCACCGTAGTGACAGCATAGGGCACTGAAACATGCCTATGTAGAATAATATATCAGTTACTGCTTCAAATCCACTACACAGCACTGAATTGAAAGGTATAAAACTTCATGCTAAACAAAACAGCACAACAGTATCAGAGATCTGTTTTAGCTAAATATTTTCTGATATAGGTTAGCAGAAAACACACATGGGGCACAGCTTGGTGTTTGGTGAAGTGTGAAAAGCAAAAATAACATTGCAGTTTCTAATGGAGCTAAAGGGAGCTCTGTGCGTTTGTGGGCAAATTACTTAAAAACTATAAATTCCATTGTTTAAATTAGCCACTGACACAGTGTGTGTCAACTAAATTTACAGCTAGCTTACCACTGAGACTGGAATAATACAACCTTACAGAGATGGCAAAGTATTAACATTGTTTATATCAGTAAAAGTAGAGATACTTGTGTAAAAAAAACACTCTGGTAAAAAAGTTAAAGTATTGATTTCAGTTCCCATCTGAGCTTACAACTGTCTAAATCATTAAACAAACTTATTACAAACTACACCAAACTACACGATCACATTTACACTAAAGTTATCTTTGCTGACAGTGCAACCCAGCTACTCAATTGCTACTACACTAAATCTCCTCATAATGCTCCTCCCCTCAGTCTACTGAAGTGGCAGCAGTTGGTTTTATAGCTGGGGTAGGGCAGCGAGTTGGTGTAGGGAAAGGGGAGAATTAGTTGGTGACATATGTAAAAACTGCAGGCGTCAGCACTATGTGCACTATCATGCTACCTTCAGAAGTTTTCTGATGACTCAGCAGTTGTAGGGTGAATAAACGGTGGACGGAAGGAGTGTACAGGGCTGGTGGATAGATTTGTGGAATGGACTGGAGATAATCACCTGCTGCTTAACGTGGATAAGACCAAGGAGATGGTGATTAACTTCAGTAGGAAGGGAAC
Source organism: Acanthurus leucopareius (assembly GCA_029814765.1). NCBI lineage: Eukaryota > Metazoa > Chordata > Actinopteri > Acanthuriformes > Acanthuridae > Acanthurus > Acanthurus leucopareius. Next base: position 9,715,808 of record JAQMCX010000017.1, on the reverse strand, counting down.
AACTCTGTGGTTCCTGTGCATCCTAGGTAGGGATGTGAAGTTGGTTGAGGAGTACAAGTACCTAGGTGTGACTATTGACAACCAACTGAACTGGAAGGCCAACAGCACAGCTGTGTACAAGAAGGGGTGCAGCAGACTCTACTTCCTGAGGAAGCTGAGATCCTTCAATGTGTGCAGCAAGATGCTGGAGATCTTCTACCAGTCTGTCGTAGCCAGCACTCTCTGCTCCTCTGTGGTCTGCTGGGGAAGCAGCATCACAGCCAGTGACACCAACAGACTGAAAAAAACTGATCAGGAAGGCTGGCTCTGTCATTGGCTGCAGACAGGAGACCTTTGAGGCAGTGGTGGAGAGGATGACGTTGAGCAAACTGTTATCCATCATGGACAATTAGGACCACCCTCTCCACCACACACTGGACAGACAGCAGAGTGTCTTCTCCAAGAGACTCAGACAGCTTCGTTGTCTGAAGGAAGGCTTCAGGAAATCCTTCCTGCCACGAGCCATAACCCTTTACAACTCTTCCCCACTGTGTGACAGATACGATTCTGGACTTTTTAAGGACTCAATGGCAAATATTGTACCACTGGTTTCTTGAATCTTGCGCATCTTTTCTTCTGCACAACTGACTACCATTTGCACATCTTGCTCTTGTTCTTTTGTTCTGCATACATTTTGTGTTATGTTGTTAAAAAATTCCCTTGTAATTGCCCTTTTTTAATTATTTCCATTGTAAATGCCATTTTTAATACACTAGAAGTTTCCTTCGAGTGATTCTTGTGTAGTTTGTATTGTTTGTTTGTTTATTTATTTGTTTGTGGAGTGCTGCAACAGTGGAGTTTCCCAATTTGGGATCAATAAAGGACATCTATCTATCTATCTGTCAGCCAACAGCAAAATTCAAACGCAATAATCTGTTTTTAACCTGTGGAGGGCAGTCGCTATGCATTTTTTGTAATTTATGTCAAAATATGTAAAATTCACATACTTTGCAATAAAATTTCGTCCTCAGTTAATCAACAACACTATTTAATTCCCATATAAATTGGTTTTAAGCCAAAAAAGTTGTTTAAGGGTTAAGTTACTCTATAAAAGCTGAAAAGACAAAGCACCATTATCCTTTATCACAAATGACATATTTCATAGTCATCATTTTCTGTATCTAATGGTTGGTTGGTTGTTGCTCTTACAGTCAAGAAGAAATAGCCATCTCCTTTAATTTATAATGCTCAGCTGCTAAAGCCCATAAACTGCTTCACATCTCTTCTCACACTTCAATCCAGTGACTGCAGTACACAGTCCAGCAGTTACTTAACCTTAGATATCCCTCGGATACTCACTTGTGTTGACAGAACTGGGTTAAGGTGCTGTGCAGTGGAAAAACCGAGTGAACTGCAATTGTCCCTCAATGTGGAGTCTTACATTCCACTAGGAGATTTTGAAGCTTTACTATTTGGTGTTTTTTGTGATTCCTGTCATAGTATTTTGTACCCTTCATTTGTTGTGTAGTTATGTTGTTCTTTTTGCTGATGGTGTTCTCTAAATGTGACTTATCTCTAACCTGTCTTGTAGAAATGACTTAATCTTAGAAATTTTCTGACTAAATAAGGATTAGATGATTAAAGATGAAAGATACCTTACTGAAAAAAAAAGTATTTTTCAACGAAGGTAACTTCTTCAAGTAAGGAGTGATTAAGTAGTGCCCAAGTTTCTTAAAATGACTGGCTGCCACTGCTGATCTCTGTGTCAATTTTTGGTGGAGAAAATGGCATAACTAGTGACGATGCAGGGAGTCCAATGCAATGCAATGGGGCCCAGAAGAAGGGCTGGCTTCCAAGCCCGCCAATTACACGAATTGATCTAACAGAATTTAAGTTAAAGAGATTCATTAATACATATATAAATATATAAACTGCGTGTGTGTGAATATATATGGATATCCTCATGTCATCACCTTTTGGAGACAATGTGTGCATGCAGTATGTGCGTGTACAGGTGCACAAGATAAATATATTCACACAGGGGCACAGCATTAGTATGTTACGCCGCTGGGTGGAGGTTATAGATAACAATATTAAGTGACACAATTTAGCATGGAGGAGAATGGGTAAGATGAGCCATTTTCACTTATCTGGTCCATTAGGCAAGAAATAATGAGGCAGAAGTACAATGAAAATATACACCCTTATTTCAGGTTGTTTCCTATAAATTAAAACAATATACTGTATATGCACCAATGACAAAGGGTCCTGACAATTTGACTTCCAAAAAAAAGTTCCTTTGGCTCAACTTGACCCAGGTCAGGGGTAAGTCAATCTGAGTCAGTGGATAAATTGATCCATCTGGGGGTAACAGAAGGTGCTCTTTCTGAAGCATATATCACAATCTCCTCTCTCAGTGGCTCTTATCGTTTGCCTGGATTGTGGCAGTGATGTTATGAAGTTACTGAGTGATGCTGATGCTAGGTTGTGTAGGATTTTAAAAATTAGGTAGAGATTTGCATGAATGATGATATTATCCCAGTTCTAGGGATTGTGTTTTCTAAGAATACTGCATAGATGATATCTAACTAGCTTCCTGTCCAGTGTCCTTATTGATTGTTTATAAAGTGATTCGGTGGGTTTCAATGTGGAAGGGCTGGCTGAGCCTGAACCCAAAAAGTTGGGTTACATGAGAACATGAGTTTGAGGCTGTTCTATTCTTATTTTTACTATATAAATAAATAACTGCATCATCCACATACATTTGGATTTCTACGCCTTTATAGACTGAAGGGAATTCATTGACCCTTTCATGCATGAATGATTAAATAACAGAGAATTTTTTTTTAATGTTTGTTCTTATTTTGTTCTTGGATACATCTTCTGATGCACCTGAACACATCATCAGTGATGTGACCAGGGGTCATCGGGTGTTTCGGGTCTTTCAACATCAGACACCTTCACCCTGGCAATCCAGCCGTGGCTGATCAGACCGCGGCTTATGTTCAGGTGGCACTTGCTTGCCCCCATGGTTCTCCTCTCCGGATCCAGAGCCATCTCGAAACTATCTCGGCTGCTTCGGTGGTATTCTTGATGGCTCTGCTCCTTGTTGTTCCTGTAATGCCCAGTGCACTAAGGGCTTTGTGGAGTGAGTGCCCCACAAATTCCCTACCTCAATGGGCATGCATCTTGCCTTCCAGCCCTGTGCTTGGCAGTCGATGACCAGATGTTTAAACTTGTCCTCTTCCTTTCATGAGCTTCTCCCAAGCGGTCCTCCCAAGGCACTGTCAGCTCCCTTATGACAATGTTCTTGGTGCTCTCTGAGACCAGGGGGATATCTGACCTCAGAGTGGTGCTAACAATGTGCTGGGGGAATCTCAGCTGCTTCTCCAGGTCTACTGAGAGCTAGTCCTGAGCAGTTACCAGGATCCCTGTTGTTGCCCTCAGAGTTCCTCTTGCTGAACACAGTTGGCAGTTCGGGGTCTCCACTTTTCCCCAGGTGAAGAGGTTCACTGGGCGAGGCAGGATATCATACACTGGCCGAACCAAGTGACCTTATGGTCCATGGCCTGCTCCCACCTGGTCCAGGCCCCCTTCTTCTTCAGACCAGCCACTCTGCTTGTCCTTTGTTTCTCCGCTGCAGACCTGACCCCCTCCTGTACTTGCCTGCACTTCTCTTTCCCCTTGCACTCCTTGTGCCAAGATGTTGTTGGGAACAACCCCAGGCCCGCTCTGCCACGGGCCACCACTCCCACCCAATCTTTGTGGCGCAGTCGAGCCTGTGCATGAAGGACAGCAGCCTGGGCACTCCACTTCCTTCCAGTCTTCACCACCACCTAACCCTAACCCTGCCTGGGCCACCTTTGGGTTGTTGAGTCTCTGTACATAAGCACATCCCGTGCTTGTATCACCTCGAACTCTGGAAGAGGCTTCCAGAGACTGCAGGGGCAACATGAGCTTTGTGGTGTTCCTATAGGGGGCGATGTTGCTGAGGCTTCTGGGCAACCCTAACCACCTCCTGAGTTGCTGACCTTTCTCTCCAGGGTCTTCACAGTGGAGATGGGGACCTCATAGACGAGTAGCAGCCAGAGTATTCTTGGCAATATACCATGCTGGTAAATCCACGCTTTAAACTTGCCTGGGAGGCCAGATCGGTCTATTGATCTTAGCCAGCTCTCCAGGTCCTGGCAAGTGGAGTAGACAGATGAGGAGTCCTTGAGGCTGCTGTCAAAATCCTTGCCCAAGCTCTTTACAGGCTGCTTTGAGACTGATGGTATCAGCGACCCTTCAATGTTGAAACAGAACCTGTCTGTGACCTTGCCCTTTCTCAGCACTAGCAAATGGGACTTAGCTGGTTTGAATCCCATTTGAGCCCACCAGATGAGTTTTTCTAGCTCTTGGAGGATCCACCTGCATCCTTTTTAAAATAAGTGAAAAATCATGCCTTTTTTCTTTTTTTCAATACATGTGATTTTGAAAGAGATGTATATCTCTCCACTGCAGTGGACACCATGTATCTACAGTATAAAAAGAGATTTAATGTAATTCCATATAGGACAACAAAACATATTTTTCCAACAAATTCACTAAGATAAAAATGGTATGAACAAACATAATATTACTGAATAACAATAACTATAGACATTTAAAACACACATAATTCTAAATCTGAAGTCACATTTTTATACATAAAGGGGATGGCCACAGAAGTCAACAACTCGCCAAAGTTGTCTTTTTCTTTCTGACCTGCATAAAACTTTGTTTCAAAGACAATCTCATCTATAAATATGTCAGGAAAGAGGTTTGAGAAGATCTCAACAGGCTTCTCCCCCTGCACATGGAGCTCATATTAAATGTGGTTGGGACACCCTTCATTGCCCTTACACTTCCAGGTTGTCATTTCCTGTTTGTGTTCCTAATCTCCCTGTCTGGCCTCACTATCTGTCTGTTACTGAACTGCTAACTTGACTCTTGTCTGCCTCGTGTCTCTGGATTATGGTCCTCATCAAGGACCCCATTACTCTCACTGTCCCTCCCTTCTAGAATTTGTTCAAAGACCCTGTAGCTCTGCCTGACTGGCCTTAAGTCTCCCTGAGCGAAAACATGATATTTTAGGGGAATAAATTATTAATTATTATTAATTATTTAATTGTAACATACAAAAGTTTAGTTATTGTGTGTATGTGTGTGTGTGCGTATGTGTGTTTGAAACGTGCCCTTGTTTAGGTCTACACAAAGAGTGTGAGCATTGAAATAAAATGTAAAATCTAATGACTATTTAATATTGATGTTCAACAAAACTATTCACTGACATAAATTTAATGAAAGTTTAAAGAAAACATACAAAATAAGGTGAAATCAAAATGTAGTTTCAGCTGGAGAGAGTATAAACTTTAGTGCATAGCATCCACTATCTTATTCAGTTAAAAAATATTTTTTCTACCCATCTGATTCTCTGCAAATAGAAGGATTTGGGACATGATACTACATTCTAAGTAGTTGAAAATGGCTTCCCAAGTACCATGCATGGAAGGGTAAGTGTATAGGCTGAATAGTAGTGGCTCAGGTATGGATAGTTGTGGGACCCTTATGTGTGGGTTCCCAGCACTAGAGAGCTGGCCATTTATTTAATATGTTCTGTCAGATTGAATTTTAATAACTCAAGTACATTCTGGGAGAAATCAAATATGGACAATATTGAGAGGAATACCTTGTGATTTACAGTGTCGAAGGCTTTTTTTGGGTCAAGGAAGAACGCTCCAACAACAACACCCTTGGCCAAATGCTCTTTGAGTTTCTCAACAAAGTAACATTTAACTGTGTCTGTTGAGTGATTGGACCTAAATCCAAATTGCATAGGGTGGAAGGAGAAAATTAGTTGTTCTGCTGTCTATTTTTTCAGTTACTTTGGATAAAATTCATAGGATGGATATAGGCCTGTAGTTGCCGATGTCTTTCGGATTACCAGCTTTAAAAATAGGTGATACTTTAGCTTGCTTTAATGAAGTCGAATAAACTGGAGATTGAGGAGTTGATGACCCCGCAGATGAGGGGTGCAAAGACCTCCTTCAGAGATTTTAGCATGAAGGAGTCCATGCCATATACATCCTTAGCCTGGACATTTTCAGAAAGTCAATTATTTTCAAAACCTCCTTTAACCCTTGAACATCCACCTCTTTTGGCCCGTTTGAAAAAGCTAAATGAAGAAGCTTTTCAGAGAAATTTATTGAGCTTAAATTACATGTCTGCATTAGGGAATTTGTTAGTGGATGATCATACAAATTGAAAGATGTCGAACCATGTCCAAAAAAGTCAAACATTTAAACACTTAAATATTAATAAGTTGTGCTTGGTAAATAAATTCACTGGATCACCAGCAATACAGTGGATGTGTGCAAGGGTTAACGAGAAGAAGCAAAGCTCTTCAACATTGGTGGGATATGACATTTTGCATGATGGCCTTTACTTTCTCTTGATCAGGCTTCATGCCTCCCACACTGATGACATGGCCAAAGTACTGTATTTCTGACTTTCCAAATGACTTAGCTTTATTAAGCTTCAAGCCACTGCCTCTTACAGTCCTCAGAAAAGCACTGAGACACATGTTGTGCTCATCTTTGGTTGCTCCAAAAAACAAATATGTCTTTCCTTACTATGACAACTCCCCTGTGACCTCTAAGTGCTGCCGACATCTGTCTTTGGAAGATTTCTGGAGCTGACATGATTCCAAACAGCAGAAGCAGAATCTACTAATAGGTGTTATAAAAGTTGTCAGTTTTTGGTTGTTCTCCTCCAGAAAGATATGCCAGTTCCGGCCAGCTTTGGAGCAATGTCTCCTAGAAATGGCAGAATGTACCTTTCTTAACAGTGCTGTTGAGATTTTTAAAATCAACTCACACTTGTACTTGGTCTTTTTTTTTATCTTTTTCATGGGAACCACTGGGACACACCAATCAGCGGGCTGTGTGACCCCCTCAGTTATGCCCAGGGATAGAATATGCTTCAGTTCTGCCTCAACTTTGGGCAAGAGAGGAAACGGGACTCTCCATGATGTTCTCAGGAAGTATGGATCTGAATCAGCTTGAAACGGGGGAGTGTATGGACGCAAATGCAAACACACTGTAAACAGGGGTTTAATTGTTTATGACCTTTATTTAGTTCTGCAGGAAAAGCCTCAGGCAGACAAAAAACAGGAAAAACAGTGGCAAACTTGAGGTCAGGAACAAAGGGCAGAAGTCTTTACAGAGACAAGGAGGGATGGTCGAAAACGAGCCAAGTCGAAACCAGGAAGTCAGTCCGAAACAGTTTGCTGGAGGGTCTGGCATGAATGCGTCGAAACATGGAAGGCAGGGAACAAAGGGAGAGTGACGCCTATATAATGTGAGGACAGGTGCAGGTAGTTGAGACTAATTGGCAGGGAGAATTGGCTTGGTGAGTGAGTGAGTGAGTGAGTGAGTGAGTGAGTGAGTGAGTGAGTGAGTGATGATGCGTTCAGGGTGAGACAGAGAAAACCAGTGGTGAATAAACTGAAGACCATGACACAGCTTTCAGTTTGGTTTTCACTGGATCACAGTTAAAGCAGGGCTAAGTCTCCAAACATGTCCTCCTACATAACTGCGTTAATGCCATCCACTCTCTTGACCAAACCCATTCTTCTGACAATGCTTCTTCCAAGCAGGTTTAGAGAACAGGGGCCATTTATGATGATTATCCAGTACCTGAATGTTTGTCTTCTGTACTTAGTTGTGGCCAGAAACTTGCCTTTACACTGTACTTTGCCACCAGGACTGGTGATGCATGGTATTTTCCTTATTAGGACAAGTCAAGGGCCCTCTGGCAGTTTATAGAGCTCAGTCTGTGCAGTTACAGTAACGTTTGCCCCTTTGTTGATTTTAAATTCCACAGTACTGCCATTTGCAGATAACTCCACTCGCCATTCATCCTCTGAATCAGGCTATTTAATAATGGCAGTTACTGCTCCAAGAAAAAAAAAAGTTGTCTCTGTCTGTTGCACTACTAAATGTTTCAGCCACTCCTTTCAGTTTTGTTTGTTTGACAAGCTGCTTTAAAATGTCTGATATTATTACACTTTCTTTACCTCTTGTTCTTAGCTAGGCAAGAATGTGTTTTTCCTTTATTTGTACTTCAGCGGGAACAAACAACATTATGTTTGACTCACGGTGTCCTTTTTTTGTGACTATCGTTGTCAGGCTTTTTAACTTGAAACTGCCGCCTCCCTTTTTTTAACAGCATCCACTGTGCATTCTGTGTGCAAACTAATGTTCTGCTGCTTGATTTGTTCACTCTGGCAGGCAATCTGAATAACTCCTTTGAGTGAGAGGTCCAGCTCAAGTTGTAGCTTTTGGGAAACATCATTGTCTAATATCCCAATAACAGTCATGTCTCTAATATGTTCCTCTTTCCGCTACGTCTCTTTGAACTCACAGTATTGTGCAAGCTCATACAGGCTTTAGAGAAAAAGCCTCCAAGGGCTGTACAGAATGGTTTTTCAGTCTCTTTACCTGGGTCTTTGCTTTTTCTGTTTTTTCCTAGTTTTAATTGCTGCATTACAGTATGGTGATGTTTTCCGAACAAAGAAGACACATTGCTGATAACTATATGATTTAATTATATCTATTTTACTTTCCTTGAAATTTGTATAGGCTGGGGACCAGGAGGACATATTCACACAGGGGATCAAAGTTGTCATTGTAATGTTAAAAGAAGGAGAAACATAGACTCCCTAAACATAGACTTTGCAAAAGAACTGAGGTACACATTTTAAGTCATTCAGAAGGTCCTTATGAACACTGGTGAAAGACAGTGTTCCTCACCGACTCCTGTGCAAAACCATTTACCAACACTGTAAAGCCACTCATGCCTTAAAAAAGAAATATTGTCACAAATTGTAAATTTTATGAAAGTGGTTTTGTAAGACTTGCATGTTGGACAAAATGTGCAATAAATGTTGGAATTAGAGATAGACCGAAATGTTTTTTTCAGGGCCGACACCGATACCGATTTTTAGTAGTCAAGAAGGCCAATAACCAATATTTGGGGCTGATATTCATTTGCAGTAAAAGTGAAAATATTGGCGTCAAAATTTTGAATAATACAAGCTCCAACACTTAACTTCGTT
>JAQMCX010000017.1:9680612-9693424 GCA_029814765.1 Acanthurus leucopareius | reverse complement strand
TATGAATTCTAACAGTTGTCAAATAGGGCTGTCAGCTGTGTACCAACCTGACTTCTGCACAACACAACTGATGGTCCAAACCCCATTAAGAAGGCAAGAAATTCCACAAATGAACCCTGATAAGGCACACCTGTGAAGTGAAAACCATTTTAGGTGACTACCTCATGAAGCTTGTTGAGAGAAGGCCAAGGGTTTGCAGCGCTGTCAGCAAAGCAAAGGGTGGCTACTTTGAGGAATCTAAAATATAAAACATATGTAGAGTTATTTAACACTTTTTTCTTTGCTAGTAATATATCTTGTTTCATATATTTGATGTCTTCAGAATGTATCTACAATGTAGAAAGTGGTAAAAATAAAGACAAAACACTGAATGAGAAGATGTGTTCAAACTTTTGACTGGTAGTGTATATATATTGGCATTAAGTCACTTAAACATACCAACACTTAACATTTTCTAAAAATTGCAACCATGATCATTTCCAAAACTATGCTTTCACAGTAAATACAGTTTCAGTCGTCAATCACTGTCTTTGATAAAAGAAAAAAATGAATGATACAAATGATTGAATTTGGTGTATGCTGTACGTGTATTACATTTGCTTTTTGAAACTAGATTTGTTGCTTTTTATATGAAGATTTTTTTTATTTGAAGGAGAACTTGTTATTTTAACCTGTGCTTGCATAATGTTAAAGCTTTATCGACAAAGTGTAAAACAACAAGAAATCTGCTGGGAATCTTTTGAGGACTGAGTCAGACCAGCTGATAGTGTTTTACTGTATTGTGCTGTTTCCCCCACCAACACAATACAGTAAATAAAATGTAAATGAAACCTGTGTAAACTGGCATTACCAGATTGTTTTAGCTAATTCTTGGTCTTTGATCTACATTATCTGCTAAATAATATGGTGTGGAGCAGCAATCTTGGCTCCTATGATGGGAGCAAAGTTGACTTTTCAAGTGTCTTAAGGTGCTGGCTATCATTACAATTGCCCTTTGGGGCTAAGTGCAGCATCAGGCATGTGCTTGGCCTCATTATCCCAGATGCAATAAGATTAGACCACAGAGCAGTTGAATGGAAGTCACATGATTCTCTGTCCACACTTTAGCCATCTCCCCCAGCTCAGGCCACCATTGTGTCATGAATAGGGAAGAGTAGCAGGGCAGTTAGTAGGGTAGGAGGTGTCCAGTCTTCACAGTCGGGCAGCTGGACACAACACAAGGATCACATTAAAACATCATGATATGTAAATGTTTTGGGTTTTTTTTCAGACACTGCATGTATGTGACATGGCATTGCCTTGACCACCCCCAGGCAGTGTTGTCATCCCCCTACCCAGCCCCCTAACTCCAGACAGGCCCAACTGTAATGGGACTAATTGGGCCGGACACAGAAGGCGGACAGCAGCGTATCTTGTAAGACAGAATCCCCTATACCCATTCAGCATCTGCAAAAATTATGGTCAGAAAATGCCTTCACTTAATTAGCAGCAAGGTCTGATTGATCAGGACAGCTTATTTTTCAGACCAAACAGTAATAGTGTCATGTCTCAGACGCTTATCTCAGCTGCTCCGTGTGTGTGTGTATTTGTGTGTATATACGGGTTTGTGTATGATTGAAGATGTTATCTTTCCTGACTATCATCGGGCAGGACAGAGGCTGACCTTAATTGCTGTAATTTAGTCAGTACCCACACTCTTAGACTCAGCAGCAGGACCCTGACCATTACTGACCAACGTCAAGCATCCACCCATCAAAAGGCTGCTGACATTGTGGCAAAAAATGAATTGGTCTGATAAACACTTTTATTAACTGATCAAAACAGACTGAGTGTCTAAGCATCCATGCAGTTTCTAGATGATTCCACCTCATGACAGAAACATGGTGACTTGATCAATTCATGGCCTGGAACAACTGCACATGCTGGTTAGTTCCAGACCAGCAGGTCCTGTATTTGTTTAAAGCATCAGTAAGAACCAGATGCAAAAGCTTTATGATGAGATAATGTTTGTCTGTTTAAAATTTTATACATAGATGTCAGTTGAGTAGTCATAATTAGTGGAACCTGACCTGTAAAAACAGTTGTACAATATCTTCTGTGACTTGAGAGAAGCTTTGTTATATCTAAAGAAAAAAAAAATTGGATAATGTCATTAACATTTATCAGCTTGGCCTTAGACTACAGTTTGAACAGAGAGCTTGCATTCCACACAAGAGGTATGACATCAGTCATAAATATTGGCATTTATAACACAGTAGTCTTGTAGAACCCCCATACCAACTCAGTCTTATTGAACTTTGGACAGAGATAGAGCAAACTAACATTCTTACAAGTGTTAGTTTTAAACAGCTACTGTTACCTGGAACTGTGAATCTCTTGTCCAGGTGCCAAACATAATATCATGTCACCAGAAAGCCCTCTTTGTACTTTGAACAATTAAAAAACAGTATATTTTACCTATTTCCAGAGCTCGGAGTTAAAGGCCAGTATCAGTATAGGGTCCTGTAAATGTCCAATCTAATTTTTCTTTATTTTATCATTTCCTGTGCTAATACCCGCCGAGGAAATAATATGATTTCTGAATTTTAGTTGCTTTCTTGACTAACCTCCCACCAAAAAAATATTGACTGACACTGATAACCTAAGACAACAAAGAATACCTAAAAATGTTGCAAAGATGAGCCCACGCAATTTACTTTCACATGCTGAAGAGAGAAAGATATGCAAAAAAAATTGCATTTTGAATTTCTCATGAGAAGCTACAAAAACATTTTTTATAAATTCCGTACAAGAAATGGTTGGCTAGTTGGCTTGTTGGAAGCTTGGTTATAAAACTTAATAATGAGCTCAATTCAATGACACACTATTCATTGTGCTGCTCTCCCAAATGCAACACCACGGTAACTGCAGCCAATCAGGGAAACAAACAAACAAGGTCCACATGCAGACAGATGACAAGTCATCTATCCACAATTTTCACTGTCCTGCTTCCATGAGAACCTCTTTTTTCTCCTTTTTTTCTTTTTCTCTGGGTAATCTTCCACTCCTTATATACATCTGTACAAATTGATTTCCTCTTTACAAGGGAAGATAATGACTGTGGCAACAGAAATACCTGTAAGTGAGGGATAATTACACTGCAAGACACCACCTGCTGAGTCCCTTTCTCCAATCTCCCAACAACATGAATTTTAAGCTACAATTAGCACTCAACACCGTCACACCAATGACGCTGAGATTTGATTAAAATTATAGTCCCTTTTGCTCCTACTTCATCTATTAAGATAAGCATCTTGTTCAGGACTTTTCTATATACATATAAAGAGGGCTGCTATAATTTAACATTTCTACCCTGCTGTTAGACATGAAAGGGAACACTGAGGGGTCCACTCGTCTGTTAGCTACCTGTACAAAGCTGCTGTTGACAGTTGTGGTTAATGCAGTTCTACCTTGCTCTCTCACACCCTCTCACAGCCCCATTCTCTCTTACAAAAGGAGAGGCATCAGGCACCGTCTTTCTGATGAGACGGGAAAACATTGTTTACTCCCAGTTGTGTGGCACATGAAAAAAATCACGCTTTCCAAACTGAAGTAAAGCAGTGATAATGCATGAGAGCTTCTATTGTAAAAATGCCATTTCTTACCTTCATGTAAAAACACAGTAGACACTTTCAAATGCAACAAAATTGGGTCATAACTTTTCTCTCTACATTATGTTACAATCCATGGAGATCAAGAGTACACTGCATATACTGTACACTGCACTGTATAAATGTTCTGAGACAAATTGCATCAAGCATTGTACAACAAAGGAAGTACACAGCCGGTTACAAATTATGGTAATGAAAAAAATTACAGTTACTACTCATAATCCTTTGAAAGAGCACTGTCCAGTGCACATCACACGTTTTAACTTAATCACTGCTGCTTTTGAGGTTTTTTTTTTTTTTAATGTTTAAGCAGTAATTATCACTATGACTTTTTCATTTTTTTTTTCATTTAAATGATGAAATTTGTATGTTTAAACGACCCTTGAATTGATAACAAAAGCCTCAGATCATACAATGATTATCTTCTCTCATTAGTAAACATATCTCAAATTAAAATCAAAGAAGCTCTTTCACTTTTACTTATTTTCCCTGAAAATAAACAAGCTCTTAAGTTAAGCCTCAAACTTTTAAAACAAGCCTCTTCAGGGAAGTGCACTGAAAGAAAAAAATAAGAGAAAAAAGAAAATAATACAATCTGAAACAATAAGAAAGGACAAGTTTCTGTATTTTGAGTTAAGAACTAAAATGTATGCAGATGTCTTCTTATCCTTCTGCTTCCCAGGTGACAGGTATGTCAGGCCTTGAAAGCCCTTGCAGTATAATTACATGCCATCCTATCTTCTCCCAGCAAAGGAGGTGTTGCCGAACGGGAGCTATCAGATCCTTGTGAAGACGGGAAACCCAAGGGAATCGCATCTTTAACAAAGCTCATCTTCTCCGCCTTTAAACATCTCTAAGTGCAACACCCCTGCACCTCCACCTTCACTCCCCTGTCCTACCCATTCCTTTAAATCTTTCTCAGAACACTTTTACTCCACCCAAAGAATTATAAAGTTGTCTGTTTTTTTGTTTTATTTTTCAACTTTTTTTGCAATTTGATTTAATAAGGAGACGGTTTGGACTTGATTAAATGGCAGCAAAGTCAATGATTAATAACCCGTAACAGTAACAGCTCAGAAAACTATTTTTTTAAATACTCAGTCTTATTACATGGTCCCAATTTAGGACAGGCCTCAAGCAAAAAAAAAAGGCATCTTATGGCTGTTATTGTTTTGTTCAGTGTACTTGCAAAAATCAGCAATATTAATTGTTTGATGGTAGGCATAAATTACCTGACTCAAAAATCAAAAAGTGGTATTATAATATTATGTGCTGTACTGGCTTATCGTTGTTTGTAGGGCAGCTTTGACCCAGTCACTCTCCTAATCAGTAAGGTGGTGGCATGATCCCTGGCTCCTCTGGTCTTCATGTCAATCATGTCTTAGGTGAGATTCTAAACCCCAAAATGCTGTTAGTGCGTGAATACTGGCTTGTGTTGTGTAGTGTTCTGAGTAGTTGAAATTGTTCCTCCAAGTGCTATATAACGCAGACTGTTTACCATTTAGAGGTAATAAAAAAGCTGCTGAACTTGCCCTATTGCCTACATGAGCCCATAGGTTTAACCTAAATTTGCATCCTTTTTTCTTGGAGATTGGGTACCATATTTATCAAAGCTCTATGAATATAACTTTACACAGGTAGAAAGATTACATCTAGAAGTACAAAAAACTTTGCTGATAATGATGGCAAACATGACCATTTAGGTTCTTTTCATTTCTTTTAGTGGGCTGTATTACTGTTTTGTGCTGCATGGTGCCAGTAAGGTGACCATCCAGCCCACCATGACCTAGTTTATATACTTGGTGGCGGTAATTCAGGAGATAGAGCAGGTTGTTTACAGTGTTGTGCCTGAAAGTGTTAAAAGAGTGCACATTCTTGAGCATGTTCATGTATTCGTGGATGGTAAACAAGTGCACTCATCTCCAGCTATATGAACCCTGAAGTTTGTGATGTTCACTCTCGCTGTAGTTAAGGGTGCTCTTGCAATGATAAACTTCATTCACAAGTGTTGCAATATACCGTGGAATTTTCCGATCAAAATACAGACTTCTTATTTACAACACTATGCCCAAAATGCATAAAATAAGCTCAAAAAGTGAGGCAGAGAACTGCCTATCTTTGCAACACTATCATGTGCCACTGTGTCACACTGCTTCACATACCCAAACAGGTGATGGCTAGCAAAGAAACACATGGATAAAGGATAAATAAAATAACCACTGCATCTACAGTATAATATTGATGCACCTCTGGTTTTACTTGCTGCATAATAGAAAACTACTAGAAAATTGATTGAAAACCAAGCTGAAATTTGAGCTAGCTCCTGTTAAGTGTGAACTGTGCCAACACTGGTTGTCGGCTTATCAGAAGGCTGCTGGTTTGATCTCTGACCCCCCCCAGGACTGTATGCGAAAGTCTTCTTGGGAAAGATACTGAACCCTACCTTGTCCCTAATGGCTATCCCTACAGTATGTGACTTGTGTTGAGTAATCCAAAGACCAGAAAAGTAATCCACTATGCAGTTGATTTACCACTTGTCTGCAAGCGCAAACATAGATGTCTTTGTCTACTCCTGTCTAAGAATATCAAGAGCTAGTAAATTTACTTCATATAGTGTTCATTATTTTATTTCAATTTGGGTTTTTTTTTGGTTTTTTTAAAAAAGGGCCAGTAAAAAGCTAATCACAGGAACCACTCTTTGATGGTTGCTGAGAAAACATGAATTGCTAATTAAGATTGACAGTACCCTGTTCTGTGAAATCATTTACATTAATGAATTAATTTATATGACATGGTAGCTAAATGGTATTGGTGCATACCTTTATAATCACAACATCCTTGGGTAGATTCCATCCCATGATCTATGTTGCACACATTAAAGGGAATATGGCAAAAAAGTAATCTGATATACAATATATATATTTTCTTTCAATAAACTGTACATAAAATAATTAGACCTAAATGTCACATCCTGCATTGAATATACGCAAATATTAATAACAGGCAACTGCAATAAATTGATCAAAATTGATTAAACTGATTAAGTTAATATGGGTATAGGTAACAATAATGATTTACTTACTCTGCAAAACAACATCACTGTGATTTCTAGAACTTCTTTATTTAGTAGAAAATAATATTCTGAGATATTATCAATGTCTTGTTAATTTTTGGGGAAATGTTTAGAAAATGAAGCACAACACACAAGAAACATTAATATTATCTTATTGAATGATAAATAAATACTTGATTTAGGCTTGTTTATTTCACTCAGCATAAATATTTTATGGAAAGGCCATCCAAAATAATAAAAATTTGAAAAATAAATAAATAAATAAAAAACCTTAAAACTTTTTGTTTAATTAAATATGTTTTTTTTTTCTTTTGGTGGTCAAACAAAAAACAACAAATACCATTTTGCAACAAAATATCTTTGTTGAGCATCTTTATTAGCTCATGTCATGCATAGAATGGCTGTTCAAATTACTGAATTATTGAGTCTGGAGGGCATTCTGCAAGGTGTGCAGTGCTAACCTAAGTAGGTCAAACTATCTGCAAAGAATACAACTCCACAAACTTTACATCATCAGCGTTATCACAGCGAGAGTGGGTGGTGGGTGAGGGGATAACAACTTGCTTGTCACGTACTTGACATCTTTTTCCTTTTCTAAAACAAAAGGAGTAGGTGTGCGAGAAAAGAAGGAAAAGAAATAACTCCAAAGGATTGTTTCATTGTTGTGAAGTTTCCCTACCTTCCTGCGTTATCTGTCATTGGTTGAAATCAACACTTACCTTGTCACTGACAACATGGCAAATTGTCAGACATTGAGGGGTAGTGCATAAGGCCCGGGGTGTTTATATGGATAGAGAGTGTGTGATTGTGTGTGTGCATAGTGGGTGGGTGGGGGGCTCTATGATGCCTGGTCCCAAGGGCAGTGGGCAGGATGCTGAATTAGTTCCTTGCTTGCTTTTTGTTAAAAAAAAGGTTCCTGTTCTTCTCCAGTCCTGAAAAAACAGCAAAAACAAGAACAATTCAAAGTAAATGGCATTGTGAAATTATCCAGGCTTGATTAAACTGGCTGAGCTCTCAGACAAAATTATCCCAATAATCAAAGCTGGATAGACAAAAAGCTAAATCAATAAGACTGCTGTCCTTGCATTTTTCTTAATTGGAAAAAAAAAGTCTGTAGTGGAGAATGTTAAGAAAAATAGCGCATGTTAGAATGAAAAAAAAGCCAAAGTCAGTTGCTCTTCCTTAGGATTGCTGCACACTTTACAGCATAGCAGCAACAAAAATCAAAGAAAAGTAAAATCTCTTGCATGTAAAAGAGAATAAGGTTCAGATGCAGGCTTTAACCTGAGGACTGAGTTTTTTTTCTGTATTTTGGGACTCCTTTGATTCTTTTCTTGTTCCAAAGACAGTAGCGCAAGCTAAATAATCACTGCCATAGCAAATTCATCTGTTGTGCAATAACAGTACATTTTAGAAGGGTTGTCTAACATCTTGACACTGAAATATTGTCTTACACACTGCACTATGGCCATTTGCCTGTTTGCTCAAAAGTCTTAACCCTATATGTATGGAAATTTGCAGGAGGCCCTAGCACATCGAGGAATGTCCCATCCGAAAGAAAAGAGTACAGGAATGGAAAAAGTGGAGCAAAACTCCATTGTCTCAGTTCTTATATGATACACTAGACTGCATATGAGGCCTTTGTCTTATGTCATGTATGAACCTCAGATGGACCAAAATAGAACTACTCAGTGTTAAACAGTTCTATGAAATCGAAATAGTCCTCTAGATAGCATATTGTTCGTCAGGAAATTAGAATGTGTAATATTTGTGCTTAAAAGTGATTGTCTGTGTAACACATTCATGGAAGGCATAAAGGAATAAATAACAAAATGCTGTTGGCAGCAACTAAGTATATGCAGAAGTAAATGTAGCAGAATGCAAAGGTTGCTGTTTCAAATGCTTACAATGCAGTTAATTTACTGAAGTATTAAGTGCTTCATTTGATCTGCAAACAGACAACAGATTTCTTAATATGGTTAGTTTAAGTAAATTAGAACAGTCATACCAGACCTTTCGTCCTAAGAATGCACAAAAAACAACACAAATACCAAACTTAATTTTTAAAACTGCTTCAAACAAAAGCTGGGAGTACACCCTTATCTGTATCTGTACAGTGTTCTTTTTTCTACACAAAGTACAGCACAATGCTAATTAATTATGTCGGGTGTGTGTATGTGTGTGTTCTTGGCTGTGTGAGTGTGTGCCTTGTGTGTCTTTGGCTGTGTGTGTCAAAAAAAGTGGATACTACAAGCTAACAATGATTTTCCTTACTTGGATGATTCTCCAGGAAAGTGTTATCTGTACTGGTACATAATGTAGCTGAATACTCAACTCAAACTGTGAATCAGTATGTTTTATCTTTACAGTGATTCATGTGTAATGTGAAAGGAGTTACTTGAAGAAACACAAAATCACAGAAAATTCTCACCAATTTTGCACTTTTAGTCATAACTGTTTGTATGTTTGAGGTGATTCGGGCTAATTCTTGAAGCTCTCATTTCAAAAACAGTATACAGAAAAAACACACAAACTTTTAAATGGTAGTGGAGCATTTAGGGACTAAATACCAAAAATATTTATAGAGACCAGGAAAGGAAAGTGAATATTGAATTTAAATCAGTCAGGTGGCCAGAAGCACAACTTCAAATCTCTTTATTGATGTGTAAATAGCGGACTGTTCACTAAAACAATAGCTGCTTACTTTTAAGAGCATGGAATCAAACATATGTATGATGTTCAAAAATGTTCAGAAATGTGGTGAGGTTCTGCTTTTAAATGCCCATGAAAAGTCTTGCTTCAGTCATGCTTTTCCATCAGTACCTGATAAATTGATGAACAGCTAACTGGTGACATCCAGTCATGTTCATGCAGTCTAAATCAAGAAACTTATATCCTGATCATACTCACAACGCCACATCAACCCAGCCTTGTTCTCCTTAGTCTTGTGTGTTGAAGGTTTTGATATTGTTGATCAAGTAAGATCAATGTCTGTCTGTCTGTCTGTCTATGTATCTATCTCTCTATCTATTGCCACAAACTGGTTCAAAAATATATCACAAAGGAGGATGACTGTACTGTGTGAGAGAATGAATGTTGAAGAGTGTATGGGTGTGTGCAAGTGCAATACAAAAAGCAACAAACAACAGTCATGATGGCAAGGAGGAGGGAGACTGAAAAAAGCATGCAGGGCCTATTTAAAGCCTCTAGAGTCCAGCCTCCTCCGGTGTGCTGGATGTGGAGCTCATACATACATATATATGACATATATTTTACCATAGCAAGTGTAGGGTTTTGGATTAAGAGCTGCAGACCTTGATGGGATCCCTGCCCATGTCATCTTCTAAATTTTCCTTTTCCCAGCCAAACAGTGGTCTCAAAAGGGAATGCTGTTGTAGCTGCTTTAGGAAGGGCGGAAAAGAGAGCAAGGAAGATAAATGCCTACCTATACTGTACTTAATACTGCTCCAGGACAATGTCCTGTCATAGATCAATACAATAAACAAAATGGAATTTAGGCTGATGCAGCAATATGAAAAATGAGAAATTGTTGTGGCTGCATTTTGCAGAGACCTGGTTCCATTGTCACATCCTAAATAATGCTGCACTTAAAGGCCCTGGACCGAAGTGGTGATCAGCAATCATAGGAAGAACGCAGACAGGGCTGCACCTCCCCCATCCCTGAGCCTCTCCAATCCTTAAGCATCCCTGTCAATTGACTATAATCTGGAACACCTGCTGATGCCTCCACATGAGCAGCTCCATCTTCTTCATGCTCAGACCATAAGAAATTGCCTGCTGACACCACACCTTTTTCTCCTCTGGTTGACGTCGCAGCTGTACCTCTACTGGTGGCTGACAGCACCTAGCTGGTCATTCCACAGCGGAGCAGAACCTCAGTGACCTCCATCTCGGTACATGACTTCCTCTTTTTGGCATAGGATCCTAAAGGTGGCTGTGCTCCACCACCCTGAGAGTCTTCCTTGCCCAGAGCCAGCTACCGCTGCCCCACCACCGCACCCACCAAAACCAAACATGCTTCTTTTCCTCGTCCCCTCTTCTCCTCAACTACTCTGATAGTGGGAGATTCAATACCCATAACATCAATTTCTTCAATGCTGCCACTCACTCCTTCTCTGGTCTCTCTCAGTCCTGGTCATCTTGAAAAAAATCCCTGAACTGATCCCTGACTGAAAGTCTCTCCTGTCATCCATAGGCGTTGTCATGCTGCACATTGGGACAAATGATATGGCTTGTGGTGCCTCTGAACTGACAAAAAGAATTTTTAACAAAGTCTTCAGCTTTTTAAAAAGCTGTGGAAAATTCATTTATGTTTTAAGTCCTGTCTCCACGTTGGGCTGTGGATCTGATTGTTTCAGATTCCTCAGCTTCAACACCTGGCTCAAGTCTGCCTGCAGAGTCCACAACTTTGGTTTTATTAACTATTTTAATCTATTTTATAACTGCCCCTCTTTTTATTGGAATGAGGGTGTCCACCCAAACAAGCTAGGTAGTAATACTAACGCCTAACGTGCAATGCTCTGTTCAGTTTACTTCAAGCGACTGACTTTTTTCCATGGGTTACTTGTTGATCACGTTCACTGCGAAGACTGTGTCTTTCAGTGATCATAAAAGTGTCTTTTTTAATGTCTCTGTGAGTGTTGACCACTTGCCTCCTGAGAGAACTGTCTGCTCCCAGATCATAACCGAGAACACAGCTATTCAGTTCACTGAACATTTTAACTGTGTTTCTTTTGAAAACTTTAATGATGTTGAGGGGTTGACGCAATCTTTTAATGACCACTGTTCAATTGTGCTGGATATAGTGGCACCCTCAATTAAGGTCTCAGACCTTGTGCAACAAGTCTCCTTGGATGACAGACGGAACCTGCTTGCTGAGACAAAAATACAGAAAAAACAATTGTGGAAAACTATTTGAAGAAGTACACAAGGGGGGCAAGATAATCTAGAAGGCCGTTTTTGTACAACTTGACGCATTTATGTCACTAAACAATCATTTTAATGTTTTCCAATCTGGATTTAGGTCAAATCATAGCACTGAGACTGCGCTTATTAAAGTGCTGAATGATATTTATATGAACAGTGACTCATCTAGAGTTTCAGTCTTAGTGTTACTGGATCTTAGTGCTGCATTCGATACAGTTGACCATAACATACTGCTTCACAGACTTGAAAAATGGCTGGGAATTTCTGGGAGTGCATTACAGTGGTTCAAATCTTACTTGCAAGATAGGGACTACTCTGTGTCAATTGGTAATTATGAATCTGACTGTATTAAAATAGAGCCCACCTGCCCTGCCGGAACGTTTGCAGCCGGATACACGATGGACTCCTGGGAGAGGTGGAAGATCGTGTGTCTGTCGATCCTTTCCATGGAGGATGTTGAAGATGTGTACATGATTGGAATTATGATAACAGGCTTTCTGCTGTTTGGAATTGGCGGTTTCCTGTTCTATCGCAAAGTACGGAAGACGCAGGCAGCAATTTTGGCCAACCAGAAACTGTCCGTCATGATTGAGGGAATGTGCAGGGCTGTCAACACTCAGACTCAAGCTATATGTGAGCTCAATCGGAAACTGACTGCGATTTCTGAACTCTTTAGCAAGGTGGATGCCAACTTTGAGAAGTTGTCAGCTTGGCTCGGCTGAATGTGGCCATTGAATTCGGATATATTTGAAGCAAGCCATCGAGAGATCCAGAGAGACTCAAAGGCAGATAGAAAAATTGTAGTTTTGGCCTGACCCAAAACAACTGTTATCTTCATTGGCTCCCCGACATAACTGGCCTTCCCATGGCCGGTTATCTCTCCACTCTCCTGGATGTTATGCAGACAAAATGGGAGTGATAAACTTTGGCCCCAGAAAGGAACGGCTAGAAGTTAGTGCTTACCTTGACTCCATTTCACTCAAGACAACAAACCAAGCAAGAAATCTTGGAGTAATTGTGGACTCTGACCTGAACTTTAACAACCACATTAGGATAATAACAAAATCAGCTTACTACCACTTGAAAAATATTGCTAGAATTAAAGGATTTCTTACTAAACAAGATTCAGAAAAACTTATTCA
>JAQMCX010000017.1:9646963-9680512 GCA_029814765.1 Acanthurus leucopareius | reverse complement strand
GCTGTCTCAGTGCTATGATGTACTCTGAAGCCTGATTGAAATTCCTCGAATAGGCCATTGTTATGTAAGAAATCACATGGGAATATTATTGCCTTTTAAGTTAATATGGCATTCAGCACTTAGGCAGACAAGACCATTTATTTCTGCATGAGGTAGCCCCATCTGATTAATTTAAGTCCAATTTCACTCTCAGTTTGCACAACTTTTGGTCTCTACCAAGCTTTTGTGGAGATTTCTGGCTCTTTAGCTACTTAATGCACTCAATTTGTCATCAGCAAGTTTGTAACTGAATCCACTGAATTTTAGAGCTGAGATGTGCTGATAGCTGCAATAACACCATGAGAGTGATAATAATGAAGCAAAAGAGTCATTTGTTGGCCATTCCATTGAACAATGAATGCATTAGTCTTTCAAATTCTATGGTCAGAATATGAGTAATTCTTCACAGCCAAGCAATTAACTTTAGAAAAGAGCAAAACAATTATTCCTCTGTGGTCATGTTTGCTTTAAGTCAACTGATAGAGGAGTTTCATGAGGTGTTAGCAATAGGGCAACAGCTTACCAAGACCCAGTGTTTTTCTGTCTAACTGACAGCAAAGTCTTCAGCCTGGGGTTTATGTTCAGGTATAAACTCAGTTATAAACAAACAAACAGCTACCTGTACAAAAAAGAGTGGCTTGTTGAAAAGATATTCTATTTTCATATCCATACATTTGTCAAAGGTATACATCATTCTGATGGACCCACTATTACCTATTCTTAAGCTCAGTAAATGATTTGTAATGGCTTTTCTCATTCCAGTCATCCTCAGCCATTTCATTGGAATGGTTGATGATGGCATGTGGGTACAGAGAAAAAGGTTAATTTTTTCTGGTAGGAATTTCCCTACACCAGTTCTGTAGCGGGACTAGTTGGTGCAATAACACACCAGCTTTGCTGTGGTTGCTTGACAAAGAAAAAAATACAACATTAACTTTACACATGTATTAAAGCCTAATTTAACATGATTTTTAAAATGTTTCTTACCAAACTGAATGCGGCACTGCAGAGCTGCTGTTAGAGGCATAGTTCAAATGACATTAAAGCTGAGTTACTTGCCGTGTTTACCAATTTAAACACAGTAAAATTATACAAATATTGGAACATTGGAACAATGTATGATATTACTCACCAAATATGTCTGCTATTCCTCTGTTCATCTTAGCTGTTTGTGGTTTTATCAAACAGCTGATTTTATAGAGTGGGAGGCTCTCATAGTGTAGCTCCTTAAACTGTGACAGATAGAAAAGTAGAAAATATATATGAAATGGTTATATAAGTTGTGTTAAAAATGCTGTCAAAACACTCAAATGCTGATGTGAAAAGGCTAAAAATAATAAGTAAAAGAATGCTTTAATTAAGGAATACATGGTTAAAAACACCACATAATTCATTCATCAAAGGTAAACACTGATTAAGGTGAAATTCATGTTGATCTGCTAATCAAGTGATCTGTTATCCACTACTCTGGTCTCCCAGGCAAACGAGCATAGAGTGATAAACTGAAAGGATAATCTGTGTTTTAAACATAAGTAATTCCTGACGTTATTTTGGAACATCTCTTTGGTTACTATTTGATATTGTTTCCTACAGTGTTTCCTTTTCTTCAAGTTTATTTCTTTGAAAGTTGTTTCCCTAATCACTGATCGGGTTTTGATTGCTGCTGTCTGAGTTAAACTGTAGCGGGAACGTGTTGCTGTCGTTCGTCCAATACAACACTGGACGTGACTGAAACAACATGTGTCTGTGTTTTTCCTTTATTATTCCCCTATACAGGTAAGAAAAGTGATTAGAACACATTTCATGATTTATTTACGTTTTCTGTGTGTTAGGAGAAATGTAGAAAGTAGAGTACTGATGTCTGTAGTGACTTTGAGAGTGAATAATAAGTTCAGTAATATGTAAATGTCACGCTCATTGTAGCTTCCTCGTTAGCTGTACGGTGGCGCGAACGGAGTTGTTTTATAGACACATTTGTGATGTTGCTATGCAATGCTAGGCTTTTGATGAATATATATATAGTAAGTAAATGTGTTTCATGTTGTTATATTGTCGGCTGTGTGGTTTTGATGTGACAGTTTTGACAGAAATTGTGTTTCATTTTAAAAAATGCAATACAACACTGGACGTGACTGAAACAACATCGTGTCTGTGTTTTTCCTTTATTATTCCCCTATACAGGGGTGTAACAGAAGTACATCCAGTAACTTGCATGTGAGTAACCTGTGAGGAACTAACCCCCCCCCCCTTAACCTGCCACCTTTAGCTTACATGCATTGAGTCTTAACAAAGAAACCTTTAACCTCCACCACTAGCCGTGTGGTGTTGGCTGTAATCTTCGGTTCGGCCATCTTTGTTTCAGATTCCTTTGTTTAAGCCATGCAGCCCTAACCACCATTTTGAGTCAGCCATCTTGTCTTTGTCTGCCCATCAGACACAGACACACACAGACACACAGACACACACACACATGCACACACATGTAAATAGTGCATATGCTTATAGTTTAGATATAATGTGTTTTGTTTACAATTTGTTAAATAAATGCTTTTCACACAAGTCAGTTGTTTGTCTGTTTAATCTGTACAAAAGTGAATGTTGCCAACCTCTGCGCTGCAGAACTCCAAATCCTTCAATCTTTACTGACAATTGATTAGGACTTTGATTATAATTATTAAAGTAATTAATTATCATAGTTCCAAATTAATAGTTGGTAATTTTACGAGACCGATTAAATGACTGGCTATCATTTCCCTTTCTAAGGGTGGTGCCCCGAGGTAGATTTAATGTTAATTAAATCCTATATTATTTATTCAAGATAACCAATCCCAAATTATTAAGCCCAACATAGTTGGAGCCCCATGTGACCCAACACACCTGTTAATATAGGGGCACTATAAATAGGATTCATAAAACTATAACGAACTACTAAATAGGGAAAATAAAACTTAACAAGTGCCTGAATACAAACAGCCAACTACAATAGCATTTCAAAAACAAAAAGAAAAACCAAAAATTAATGAAACGTAAATAAATAATTATACTTACCTGACAGGTGTATTCCTAAGGGAAAAAAAAGTATTCAAAGGGAAAAGGTTTTTTTTTTGGTTTAATGAAACATGATGTGGAGTTTTAGTACAATATCTTTAGTGTTTTCTACTTTGAATGTTGTTTAAGATGAAAGAACATGCATTTGAAAAAGAAAGACAGATAACCGAAATATAAGAAAATAAATATTTTATTTTTCTGTTCAAGTCTGTGTCTTGTATCACCTTTGCTGTCCGGTACCCATTTCTCCTGAGCGATCTAGAACTTCTGATACGCTGGTCCATATTGAGTGTTTATTACATCTTGTTTGTGTGTAGAAGAGCTACATAAGACTCTCTTCTGGTTGTTACACTTACTTACTTGATCTTTAGTTGTGTTAGCAAAGCTTTTGATTTGCTTGTTTTTGATTATAAGTTAGCCATTTTTTGACAGAGTTTTAGCTAGTGAATGTTCCAGCCAGGTGTAAATAGCATACTGTCCTGGTTCATGTTACATTAGCTTGGCATCCCGCTGTTCTGACTTTTGTGCTATGCTTGCTAAAACCTCCACTCAAACACCAAGACATAAGTTGGTTGGACACATTACTGCTATGACACCAGAGTTTTTTTGTAGTGAGCACGTACATTACAGCTGAAAAGATAATTACAGAAACGTTGGATTTGTATTTAGGACAGTGGTAATGTAGTTACTGTAGGTGCAATAAACCACTTTTACTACATAACGTTGCTTTAACATATATTAACCTAATGTAGGACTTTTACTTATTTTTTCACCTGAATAAGCACGTTATAAGTTAGATGATCTGAATACTGAATACTTCTCATGCCATTTCTTACCAGTTTGCTTTTGCTTAATCTAAATCAACAAAACTCAAGACATCCTCCATCAGCAGTCTTGAAGGGGTA
Organism: Acanthurus leucopareius; assembly: GCA_029814765.1. Classification (NCBI taxonomy): domain Eukaryota; kingdom Metazoa; phylum Chordata; class Actinopteri; order Acanthuriformes; family Acanthuridae; genus Acanthurus; species Acanthurus leucopareius. The sequence goes on along the minus strand of JAQMCX010000017.1, from coordinate 9,676,520 downwards.
AATGTCTTCGTGTTCCTTTGCTCTCTCCTCACTGCTTGGATCTGCATTTATTTCCATTCTGCCCACTTTTATTTAAAATCCCTCACAATTGTAACCTCTTTTGCATTTGGCCCCTATCTTTTACCACCAACTCCCCCCAACCACAACCACCTCCCGTACTGGAGATGGGAAGATACTTCTGTCCATGTGCTTATTCAGAGAGAAATGGTCTTTTGTTTCTGGTGCTCCCCGTCACAGAAGGTCACGCAGGCTTACCCCCACCGAATAAAGCCTCGGCCATTGTTATAATTTGCATTGATGCATAGAGAGGAGACATAGAGGCGGCAGAGCAAAGTGTGTGTGTGTGTGTGCGTGTGTGTGCGTGTGTGTGTGTGGGAGAGACAGAGATAGAGAGTGAAAGAGAAAGAAATAGAGTGTTGGCATTGGGGGGAGGTCACTGTACCATGAGGCCAGACAGGAAGAGGTTATGCAGTGTGAGGGCGTCTTGGAAATCTGAGACCCCCTCCTCATACCCTCACCAAACTCCACACACCAACATACACATGCATTCCTAACACCCTCCTCACCAACCCTTGGGGGAATGAAGGCCTCTCTCTCTCAAGGTCACTGTCAAGGACAGAGCAGGCCAATTAGTATGCAGATCAAGGGTTATGTCGTTTAAGGGTATTGCTCTGATGCAATCACATTAGTTAGGCCAGAGAAGAATTCCCTGTCTGACCTCAATCATAAGATGAGCTGTGGGAGGAAGTGATGGGAGAAAGAGAGAGAGAGAAACCAGGATAATTTGCAGCCAGCCCCTCTCTATCATCACCTCACCTTTTTTTTTCTTTTAATTGGGTTCATGTGAACATTCAAATACATGTGGAGTGACATGTGACATATGAAGAAATAAACTGACAATGAATGGAGGATTAAATAAAAACCCCTGTATTAAGTTCAGTGTGGGTGTAAGAAGCAGGCTGAAATGGTTTGCTTGAATTTGTCCATTAAAAAATACATCTTTCAACAACTTTAAAACTTACAAATGTGCTTCAGCATGTCATTACAGGTGCTTACTTTAACACTTATGTTTATTTAGAGGCACATGAGCTTTGAGGGGAGCCAGTCTTGTTAGGCAATGGTGGCAGGTGACATCTTTTAAGGGTAGGGATGCACTTCTTTTGGAGAAGCGGTGGCAAACAAGCAAAGTCAGCAATGCAGGAGCACAACACCGTTGTAGTGGATTGTGGACTTGATGAATTTAAGATGAATTTACACTTGTTTGGGGCACCACCTCCGAAGAGGAAAATTAGTCAATCAGATTAATTGATTAGATGGCTAATATATGATTTATTAATTACTAATAACTAATAGTTTAATTAAATCAATGATTTTGCATCAGTCAAATAGGCTGTCTGAAAGATCTGAATTCTCAATTAAGTTGATCGCCGTTCTCAACTCTAAAGAAACACAGAAGACAACGCCTGGATCTAAATAAAAATTAGTATCAAAATATCAATTCTTAGTAAAAATTAAAACAAAACATAATAAAATGATGGTTGGGGAGTTGAATGACTAATGGGGAATGGTGGAAGAGATAATATAGACCCTTATGATTAGCTCTCATACCAAAGGAGAAAGTTCGTGCCTACTTTGAGTTGCTGAGGCTACAGTTGGAAAGGAGCTTGGTCGGAACTGGCAGCTTTGGCTGATGATAGGGAACTTTCACAATGTTCTCCAGGTGGATGTCTTTTCGGTATCGATGTGATGCTCCAGATGTTAGGTTTTCTTCTGTCTCACTCTCCAATCAGCTGAAAGGCATAGGGATCTGCCAGGAGACTCTGTCATGAAGGGCAACTCGGTTTGTTTGTAAGGCAGCAGTGCAGATGGCAGTAGGTGAATCATTCTCGGGTTGATGGTGAAAACAATGATTTGTTGTTGGTTTATTAGATAACTTGCTAAAAATCTTGACGTTAGCCAGACGACAAAATTCTAACAAGTCTTCCGCAAAATCTTGATGATGAAAATTATTATTATTATTATTATCATTAAAAATTAAAGGAAAAAATATTAATGGTAATAAAACTTTTGCTGGATTCAACTAAATGCTAGACTTGACTATCAATTAAATCGTGAGCATAAAAATCAAAAGCAAGTCAAAGAGACAGATTCGAAGATTGTGCAAAATCGCGTCTCCTGGTGTATTTCCTGTGGGTTTGGGCGAACGTCCCAGTGGTGTTCCACCAATCAGGATGCTGTATTTTGCATGTCTTTGTCTCAGACGGCTGTTCAGGACTCAGGTTTCAGAGCTATATATGATTTTAGTTGGTTATGCTGGCATGAAAAAGAAATAGAAAAATACATATGTATATTTCATCCACCATGACCCATTAGATATAAGATATTCATAATGAACAGTTTAGCAATACAAGAAAGGGGCGGTAAATTAATCAATGATGTAACCTAACTAAAAAATAGATAAACAGAAACTCTCAACTTGATGTTTAGGTAAATACTTTGGATAATGTAAAACTATCGAACATAAGTCACTATTGAATTAGGGGACAAATAATTTCTACTATGACTATGAGAACAGGTAAAGATTTTACAACAGTCTTTGCCTATTGTAATAAAATATTTGTGTCAATTTTACTTTAAAACTTTCTCAACATGGTCAGTAGATGGCAATATTGTAGCATGGTCAAAAAACAATTAAAAAACCCAAATTATATTTTTGGACATGAACATGTCAGAAACTCACCGTTTTGACCATTTTGGATAAGATTTCCAACTGAACTAAACTTGTGTGTGCGTGTGTGTGTATGTGTGTGTGTGTGTGTGAGTAAAGAAAAGAAAAGATAAGATGACTTCACACTGTGGAATTGTTTACAGTTCTTTTGATATTTCTCCCAGTCAGTGAAATCAACAGTCAATGTTATTCAAAGTTGAGGTCTGATGGTCCCCAAACTGTGAGAAAGGCTTCTTTTTTTATTTTATTTGGGAGTTTGTTTGTTCATTTGATCCTGGTGAGCTCACCAGATCTCCATCATAAATCTGTTGGATGTGTTGAAAGTTAGTCTTCACTGGGAACGGCACTAACCCTTGCTGTTAAGCATCAAGGCGATAGTTTTATAGGTTCCTTAATGTGTTAGGAATTTAATCTGATGGAACATAAATTGAATGTCCCAAAAATGACCTTATTGAGGTGTCTTACTAACGCTGGGTTGGTGTCTGCTACACTGTATATTATATCAAAAGGTAATTTGGTGGATGTGAGCATTTAATAGAAATAGGTAGCAGTGAGGCACCACTGCTGAGCAAAAATTGACAATTTAATACTGTTAGAACTGAGATAAGGTAAATCACTAAATAAGAACTCTACCTGGGTTTATTATCAACAATATTAGCCTGCAGCTTGTCAGTCTTCTGTATAACACTTCAAATTGAACTTAACTGTTTGAAAGAAACTAAATTAAGTTTGTTTAATTGTATTTAATAAATAATTAGCCTGACTGCTACTGTTTCTTGCCCTGTCAAATTTCTTTTAGCAATGTTGCCACAATCCCCAACATCATTATTGTGAGTACAATACGAACTACAAGAGCAGATGGCAAAACCCATATTACGATAAACCATATTTTTCCTTTAGCGTATGAGATTGGTATTGATTTATCCATCCATTGCAAATATATTTCCTGCACTTTTCTGTTTTTCAAATATCTCCCCATATTTTCCAAAATGCCTAACAAATAGTAGAAAAAAATGTGTGTAGCCCATCTTCAGTCCATTCCAGTGTTTTGTCATGGATTGGACAGGCCCTTGGTGAGAAAATTCTCAGGGGAAGAGTGTAGTTTGGTCCTAATATGGTCCCCCAACCAACACTCGTCTCTCTTATTTTTTTGAGAAATCTATGTCTAGGTTGTAAATTTCATTCGATCCTTCCCCTTTCACTCCCTCCATCTTTCTTCCCCTTGTCTGAATTAATGAGATGGGGTTTGATCAGGGCAGTCAAGTGTTCAGTGGGAAATCTCACAGCCCGCCTTGTGTCCCGTAATAGAATTTGCATCTAATGCATACATAAATCAAACATCTTTCTGGACATTTTCATATGCATAATGTCATTTTGTCCTGTTTTCTTCCAAATAGGGAGGAGGGCTATTCTGGGGGGGTATGTATATGGCAGTGGGGGGGGTTATATTTGGTGAAAAGAGGGTGTTTTCTTCTCTATTTATGTTTTTTCTTTCAGTCTTTTTATATTTTTGACTTTCTCTTAATGCTTTCCATGTATTTTGTTGACTGCATGGCCACAGTGTAAAGCCATACATCAGAGATCTTTGGGGTAGTGGTTGTCATATAATTTTATCAAAATAAATAAGAGAGAGAATACACGTGTGGATGTCTGTAAGCACACAAGTCTCCATCTGTATTTGTAGGTAGGCGTGTCTGAGGCATGTTGATGGGTGTTCAGAGGCAGTCTTGGAGACTGCCTCATAACATCTCTACCTTATTCTTGGAGGCTTTGTTATGTAAATGTGGGAGAAGAGCTAGCAGATTCAAAGTGTTTTCTATTCACAAGGCAGTAGAAGAAAAAGAAAAGCAAGTGACAAGGTGTCTTGATTGTCCTTAGTGCTTTGCTACTCTTGCACTAACAAGGCTTGATATTGTATTGTAGAAATTCCATTTGGCACTGTCTCAATTTGCATACCTCGGACAGTGCTTATGTGCACAATTAACTCTTTCTGCTTCCACCAGTGAGAAGAGCAAATCCATTGAATGTGGGGCCATTAAATATACCGGACAAAATGTGTCTGTATGTTGCTGTGTACAGTTAAGTGCTGAATCTGTATGATAACAATGACTGACAGATATTTAAACCCCCAAAACACACACAAACACACACAAACACACACACACAACTGTGTGAGGATGAGATATGTACTGGACAGCATATCCCCTGGTATTGCATGTACATCACTTATACTGTAACCTGCTGCTAGGTTACCCTATTTGTATTGCACTTAATATATGTGGTGTAATCTTTTTTGTATACATTTAATCATGGCTATCTGAAGGGGCATGTGTGTGGATAACTCCCCATCCTAGTCAGACTATAGTTTTCCTTCATATGACAAACTGTCATACTGTTGTTCAGTTCTAACTGTGTAAATATTAACAGTTTCTGGTAATGAGTGAATCAAAATTCTGCTTTTCTTGATTAGTGGTATCTTGCAGTGTGTTTTGCTGTGTTTTTCGTGCCTTCCTATTTACTCAAACCTGTGAATCCTTTCTTTGTCTTCTTTCTTCCTTGAGTTAAGTAAAAGAGTTACAGCTTGAATACAACAACGCCCCCCCTATGTAATGCTGTTAGGAACCTACTTATCTTAGCCTAACAATTACACATACACCATACATCATAAACAAAAAACAGATCAGTAACAGTAAGGTCTCTTACTTAATGTTTGTCCTTGGTTTTTGTAAGTGAAGTAATTAATAGATGTTTGCACATTTTACAGGGATCTGACTCTTATTTCCATAATTTTATTAACTCTTTTGTTAAAAAAAAATCATAATGTGGCAAAATGAAAATATTATTTAAAAGCCTGACAAAGTTAGAAGGTTTAAATGCTCATATAGTGATGCAGTTACAAAAGAAAATAGATATTGCCTCATTGCAGAAAACCATTGTGTCTCTGAAACCTACTCTGCCGCTACCTCTCATAATTTATCCTTTTGTCCTTATTTGCTTGAACACCTGAAATCCCCTGGAATGTGGACAGCACTCTGTCTACTACTACTGTTTTGTCGTTATGTTTTTGGTAAAGAAAGGAAAATGAAAAAAAAAACTTAAAAAAACACTAAATTGTTCTTAATTAATTCACAATTCTTACAGTCAGAGTGAAGGAATTTAAATACTGACAATGCAAAATGCATTCAAAAATAATAAGCACCAGCTAGTACTGCTCTATTGTAAGACTCTGACCTGTTTGTAACTCACTAACAATGGAACAATGGATTGACATGCACCTGAGAAGGTGCATAATAATAGAGCTTATTATATTATATCATTTAATCCAATAATGATCACATATTCACAAATCTTTTCTGACAATCAACACATTTGCAACATATTTTAAGTAGTTTCAACAGACATCCAAATTTTACTGTGACAATGGTGGCATAAAGCTTGACACTAATCTGGGAAACTATGATGCTTTTGTACAAAGTAGCAGTGACAGTACATGACCTTGACTAACTGGGTCAACTGGGCTAAGCCTCCTACCATGCTACAACTAATAGCCGGAATAAAACTTGCACTGCAAAAGTTCTGTTCCATCCATGCAAGTAAGACATAGATAGACTATTTTAACATTTACTTAGTTGGGCTGCAGGACGTACCTTGCAGGGGAAGATGCATGCTGAATGTTCTGTTCAGAAAATTTATAAATAGATTAAAAAAAAAAATTATAAATTTACAAAACACAGTTAGTTACACCTCCAGGACCATTTGAAGCTTACAATTAGGTAGGCACAACAGGGTGGCAGCCCCAACAAACGAACAAACAAAAAAATCAAGATGACAGATAAACAGATGGAAACAGGCAACAGGTCAGAATCTAAGGCTAGGTAACAATGAAAAACAGGAACAGATCATGGAAAGGTTTGGGCTTAAGTTCTGCAAAACATCATCTCTGACACAATAGTAAAGTGTGAGCAGAAATGGGATAGTAAATATAATGGAAGACATGGATGACCTGGACAATGGATACCAACAGAACAAGCAATCTTCAAAAAGACGGGTCTGCGGGCTGACATCCTGGGGCCCAGACAGAGCAGGAAACCCAAGGGTGGCATAGACAGGACCACTCTAGAAGATGGCATAGATATGAGCACTGTAGCGGAGAGTATAGGACCCGCACCATGGATGAGATCGTCCCAGAGGTCAGCAACCAGATGCAGGGCAAGAGGCTGGTAACATGCATGGGCAACTCTGATGGTGGTAAAGGCTTCAGCTTTGGGCAGGCAGATGCATGAACAGCACAGGCAGCTGACTAAAGAACTGAATGATGATAAGTGAAGCCACCCAACTGAAGATATAGAAGAGATGGCAGAGCATCATTGGAGAAAGCTGAAAGTCTTTTTCACTTTTGTTTAAATATTTTTTAACTATAGTGCACGTGTCCTTTATAGTTTGTGCTACATAAGGCAGTGTAGAGATCTGTCTCTCTGCACTACACTTGTCATTCTTATGCTTTGTGTGTGTGTCTATGCTGCCTCTGTAGCATATATGATGGCAAAAATAATAAATATGCTAAATATGCAATTAATATAATTATATAACCATATATAATATACTAGATTTAAAATACCATATATATACCATATAACTATATCTATATAATTGGACTAGTTATCAAAAGATCCAAGCTCAGCTCAGGGAGGAAATGAACAGTTGAAATCACACAGACACTGAGTGGGTTGGTAAATGGTACCATGTATTAGAAGGAATGTAACAAAAATATATCAATAAAACAATATTTACCAAAGAAAATAATTCTCATTCATTTGAATGGCCATTCAATATAACTTAAGGCAAAAGAAATAAATATAAATAATAAATAATAATATAAATAATGTGCAGGGCTTGCAAAATTTTTCTAACACACAGGATTTTCACAAGAATCACAGTGGTTTCTTCCCCTCAGTAAACAAGGAAAAAGAAAAAAAAATAATACAATCAACCTATATAAACATCCCACCCCAACTTATACAGTCCACCACCGGGTTATGAGCAATTGTCAATATGAGTCGTTGAGAATACAGTTCAGTCTTTGATAGTGATTTGTGTTTAGTGGGTGTAATAAGAAAGAATGAGACGGCCGTAATTCCCTTATATTTCCGCAGGGAAAAGAAAAGTCTACAGGCTACAAGGAGCCTCCTACCCGGACCGGCAGGAGTGAGGTGGAAGTTGTAGTTCACTGATTTTTTGGTTCAGGTTCCTTTTCCTAGCTCGCCATCCACTTGGCCTCTGCACAAACATAAAACATACTCATTGCCAAATGAACAAAACAAATACCGAACGCAAAGTAAAACAAACTACACTACCCAGTAGCGTTAGCTACGCGTGAGTCGCGAAGCCAACCATTGTACTGAATACATGCAGCAACTAGCACTAGCGTTAGCGCTAGCGCTACACGCGATCAACAAACACTCACCAGCTTTCATCAAGCTACCCCTTCCGACAGCTACACTCGGCTGGACGAACAGTGATAGACGGCTCCTAAAAATTGAGAGTCATCACGGTGAATACAGAACAAATACAATGTAAGAAACTTTTCCAAACAACTCCAACTAACCTGCAGCAACTCTCCTCAGATCGAGGCTCGATAGCAGCGAGCCACCCTCTCCCTCCCCCCATATATACTACTCTAATTAGCAGCAATCCGTCACACGACGTGACGTGACGTGAGGCTAGAGACCTGGGTTACACCTCTATTTGGCTTTATGTCTTTGACACCTTAAAACAGATACCAACTCTACCTAGCAAAAAGCTTTTACCTTTTTTTTTTAGCTTTTACCACGTTTACTAGGGTATGTATAAAATTGATGATCTGTGACACATACAAATTTATCAGGATGCTAGTGCAGCAGCAGGCAGTCAACTATGGAATGGAGTTGGTGTATCACATGCTTTAGGATCTTTCTGCTGACCTCAACATGGCCTTCTTCCTACTCTAATGCTATGTGACGAGGATGTGTCCACTACCATAAAATAATTTAAGAGCTGGCAGCGCCATCTCTGTGTTTACAAGGCAATGAGGTGTCAACTCCTTAGTTTTGATATTAATTAAAATGTAATGTGTTTTCCTTTATTTTGCTCATCTAAAAGACTGTGACCTAAATAGCAAAAGGAAGTCACAAACTAAGAGTAGCATCACTGTGTAGTGTGGGTTGCATGGGGAAGAAATGTTTCCATCTCAAAAAAAAAAAAAATTGATACAGTCATACAAATAAACTGACCCACGAATGTTTGGGAAAAAGTTTAAAAATGCAATATGTGTATATACTTTATATATTTTACATATTAACATATAGAAGTGTATTGGTACATTTACATACACTTAGTTGCCACTTTCTGCTTAAACTATCAAAGGTTATAATGTATTGCTTTTGACCTGTGACACTGTCAGAGAGGTATTGTTTCAACAAAATGACTATACTTAGAGATAAGTCAGAGGTGTCTTACAGGCTTGTTTTGTTTGACTAAAAGCTCATAACTTAGATGAAATGTTTAATAATATTGCTTGAAAAAAAATTATCCACTAATAGACTAAACATTTCAGCTCTTAAATGTACATATAAAAGCATTACGCCAACCATTTAACAGTTGTAATTCAACAAATGTTACCATCTGCAGAGCCACACCGCTAACATGGCTAAAATTATGGATAAAAATCTTATTTATCATTTCTTTTCTTCTCTTAAATGTAATAATTAAAGCACAAACTCCCCTCAACACATGGTCTTTCTTTCACTGGGCCCTCTACCAGAGACCTGGGAGCTTGAGGGTCCTGCACAGTATCTTATCTGTTCCTTGGACTGTATTCTTTTGGACAGAGCTCACGAATCTTGTTCCTGGAATTTGCTGCAGCCACTCACCTAGTTTGGGGGTCACAGCCCCGAGGTGTTCAGATTACCACAAGGACCACTGTTTCCTTCACCTTCCACATCTTTTCTAGCTGTTCTCTCAGCCTTTGGTATTTCTTGAGCTTCTAATGCTTCGCCTTCCTGATGTTGTTATCGCTACATCTATCACTACAGCTTTCTTCTGCTGCTTGTCTACCACAACTATATCTGGTTAGTTAGCTGTTACCAGTTTGTCAGCCTGTGTATGGAAGTCCCACAGGATCTTAACTCAGTCACTCTCTGCCACCTTCAGGGGTGTATTCCACTTTTACCTTGGGATTTCTAGCCCATACCCGGCAGATGTTTCTGTACACTATGGTGTCACTTGGTCATGGCATGTGTGTGTTGATGTGTGTGTGTGTGTGCTAAAAGGAATAACTCAAACCTAATGTAATCTGTCAGGGATTTGCACCCAGCCTAAACAGTTATACACAATCCCCCATATAAATGCAGTCAAATATCTGGGACTCATTCACAGTGGAAAATGCTTTTTTCTCCCATATCCAGCAGTTCTTATCAGAGAATTTTGTTATCAATGCAGTTAACATTGTTTACCAGTCATTCCGTCACTGTATCTCCCTGACTCTTGAACATATTTTTTTATAAGTGAGTTTTGCAATTGTTTACCACTAGATTAAATACCACAATGGAAAGTAGACAAATAAGTTTACACAAACAAAAGCCATGATAATGTTTACTGTTGATTGTGAAATCAAACACAGAGGTGAGGAGCCAGTGTGTGAGCCAGGATGTGCTTTCATCCAAATAGATTTGACCATATTTAGAAGCCACTAACACTTGGAGGAGACCTTGCCATATCTGTCCATTTGTCAATATTAGCAACCTTCATAACAGCCATCAGACTCTAGCAGCTCCCAGCAGCTCCCTCATATACAAGTCTTCTTCTTGTCTCTTTCCAGAGCAATATGTAAGCCTGTGAAACTTCACTGGTGGAGGTTGTCTTCCAACTACTTCAATCAAGATGTTGCTGTAGTTGTGTGGATTCAGTAAGATGAAACCTGAGGTGGAGCAGCTGTAAAGGCAGGTGTTAGCCAACACTAAGGATGCTGCCTCTTTGACTGGACTGAACATGCTTTTTCTTAGTCAGCTGCTGGAAAACATCTGGGCCTCAATGGTTGATGCTCTGCAATGACTTGAGCAGTCTGTCTACAACAACTAAAAAACTGTTGGACAGCTGAATGGTGACAAAGAAGCATATGTGTGATTTGAAGAACAACAAGCCCGATTAATGCTCCTACAAAAGTTCAACCAACAAAGGTTTTTGAAAGGTTTCTAACTGCAGCTACTTATACAGTTGCTGATGCTGTGTTTTATACTAGTACTTAAAAAGGTGCATGTCAATGAACCAATCTCATGCTAGGTAGTTGTTAATTCTGAGTTTATATATATATGCCATCTATATATATATGAAAGTCCTCCACAGTTGTATTTGGATTCAACTAGTGAGTATATATTAACGTGGTGTAGCCCTACTACAATTTCCCAGTGATGATGAATATTGAGTTAACATACATAAACTGCCCACTACATCATAAACATCGGGCAGCAACACACCTGTGCTCTGGAGTTCACAGTATCTGCGTTTCAAGTGATGATCATTAAAAAGCCTGTCTTTGACACTCTTTCTTTTGCATTACACAAACAACTCATAATACAGCTTTTACCTTTAAGTGCTTCTCTCTGGATGCAAAAGCACACATCAGAGTGTGCAGTTTGATTTATGGGTCAGCCACTCATGCAGTTATCCCCCAGTCATATAATGAAGCAAATATACAAGCCGAGTGGTCAGGGAGGCCTGGACTTGTTAATGACAGCCAATATCTCTAAGCCCAATGATGAGGAAGGTGTGAAATATTTCCTCAGGAGACTTGCCAGTGGGTTTCAATCTCACCACACATCCATTTATATGTTTGCCAGCTGATTTATGGCTTTATTTTAACTGGCTTCTACATGCAAATGTGTGGTGACTGCTAAAGAAATATACATAATGTGATTCTCAGGGTCATCCCTCCAGCCTGACAAGTTGAGGAGGTTGGTGGTGGTATATGTGAAGGTGGGGTGCAGAGAGGGTTGAAGAGATTCAAGGAATTATACTTTCCAAAGGGGTGGGGGTAAAGACGCAAGATGGCCGTCGAGCTCCCTGGCCCTCATCTGAATAAAGCCCCCATTAGGCCTTGAGTAGATATTCATCATCCCCTTCTTCACCACTATTATTATCCCCACATATACATTCCCACAAGCCATGAGGTGTATCATCCACTGGTGCAGATGTGAAGCACCAGTGGGAATGTAATTTAATTACATTTGAAATGTTGGTTTCAGTGGTTTCTAAAAATGTATAATCTTCCAAAACTTAGCAAAGCTAATAAGTAACCATTACATTATCTCCATTCCTGTTCCGTGTAATTAGGAACCTATCATGTCTTATTTAGAATTAAATTGATTAAAGCTTATATGCATGATCTGCCCATTTCTCCTTGTCAAGCTGCAGACAGGAGGTCTTTACCTCATCCTGTCTTACACAGGAGAAACTGATGTGGAAATGAATCCCGGTAAGGCAATTATGATCATATATCCTGACACTTGAAGAGCAACTTTATTAAAGTTATCCATCATGGCAGCTACTTCACTGGTCTCCCTACATGGATAGTAAATACATCAATTAAGCCCCAGCAACTGCTACGGGTTGGGTATTAGAGTGTCTTTACATTTCCTATTACCTCAATGCTAAGGCATATAAATAAATTAATACTGCTATGACAGTGTCAACAAAAACTCAACATCAAAAAAAAAAGTTTTATATCTCAGAAATCTAAGGGAAAACCCTCATTTACACTTGCTTCCTCCTTTGCAAGGTTTGACTTGTAGTTTATGTCAGAGACTTCCTCAAAACTCCTTGAGAAAAGGGAAACTTCCATGAGGAGAAAACTAAAATCTAGCCAAAAAGCTTATTTATCACCCTAATCTCAGTTATTCTCTGACAACTGGAGTAAAAGTGCCCTTTGGCACTGATCTTATGTATTTATGTACAAATATGTAATTTGATACATAGAGCAGGGCACTAGTGGGTGTTAATAGTACGCCACACCAAACTAATCTGTTTGCAGGTTTGCAAGAAAAATATTTTTTTTCATGTTTAATGATTTCAAATGCTGGCGAAAAAAATAAAAAAATTCTAAACTTAACATTTCAAACCATATGTTTTTACTTAGCACTCCACTGCACCACAATATCACAAGAAGCACTTTAAACCACAAACTTCATCAATGAATGTCATATCAGAAAAATGATCTATATACACCTCAAGCTCAGTGCCCGACAGGCTACTAAATTTACAACTTTGCAATGGTCTTGTCAGGGTTATGGGTGTGATTTAGCATTGTTGCTCTGTGTTTCTCCCTGTCTTCTGCATTCTCCCTGCCCTCTGTCTGTGTATCTGTTTGTTTTTCGGTGAAAGTGACTTCTCTCATCTGCTGGCTGATTCAGTTCCACACCTGTTGCTCATCCTTTCATCACCTACCATTATTTAAGAATGGGGTGTATTCAATGAAGCCTGATTAAGGAGAAGCCTGCTTTATTTTGATAAGTCTGGCTTATTTAAGTGAGATCTCAGTTCCATCATAGAGATTTTTGTGAAGAGACACAACTAGGGAGAGAGAGGATGACAAGCCTCTCCTCCCATTAACCATAGTATGTCCCCTCATTGACGGCCCTGTGGAGGGACAGTAGGTGACACTACCTTTTAACATGTTGCTTCCAAGCACCTTGAGGAATAATTTTAAGCTGTTGATGGCAGATGTATTGCCTTTCTTTGTGATTATGTCTTTGCTCCATTAGCAGAGTTTGTTCTGTCAGGAATGCCACTCTCATTTTCTATCACTTTGCATCATTTTGTCATTTTTTTATCCATCTATTCATCAGGGTTTCCTGTGTGTCGAAGGTGCCTGCACAAAGCAAGCATACTAAAGCCGTCTTAAGTCAGCCTTGATTAGATGAGGCTAAAGTGAGTTTGTCAAACAACTTGAGGCTTAATTGGTAGATTGTTTTAGTTGAAGCTGGGCTTTTTCCGGCTAGCTCGGTTTTTCTTAGCTGCGGTGGAATAAAACCCAGTCCCCTTCCTCATTCATTACTAGATTGTTTAATTGTATCAGTGGCAGTAACTCTTTACACCCATTTATACAAAGTTATTGTTTGCTCCTTGGGATTTTATTTCCTTGTGCTTTCATTAATCATAGTTTTGTTTGTGCCCAAGAAAAGTCTGAATCAGCCCACCTTGTGCTTCAGACTCTCAGCCACACCACAAGCACCATGCCAAGACTAGTCCACTATTACCACTTGCTTCCCCAAGCTTGCCACCTGCCTTCCCCTTTCAACCACACCATCACTACCACACCCCAAGTAGCCCACCATTACCACCTGTTTGTCAGAAACAGAAAGTTCCCGTAGCCTGCCATCTGCCTTCACATTTCAGCCAGTCCACTTCTCATTTCACACTCATTTCACTCTCATTCACTGCTTTATCTACAATGCACTCCTATTTTACTAACGATTCTCCTATTTTCTGTGTCTACATAGAGGTCCGGTTTCACATTCATTGTCCAAATATAACAGGTCAGTGTATACCATGAGCAATTAGTGGCTGCGTACTAATCAAAGCTTAAAAAAGTTGCTTAACAACTGAATGTCTGCAATTTGTACATTTCTTAACAAATTTAGCTACACTGTTATCCTCAGAGCATGTCTCTCAATTAAATTTACATACTGCACACTACACTATATTCTGTTTATTTTTCTTTTTACAGATACCAATCTTGTGTTTCTTTTGAACAAGCAAAATGAACAAATTCTTTACTTCCGCAACATTAAAAATTTGTTTTATTATGCCGCTAATAACTTTAGATGACAGTTTTCAAATTTCTAAATACATTTTGTAAGTGTGCCTGTTGCTTTGTGCTTACACTGATATTATTATTAGCCCTGAGTATTGTTACTTAGCTGTAGTGTTAAAATTCCACAGGTTCCATGTGTATCAACAGGACTGAGGTAAGAAGTGACAATGGTGGACAAAGTGTGAGAGAAGAGAGAGATGTCTCTTGGGGAAGGGAGAGTGAGAGAAAGACAGGCACTGATACAGATCAGAGTGACAGGTCAAAGAGAGAGAGAGAGGTAGGCGCAGAGAGGAATCAGAGAAATAAAAAGACAAATAGAAAAATACAGAATAAAAACTCATTATGATAAAAAGATGTATAACATAATGTCTAATATCATATATGTGATTTTTTTTTTGTTAACTGCTTTGGGAACGTATACTTATTAATGCTAACGCAGTTATTTAAATTAAAACCTGAAATAAAAAATAAAAGTTGTAGAGGGGCAGACAGGGAAACATGCATAGATTCACACAGATGTTAGTCACCAAATTATATATCAGTTATTGTTCAAAATCCTTCGCAGAGCACTGAATAAAAAAGAAAAAAAAGTTATTTTGAAGAAGGCTCACCCATTTCTCTGGTTTTGTTGTGCTTTCCAAACAATAGTGAAGAACATCACAGGAGAAAATGCAAGAAGTAGTTTTTAATAAAAAAACAATAAATTGATTGCGGTGTTACCTGCATGCAAAATAATCAGCCCACACCATGGCAAATTAATCCTAAATATCTAACCAGTGGTTCTTGAAAAACAACATTTCACTCGAAAAGATATAAAAGGACTTCTGCGCAGTGCTCATTGCACATAACACGCATCATGACTTCACCATTTCGGTAACCTGACACGCCAGATGGAATGTTTCACATATCCGTAGAATATATTTCACATGTCCATCTGGGAAACAGCCCATAGACAGTGTTTGTAGAGAGACTGTTTGAGAATTAAGTTGAAAGGTGATTGGACAAAAGGCTCTATCATATTCTTTACTTTTGCCGAAGTCAGTCGGGAGAAGAGTGAAAACATCTTTTTCATGAAGAAAAGCTTTCAGTGCTATTTCTCTTTACGTTTCTATTTTAGGAAATGAGCAAAAGTTGTCCACTTCTGATAAAAGTAATGCTACTGCAGCATCAGTGCTAATCTCTTTAGTGACTTCCATTGTTTGCAAGCCTGGAGCTGCCTCTTAATTTTGTCAAAATTAAACCACGCCCTTAGCTACCACCTTTCTCTGCAAAAGAGGCTGATTGCATTAGAAGCTATTCAGTGTCTTGTGCCCGAGACACATATCTTGTGCCTATCTCTGCAGTGGCCAAACTGCTGGGTCTTCCTAACTGTTGTTTTTCACACGGGCTGCATAGCACTACCTCTGCCAGCCCTACCTTTCTACTTAGAGTTTTTGTTTGATAATTCTCATCAACATGAAAATGTTTTATGTCTCTGATATGGTTAATTTATTTTTAGTTTCAACAGAAATTCACGCACCTGAAAGTGTAAAAAATAGGAAGAAAGATCATTAAAATTTCAAATGAAGGAATTCCTTAAATAGACATGCTTGTAAGAGCTTGCATTTAAATGACACACCAGAAATGTTGAAAATACAGTGAATGTTGCCAATAAGATGTCAATATGACTGAAAAAAGCTTATATTTCCATTCATTGTCGCAGAGCTAGAGTGTTTAACTACCATTTGCTTGACTACAGTGTAATAAACAGTTGCATTATAGTTTTACTTTTGTCAGTCATAAAATCACAGAACACAGATGTCAAGTTTTGCCTTAATTTGTGCAGTTTCCCCACTTGAAGGGATGGAGAAGTCTACACAGACTTAAAAACTGGATTCCACTTAAAGACCAAACAGTTTTCTTTCTATCTTCCATTTATTTGCAGTTGCAATGGTTAGACAGACTTGGCAATGAAGCAGGTGAAAACCTTTAAATAACAAATCCACAAAAAAGAAAAGAAAATATTATAAATACTTTACATGTATTTTAATTGCAAATTCATATATTGTCTTTACTCCAACAGCAGAAAAAGAGCAAACATAAACACCTACAAACACAACCTGTGCATCCCTCCCTCTAAGGATGCTGAAAAAAACCTTTAAGTGCAAATAGAGTGACCAGTTTATGATCCTGTATTGCTACAGACAATGTAACCAGTAAATATTTGCATTAACCCTAACCCTTAAACAATGGACTGTTGTAAACTTACTGTTTACAGTTTTTAAACGTCTGCACTTTAAATTTTTACTCAATTTTTTACATTGACATTTAACTCTTATATAAACATAGATCACTTTATTTATATGAAATCATGAAATGTTTTTAACTCACATACCTTTATGTACTTTTAAACTGTGTGGTGTTTTTAATTTTTTTTTTTTTACTTGTTTTAAATAAATTACTAAATGTTTCTGATATGAAATATTTAACCGTACACATCTGCACATAACAGTTGAATTCAGAGGTAAGATCGCAGCAAACAAGAGTAAATCATCGAAGCCACATGTAACTAAGGTGACCGACCCGGTGGCTAAGCTAACATTAGCAACATTAGCTTCGGCAGTACAAACATTTACGGAGCAGCAAAACCTCCCCCCCAAGACAGTTTCTATCATTTTAAAGTTCACTGTCTTACCACAGGATCGCCACGGGCAGGTTGTTGGTTGAACTTCACTCCAAACTTTGTCACTTCATCTCATACATTCACTTGTTGGTTGCTCAGCTGAAGATGTGGGACGCCATGTGCCGCTTTTAACGGTGCGTGCAACACTCGCGCTGGTCACGATGGTTTCTGCCAGTCAGCAATTACCCACAGGTGGATCCGTGGCTGATTATTTACCCTCATTTCCTCTTCTTCACTTTGTTTTCCCCAATTTGACTTCACAACAGCCTTGCAGGCAATCAAAATTTAAACAGAGATGGGAGTCTCCCGTGCAAAAGGAACTAAATCAGCAGTTGAGAATGGCCAGGAAGGAAGGCCATTTAAAGGGCACACTCACACTACATAATCCATACATACTGCGAGACACATTGACCCCCAAATTCCAGTTTTGTATAACAAGCCTGAGTGCTCTATACCATGCTTAAGAATGGAACACTTCATTGGCCCTGGAACAGTTGGAAGGGGTGGACTTCAGCACACTACGGTTGCTAACGCACAAGCACAAGCACAGGTGTGCAACAAGGACATATAATCAATGCAATCCTCCCAAAAATAATTTTAAACAATGGTGGCAAAGTGTTTACATTAGTCCAATGCTGAAGTAGAGTGTTTACTCGAAATTTGGGCTGATGCGAATATTCAATCACAAGAGTTAAACACACAAGAGCTCAGAAGTCTTTTGGAAAATCCATGATAAATAATTCACACGACACAGGCACAGCAAGGTCCAAACTTTTGAAAAATTCAAGGTACTACAAGTAGGCCTTCATGGAATAGTGATGCTATTTTATATATTTTATTATATATATATATTTATATATAATTTGTGGGAGACAGGAATGACTTGACCTTACTTAGTCCTCTCAACTGTGCAAAGCAGGACTGCAGCACATTAGTCACCTAAGCATCACAGGACAACTCTGAGTCAAAAAACACCCTTGATTTGCAAGCCTCTTTACAGACATAGTTAGACAAGGCACCCAGACTACAAGAGAGATGATTGATGCTGCTAGTACTGGGGCTGGGGGGTGATAATAATGACCTCAGACCTGGAGGTATTCAATTACAAGAAATTTTTAAAAATCCAATTGTTTTTTATCTCTTTAAGACAGGACACAATACATGAAATGCCAGCAGTGCCAGGTTTTAATGGTGTATATAACTAGTATCATCTGCATGGAACTGATATCATATCCAGGCATAATTTGCCCAAGGGATAACATGTATATTGAGTACAGGAGAGGACTCAGAATGGACCCCTGAAGGGCCCCACAAAAGAGAGAAGCAAGGGAAGAGGAGGCATCCTCAAGCATTACTAGAAAGGACCTGTCTGGCAAATATGAGATGAACCAATTCAGTGCCACATCACTGATACCAACTTGGTTCTTCAGATGGTCAGTCAAGACATCATGATCCACTGCATCAAAAGCCAAGCTGATGTCAGCAACAATTAAAATGGAGTGCTGCTCTGTGCCGGTTGCAAGCACCAAGTTGTTGGTAACCTTGACCAGAGCAGTCTTAGTACTGTGTAGGGAGCAAAAACCAAACTGAAATATTTCAAATATGTCATTATGATTCACAAAAGAGATAAGTTGAGTGAAGACAACTTTTTCTAAAATCTTAGATTAAAAAAAGCCGGTTTGGAGATAGGTCTAAAAATACTCAGAACATAGGGGTCTAACGATGGTTTCTTTAAAAGAGGGTTAATGGTGGCATGTTCAAAAGGAGAGGGAAAAATTCCATTGGACAGAGAGCTATTTATGATAGATAAAAAATCTGGATCAACCATTAAAAACCAAGTGGGAATGCAATCCAGAGAACAGGTGGAGGATTTAGGAAGTGCAACAGTGTGTTCCAGGGTTTCAAGGGAGATCTCTTTAAAATAATTTAAAAAACTAATGCAGACTGCAGTCAATGTCAGGCTCTCTAGTTGCAGTGCAAAAATGTTTGTCTCTGCAAAATTTGCATACTTTCAGGTTTAATCATCACCCCTCCGGCAGAACTCTGATATGTTCAGTTGTCTCTATAGGGCCGACCAGAGGCTACGCAATTTCCACTTGGCACATGGATGTGACTACATTACCACGTCAACAAATTTTGGTACATAACTGATCTGTACAAGCATAACGATCTCCATTCCAACCATAAGAGAATTGCAGTCCTGGTCTCTAAATTCTCCCACCATCTGACATCCTTTTTGGTGTTACTTTAGAAACTAAACTGGTTTTGCCAATATTTGGGTTGCAGCAAATTGTCACAATTAGCCCACATTCTGCTGCCCATATCATATTTTTTTTACATACTTCGCCAGTTCAGCTAAATTCACAGGTCTTCTGATTACCTCTTTTACTTCATATTAATCATACCTCAAAATATGCATAGCTTTCATTACATTACAATCTATTTGTTTTAGTTTAACTAGTTGTTTAACTAGGGCACCCATTGCTCATGAAATTTGATGCTCCAATGCCTGGTAAAGTTATATTTTTTTCTCTCAAATAAATGGCTTCTTTGCCTGATATAGCTAATAAGAAACAATTCAAAGCAAATTTTTCTGAGTGACACATTGGTTTAGCAAGCAGAAGTTGATATTGGAAAAAACATTAAGCTGAAAGACCCAAGCTTAGTGAAGTAGGAAACTGGTGCTAATCTGCTCTGGTTTACTGTGGACCACGAATGACTTCCTTTATCTTAGCCTACATTTAGTAATTTTATCCAGTTATATGGACTCTTAATCAATGCAGCTTTATGTAAAAATTTAAATACAAGTCTGAATTGTAGTGTAGTTTTGTAGTTTTTTTCTAATATTTTATCACATTGCTACTTTTAGTTTAATATTTTAAGCAATATCATGTCCTTACACTATGAAATAATTCTAAATAGAAAAAACATGAATGGATAAATGTTTTTTTTTGTCCATTACATATTTGGCTTAGCAAATTTATACAGATATAAATCGGTTAAATGAAGAATCTCAAAGCACGTCTGTTTTTAGCCCAGTCTCTTTTCCCTTTGAGAAATTATCCACTCTATTCACTGCATAAATTTTCAGGTTTTGCCTGTGTGACAACTCGGGGGTGTTGAATTTTTTATAGCAAAAAACCATCTAATAATTGTTGAACAGATGTAAGTGTTGGAGAGTGGGCTCCATCGGAGCTCATAAAATGGAATTAGCATATTAACACTGGCTATGCTTGGAAATGTAAAAGGAGGGGTGACAGCACTGTAGAAGGGGATATGGAGGGAGCTGTACTGACTGAAATGGACTTCTTAGTAGGGATTAATAAGTACTGGTGAACTGGGCAGGCTTGGAGGTAAGAAGCCATAAGAGTCATGAATTGGAATGGGATCAAAGTGATACACCATGAGCACTTAACAAATGTGCCCTATTTGTGAGATAAAATTTATCTAACTTAAACAAGCCAGGGAGCATATTGTCTCCACCCACATGTGGATCCTTTAACCTATTCCAGGATAATCATGTGGCTGGATTGATTCCCCCTCCCCCTAAACTTTAAAGTTTAAGTCTTTATTTTGAACATTCTCTCCAGAGGTTCTTCTGATATTAAAAAAAAAAAAAATCTGGAACATCTGATATTAAAAAAATCTGTTATTAATCTGAAAGGAAGTCTTAGTGACTGTGTGTGTGCGTGTGTGTGTGTGTGTGGGAGAGGGGTGGGGGACAATGGTTGGGTGCAAAATAAAAACAGTCACAATTTACCTCAACCAAGAAACAGTTATGCAAATCAAAGATGGCAGACTTTGTTTTAATGCTGACTGTCTTGATGGCTGCTCTTTAGATTTTTTTTGTTGTTTGGCAATGGTTGTTTCCAGCCAGAAGGTGTTGCCAAACAACTAAATAAAATCTAAAGAACAGCCATCCAG
Organism: Acanthurus leucopareius; assembly: GCA_029814765.1. NCBI lineage: Eukaryota > Metazoa > Chordata > Actinopteri > Acanthuriformes > Acanthuridae > Acanthurus > Acanthurus leucopareius. Next base: position 9,655,361 of record JAQMCX010000017.1, on the reverse strand, counting down.
ACAATCAGTATTTTTTTCATTTTTACACAGACTTGCTAGTTAGCTTTAGCTTTACAGTTAGCCATGGCTCTCTCTCTCCCTCTCAGTCTCCTGCTCTCTCTTGCTTGGTGTGTCACATGTTAAGTGACATGTAATAAGTGTAGTTTATTTGTAGCACTAGAGACAAGGCTTAGCAAATTGGAGGCGTGGCTCTGCACCATGAAAAATCAGTCACCAGCTTCTGTGGCTGGTGTGGACCGACTAAGTGTAGCTCCCCTGGCAGCTCCTGAGCAGCCAGGTGTAGCCCAGGTGACAAATCCTGGATATGCCAGCCTTTCTCTCCATGCACTTCTATGTATCAGTCCTGTCTCTAAATCTGGCGTGGTTTCGGCCCGATCTCGCGAGATCTCAGTGTCAGTCAGGCCAATCACTGACGTTCTTTGAGTGACGTCACATGCGGTCACGTGACTCAGCACAGTCAATGGCACTCGTCTATCTTGCCGCGGTGATTCAGTCTGAATGTGTGCAGTGGGGGAAGCTGGTTGAGAGTCGGGCTGCAGGTTGGTAGAGGATTAATTTTGCTGTTTTACATCAAAATTCGGCTTGACACTCAATGTACTTTACATCACGTCGTAGGAGCTTTCTGCCGCGTTCCAAATTCAGTTGGAAGAGCTTGTGCTTCAGCCGTATTCTGTGGAATCGGTGAGTAAGGAAATGTTTGTGCTAAGTGTTAGCTTAGCTTGGCCTCCATTCATTTCAATGGACACGGTTAGTATGCTCACATGCCAAACTTTATGCCCGTTTCTTTATAATGTCAATTCATAAATCAAACGGAATGACAACTAAATCAGCCCACAAACTCTCACCCCCCCACACACAGGTCGTTTTGCCCACCGAATTACACACACACACCCCTTCACAGACTCTTATATGCACTTACCTCCCTTCTGGATTAGCAATCAAACTTGGACGTGGGTTTGAACGGACTGTGGTTGGGTGGGGTCAACGTTTTGTTTTGCTAAGACAAAACAGTGTGCTGGACTCTTGATCTCGCAAGTTATTCTGCTGATTTTGTTATTTCTGGTATTTTGAACTGTAAATTGTCATGCTAAATGAACTGAGCACTTGTTGTTTCTTTTTGAATGGCCATTCGTTTTGCATTTCTGACCATTGTATATATATGTGTGTCTTTATTATTTTTCCTTCATAATATATGGTACCAACACGCAACTTCAGTCTCTTGTCACTCCCTCCTTGAGCCGGACTCTAGTCTTCTGATAACTAGCCTATAAGCCTATTCAGCTATTACAGCATTACACTTCATTACTCTTTGTTATTACAATTCTGTAATGTAGTTGCTACATTTATGTCAGGGTTAATCCAGGGTTTATTGTTGGAGAAACACTGTACAGTCCCGGTGGGCACAGTGTTCTCCACACAAAAGTTAATGTAGTCTGTAATGCAGCTTGTGAGGCTGTCAATGTTCTCCCCATGAGGATCACAGAGTTCATCCCACACTGTTGTATCAAAACAGTCCTTCAGAGCCTCATCCGCTTCATTGGACCATCTCCTAGCGGTGCGGGTGACGGCTGGTTGCCTGTGTACTAGAGGTTTGTACACAGGCAGGAGGTGAACCAGGTTGTGGTCTGATCTCCCCAGGGGACGGAGGGGTGATGAGCTGTATGCCTCCTTGGTGTTGGCATAAAATAAGTCCAGTGTTTTATTGTCTCTAGTATGGCATGTTACAAATTGAGTGAAAGTGGGCAGTGTGGAGGATGGAGAGGCATGATTTAAGTCCTCAGAGATAAGGAGCAGGGCCTGTGGATGCTGTGTCTGCAGCCTGCTAGTCACTGAGTGGAGCACATCACAGGCTACATCAACGTTAGCAGAGGGGGGAACGTACACAGCTATGATGACGGCATGTGTGAATTCCCTCGGCAGATAGTGGGGCCTCAGGCTAACTGCTAACAGTTCAATGTCCTTACAACGGTGCTTATATTTAATGGTGAGGTGCCCAGAGTTACATCATCTTTCATTAATAAACATTGCCAGCCCTCCTCCTTTCCTCTTACTGCTATCCGCCCGTATCAGCTGGAAGCCGTCCAGCTCTGCGCTCGTGTCCAGGGTCACCGTGGTTAGCCATGTCTCTGTGAACACCATGATGCTTCTCTCGCAGTATTCACGCTGGTGCCGGGTCAGCGCCACTAACTCGTCCATCTTATTTGGGAGCAATCTTACGTTTCCCATAACGGTGGACTGGAGGACGGGTCTATGTCGTCTCCTTCTGGTACGGTACTCTGCTCTGGCACGGCTGCCCCGTCTCCTTACCTCGCGGGGGACGTCAGGCCTCTCGGGCAATACCACGGTGTTACGCAGTGCTAACAGCTGATCCCTGTTGTAAACAATAGGGCCATGGCTGCGTGCGGGGTCCCCGGACACAGTCAGAATTAGTGCAAAAAGCAGGAGAAAGGCCACCAAAAACACAGCAACCTTAGTCTCCATAGCACACATGTAATAAACAACAAAAACCCACGAAAGTAAGAAAAGCAGAAGTAAATAAAAAGACTTAGAAAGGAGGAAAAAGCTCAGTAGTGAGCAGGAGCTGCTACAGACACAGACTTCCATCTTTTTTTCTGACGCATACTACAAGTGAGGAGTATGAAGAGGAGGATTTCTGGATCCAGTCCTGGTGGAGTGTAGTCCTGAATGCGAGTTTTAACTTCCTGATAGAGGTGTTCAGGGATTAAATTGTATGTTCTTTGGACAGGCACCTTGTCTTTTAGCTGTATCTCCATCTCCAAATTTTTGATGCACATTGTATCCCAGTAACCCATTGCAAAAACATCACATTCTTCCCTGAGCATTTGTTTAACCTGCTCTCTCTGGTCTTCTTGATGGCTCAGGTCCACAGGTGGATCCCAGGGGTCACCTCGTGACTCTCAACTTGACTGCACAGGGGGAGCAAAACTGCTGTCTGATGCCTGAGGTGTCTTTTTCTCGGCTGTCTTTGTCTGCAATGGGTAAATGGCAACAACACTATGCAGCAGGCCAAGTGGTACGACTGCCAAGCACAATATCATTATCAGTTGTATTTTCCACAGTCATTTTGATTTTACAGCTATTTTCTGGAGGGAGCTTAATCAATTGTTCTCTAATGGCAAGGCCAGATGGCCATGGTGCCTCCAGGTTTGGCTCTAACACCGCATGTGACGCACTCATCACACTCTTGTTTAGCCTGCCACACTGTACCACCATCACTTTGCTGCTGGGGATGGTTACAGGTCCTCTGCCTACTCTGACTAAGTGGGGCTGATTTTCAGGCTTTTGCCTTTTTAAGACAGATAAAACAGATCTTGCAGTTCTGTGGCCTACCTTCAGTGCTGTGCACAATCTCTTAACCATACGACCAGCTGGAATATCATCTTCCCTTGTGTCATTGGTCAGGGCTAGTTCCTCAATTCCATTAAAGCCGATGATCGGGTGTTCCATGTCATCGTTGGCTACCAGGATGGGGACAAGGACGGGTTTGTCACTCATTCCAGCTACAGCGTCTTTGGATAAGGTGAATTCGATTCCCATCTATCCCGTATATGGAATGTCTGTTCCATTTGCAGCTGACAGCTCTAGTGATCCATCTTCAAGCAGCTCAGTCACCAATTTCACTTCAACGTCTGGCATTTTGTTTTCCAGTTGGTTCCCACAACTGATACCTGTGAACCAGTGTCCCACAGCACTGTAGTGACAACTCCTCCTAGAGATGCTCCCTTCCCTACCAGCTTCGCCATTTTCAGCTGTTTACTAGTGAGAGGTGTTCGTAGACTAAAGTGACCTGCTTTTGCTGTGGTTTCAGCAGGACAACGCAGAATTTCAGTTTTGCTTGTGCTGGCTATGATGATTTTCATTCGGCATCCTGATGCCCAGTGTTCTGTACTGGCTCACTTGTAACAGTGGTCACACTTTCCATCAGGGTCGGACTGTTGACATTTCTGACACTGTCTGCGATTTGCAGTCTTAGGCTGTGCTCCGTATTTTCGATTTGGCTCTTCACTAATTCTCCTTTGCTGAGATTGAGGGATCTGCTGAAGGCTTGCAATATGCATGGTGAGGTTCTGAATAGCCTCACATATGGCTTTGTTACCTTGGTCAACCTTTTCCATGAGTGCGTCACGTTTGTTTGTTTCGCTACCTCTGTTCTTGTTTGGTTTTGGCACATGTTCAGTTTGTTCATTTTCTTCACCAATTGCTGCCACTCATACTGTTTTTGATTTTAATGTGATTGACAGCTTATTCCTTCTTTCCATTTCCAGACTATATGCAGCCATAATTTTATCCAGAAGGACTTCATCTGTAAATTCAGGATTTTGCAAGTATGGCTTTATGTCTGTTCGAAAAGTGTCATCGTGAAGACCAGTCATTAATGTTTGAAGGAACTGCTTCAGAAAGAGTCAAGTCTGGTTTGAAGTACAGTTCAGAACTCATTCAAAACCAAAGACAATTTGTTGTCTGAGGTCCATAGCTCGCATCACAAACTGCTTGGGCGTTTTTTTGGGCTCCTGAACTGCGTGTGTGAGGGAGGGATAAAGCTCTGTAGCATCCTTTTCAATGTAATGAGTCCGTAGAATTTGTCTGAGGGCCTGCAGTGTTGCATCTATTCTACTTTCCAAATAACTCTTCAGTTTTGTTCCTGGAGCTATTGCTTGAATAACAGCTTCAACAACTTCTCCCTCATCATACCCTTTCTTTAGTGCCCTTTGGATTTGTCTCTCCAAACTTGAGTAGGTTAATTTGTCCTTTTTATTTGGTTCTCCAATTTGTCCAGTTATTTTTAACTCTCTCCTGTACAGCGGATGGACAAAAGACACACTCTGACTCACTACAGCAGCTGTTGCATTCAGGATTGAGTCTTCACTTTGTTCTGCTGTATTATTGGATGCAGTTTCATTTTTGTCCACACAGTGGTGCTCTTGGGTCGTGTTTTGAGGCAGTGTTTCATCGCTATTCTCAAATTTCTCTTTTAATTCATCAATTTTGTCATTCAGTCCTAGCAAAACAGACATTCCTTCATCCTCTCTTGAGATAATTCTCCTATATATTGAAGAATAAGCCTTCTCAACTTGTGAGGTAAGCCTTTGTAATGTTCATCCACTGTAATGCCAAGTGCTGCATATACATCATTCAATTCTGGTGCTTTCAGTGTCAGTAGCTTTTCTTCTATTTCTGCCACAATACTTTCCCACTCAGATGAAAGCTGTTGCAGTTCTGACATGATAGAAAACACCTCACCATTTGTGGTTTTAGACATCTGCAGACTCGGTTAGCAGCTAGCGTTAGCTCCTGCAACGTCCATGTTAGTCGCTCATCAATCTTCCTTCCCACTGAAGAAAAACTTTAACTGGGCAGAAACACCAATTTTATGTTGCACTCTCAAGCAGACATAACTCCATCTCACAGTTTGGCAACTTTATTCTTCCTGGTTCAACTTTTTTTCTTTGTTTTGATTAACAACACAACACACACAACATGGAGCAAACACGGACTTGTGGCTACACAATGTAAAAAAACAAAAAAAATGCGCTACTCTGCGCCAGCTGATGACATCACATGTTGAACTATGACCTTAATATGGAAAATATGAAATATAAGAAAAATTTAAATGCAAATTAAATAGCAAATGTTTACTTTTTAACCACTTTAGCTCACTTCCATCTACATTTTGAAAATGTAAATCAAATAATAATAGTAATAATAAATATTTATTCTAGGTTGTAACACATGCTTTCTATTTTTACTTTACTTATCCGTTTAGAAGAGCCACGGGGTGATGTTGGTGTCCCTGAACAGTTGGCCATCTATATACAGTTTATCCACAGCGAGAGAAGTCCATTTTCCCTTTTGCCTGTGGTCCTTCAGGATCGGGTATAAGACTTTGCACTTCTTGTTGATTTCCTTGGGAAACTGGTCGTTCATCCCAAATGTCGTACCTTTGAGCTCCCGTCCTTTGCTCTTCATGAGCACTTTCTGCTTGAAATGTTCAAATTTAGTGATAATAGGACGGGGACGATTTCCTCCTTGGGGTCCGAGGCGGTGAATGCGGTGGAAAGTGATGTTATTCACTGAGTCTTTGGGTATTTTCGAAGTGGATACCATAAAGTTTTTAACCAGGGCCTCAGGATTATCCAGTGCATCTTCGGGGATGCCATTGAAGATCAAGTTGTCAGTTTCTTTCAGAGTTTTATTTTCTTTTTTAAGAAGAAACTGCCTCCAATGGAACTGATGCTAGTCTTGAGTGGAGCTCAGCGTTGTGCCTCTGAAGGTCGTTTATTTGCTGGTGAGTGAACTCCAGACTTACTTTTAGATCTTTAATCTCCTGATGGAGCAGGCTGAGTACTTCCAGCTTTTTATTAATAGATTCGAGTACACCTATCTGGATGTCGGTGGTCGTATGATCACGCGTGTCAGTGGAGGAGTTGGTCTTCTTCCTCTTAGCTGGGTTTTCTGGGGGAACATTAATATTTGAGTCTTCCATGATGCACTGGTAAAAGTAGCGATCAATGAAATCCTCAAGGTCCTCCACTCTGGCTGGTAAAACAATGAGGTTGTCACTGTGAACTAACTATGTTAATAGTAACAGAAATATATTCAAAAGTAGAACTGAATGTTATTATCTGATCTAGCAGCAGGGCTAGGTTGACAAAAACGTGATATAAGCTCTTTAAGATATGATGGTGCCTGATCATTAATTGCTTTGCACATAAGAAGGAGGATTTTGAATTCTGTTTTGGATTTTACAGGTAGCCACTGCAGAGATGCTTATACTAGGGAAATAACGTCTATCATTTGTTCTAGTAAATACACATGCCACTGCATTCTGAATAAACTGCAGACTTATTGGGACAGCCTGATAATAAAGAATTACAATAGTCCAGTCAAGAAGTAACAAATGCATGGACTAGTTTTTCCACATCTTTTTGAGGTAGAATGGACCTTATAAAAATCTGCTGAGGTGAAAAAGGCAGTCCTAAAAGATGATAAAAAAGGAAGTTGAAGGACATTTCCTGATCAAAGATTACGCTCAAATTTCTGACAGTAGAGCTGGAGTAAAACCATCTAGAGAAGTGATAGCAATAGATGTCAAATTTGTCGGTTGTTTAGGGCCAAGTACTTTAGCTTTAGTTTTGTCTGGGATTAACATTTAAAAATTGTACTTCATCCAAGTCTTGACATCCCTAAGACATGCTTGAAGTTAAGTCAGTTTCATTCAGTTTTACAGATATTTTAAATTGGGCATCATCTGCATAGCAATGAAAATAACATTGTAATGTTGTATTTAACCCTCCTATTATCCTTGGGGTCAATTTGACCCCATTCAATGTTTATCAATCAAAAAATAACAGTTGACTTTTTTTTTGCTTCATATTTCATGACTTTTCCTAATTTGATGGGTACAGTTGATGAAGCATAAAATTATCATGATGATATTTATTAATTATTCTGTTAATTAATATAATTATTAATATTAATATTTTTTCAATCTGCTGAACACATATTGCACGCATTGGTGTTCCCCTGGAGTCAATTTGACCCCAAGCTGTTTTAGCTGTGTAAAACTTGTCTGTCTGTGTGTGACCCATGTGTGACCTAACATCCCCACACCTGCAGGTGCAGAGTTGATAGTTTTGAGTTGATACATGACATGGGGGAGGGGGAACATGGGGGGTATGAATGTGTGTGTGTGTCTATGTGTGTATGTGTGACCCATTGCTCACACCTGCCGAATAGAACTGATATTTCCCGCGCTGTGGAGGGCGGGGTATTCCCGCAATGACATTGGTAGTTCATTCAAAATAAGGGAGGAGCAAACATATAAAAGCTTGCACGGCAGCCCTCTATCCAAATCAATCCTCATTGTGCTCTGTGTATATTGCAATCTGCACGCTCTCCCTCTCTCTCTGTCTCTCTCGAAAATGTCCTCTGGGAAAAAGTTTACTGTCAATGATGTTTGGAACAACTCTTTGACAGTGAACATGACATAGAGGAGAATGTGTCTGGGACAGAGGATTGTATTGAGGAGGACCCTGATTTTGAGGCATTCTCATCTGATGAGAATGAGAGTGTTGACCCTCCTGTTGTCACTCAACCACCAGCAGACACAATCCCTTCCAAAAATGGGAAGATAATATGGTCCCTTTCCCCACCTCAACAGCAGGGTAAACTTAGTGTTGCCAATATTATCAAAATGGTTCCAGGCCAGATATGCAGTCAGCCATGTTGAAGACATCAAGTCATCATTTGAGCTCTTCATAACACCATCAATTGAAAATATTCTTCTTGGGATGACAAATTTAGAGGAGAAGCGTGTGTATGGGGACAGTTGGAAAGACTTGGATGTAGTTGTCTTGGAAGCCTACATTGACTTGCT
>JAQMCX010000017.1:9633748-9646863 GCA_029814765.1 Acanthurus leucopareius | reverse complement strand
GTTTCAGTGAAGCAAAGGGCAGAAGAATGTGCAAAATCCTTGTTGAATCTGTTGAGGAGAAGCAGCTCCTCCATTTTTGTTAGGCAGGGAGCGGAGGTTCGCCAGGTGTATGGCTGGGAGAGGTGCGCAGAGGCTGCGCTGTCAGAGCTTAATGAGCACGCCGGCCCGCATACCTCTCCTGCGTCTCCTCCACGTCCCGTACAGAGCTGCTGCTCCTCCGACCAAAAGTTCTAGAAAACCCTCTGGGTTCGTATAGAATGAGGGAAAAATGTCCGGAGAGGACTCCCTGATGGTTAGCAGGGCATCTCTACTGAAAGTGATTGGATTGGAGTGTCCAACCACATAGAAAATAAACAAGTGCTAGTATATCAGTGAGCTGTTTATGTTCAGTTCAACATCATGATCTCTGAAAGAATTCCAAAATTACAAAGCCACAAGCACAGTTAATACCATCAAATTTAAACTGACTTTGAGTCAGATCAAAATTCAGCCCAGGCTGTGGGTATTTCACTTCTCTTCACCCTCATGGATAAAATTTTTTTGATAACATTAGAACTGGTCCCTGATATTTACATAAAAAGTGTCTGTGACTTGAAAATGTCTGGTGTTTATAGATTTTTGGACTCAGTGTAACTAGGCTGCTGGAATGTAACTGGTATCTCTCAGCTTGCTTGATCTAGTCAGTCTCAGCAGTCCCTGGCTTGCTTAATTATTTAGCAATGACTTGTACCTGACCAGCATAAAGTTTGACTTCAGGACTTGATTTAACAGTGAGGACTCAAAGTGAACATTACACGACTCTCTGCACTGTATGTAACCTGTCTCATGTTTAATTTAATGTTAGACATAATCCCGTTTTAACCTTCTTGCTTCTCCTGCCCCACAACCTTAAATCTACATTATGTCCTTTGCTGCCATGCTGTGGGAACTCTCATGTTTTTCATGCATTACATCTTGGTTCATTTGTGCAGTTTGTTGTGGGATTTGTTTTATTTTGTTGTGTTAATTGTACATTTAATGTTAACAAGCTCTGGCCTGAAAGAAAAAAAAAATCATCGAATTGATCACATTTAGTCACACCACCAAACACTTTTTTGAGCAATTACAGCATCATTTATTCTAGGCCTTTTAAAGTCCTCCTGTACCCTAATGAAGCTTTTTATTAAAGCTCAGAACTTCTTTGTATTATATCGATTCACCAGCTATTAATTACATGTGCCTGTGGATGATTTAAGATCAGAAAATAAACTGATAGTACAGCAGTTGGTTGGAGCTGAACAAAAAGACAGGAGGTCCTTTTGACTCAAAAGGTCTATGTTGTGTTTGTATCTCCCAGAGAATACACAATTGCCTCTGATTAGCCTAATCATCCCCGTTGTGCAGTTGTACTAGACAAGGGGTATCAAGAGCTAACTGATCCACTGTAACCCATGAATGCAGCTGTGGAGTGACATCACATCAATATTTTTTATGCATGTGTTCCAGACTGTCCAACATCATTAGGGCCATTCCTCATCCCTCGGGCTGGTACTCTTTCCTCTGAAGCACTTGGATGAAGGCTGGGAAGAGATTCTGCTTGAAATTCTCTTATGAATGTGATCCCTGGCAATATAGATGTCCATTACAAAAGGAACAGCATCACAAAGGGTACATCTGTACATATCCGAAGCTTGAATTATATTCATCTCATCTCCGGGTTATAATAGTGGCTGAGAAGGGCCAACCACAATACAAACTAGGTGAACAAATCTGAATAGACATAATCCAAGGAAATTAAGAGAAAATTTTTTGTCAACTCGACAAAAGGTGTGCAGTATTTAGAAAACACATCTTAAAATAATACAACAAATGCAAATAGAGAAAGCACATGCAAACAGAAAACACAACAGAGGTGTTTTGAGAAGACACATAAGAATGACAGACACCTGCTTTTTTTTTCTTTTCCTAGTATTTACTAATACTCATTTTCTTGAAGTTGGTTGTGGTTTTGGGAGAAGAGCTAACTGACTGCGAATACTTAGCAGTCCATGATTTATTAAAAACTCAACTCTTGACATCAGCTTTACACTTTGAAGTACTTATTTGGAGCAAGTTAGTTCAAATCAAGTCAATCATGTCATACAGCAGCAGCCTCAGGATATTATATTATGAGCTCAAACAAACATAATTTCAGTTTTCAATTTTCACACATTTTTTTTTCTTCATTAGTAAAGTAGGCAGAGTCATAAGGCAAGCTGTCTGTACCATACCCAGATCAGAACAGTCTTATTTTGTAAAATTAAAAATAACTAATTTACTTTTTTTTAAATTTTACAAATTACATGTTTTGTGTATTTTTAAATTTCACCTTGATATAAACATGACTAAAACACCCATTTGTGATTGAGTAGTACATATGCAATTAAATCATAAATCGACTTTCAATCAAAGGTTTCACATAATCAGTAAGCAAGACATATGGATCAAGTCTTTTGACAGTTATATTAATCTGTAATTAATCGTTCTTACAATACTTTAGCCATTATGCTACTCCACCATTTAAGTCACTAATAAATCTAACCTAAAAATTTTAAGCTCTTGTGCAAGGAATTTGGAACATATTGCCGTCTGGAGTCTTTTAACACAAAATAATGGATTTGGCATTCTGTGCCTCAATCTTGCCCATTGTTTTGATACACCAGGACATCTTACAATTAACTTATATTCTCTCAACAAAAAGAAAACAAACAATTGTCCCCTTGTCCAGTAGCCAATCAGAATTGGACAGAAATGAAACTAATGCCAGATATATTGGTGAAAACAACATAGTTGACAAGGCACTTACTGTAGGAACTATGCAGAGTATTTCGCAGCACTCACAATTGGCTAGCAAATTAACAGCTTCAATAAAATCCACCTACCTAAAGTCCTCTATTATGGTGCTATTTGATACTAAGGCCTGGCTCTGTCAAAGCAATTATGAGCATGTGCCAAAAATGCTTAGTGATCGCCTTTGAGAAAACTTAAACAGCAGGAATATATTTCACTTTTAATGGCGCAGCACGGTTGATAACAAGCAGCAAAAATGATTAGTGCATCACAAAGGCAAAAGCCCTCATCAGTATAAAGATTTTTTTAATTTCACCACCATTTTTTCATTACAGCCCCAGATTTCAAAAAAGGAATCTTATTTGGGAGTTAATTTTAAAGGAATTAAAGTCTTTCTACATACTGGTTATTTACACTACACATACTAATGATTCTATAATTAGGTCTGAGAATCCACGTTAACTCCACCTCTCAATTTCTTCAGAGCGACTGCAACATTCTGTAGCTAAAATTGACTTTTTTTAGCTTCTGTTCTGCACTGGTCATAAAAGGGCAAATTAATGTATAAATGCTTTGCAAATGTAATGAACTGTGTCATTTTTAATTTTCAAACATTGAATAAAACAAGGAGGGTAAACGTCAAGTCATTTCACAAAAAATAATCTAATGCGGGATGTTGTTTAATCTGATTATCTGGGTGATTTATCTAGTATTCACACTGGTTTTCTAGTAATGCCAGTTATTGATCATATTAGTATTGCAGTCACATTTAGCTTGCCAGGTTTGCTGCAAGGTTTTAATTGTGATCACTGACAAACAACCCAGTAGAAGGCTGGGTGCATCAAGAAATAGTCAAGGCATTGAGTTCTTAAATGACTATTATTATTATTATTTTTATTATTATTATTATTATTATTATTTTACTATTTAAAAGAAACAGCATGTTAATAAGTGATCTTTAGTGAGTAGTCCACAATTTTTAACATGTGCAAGGCTGACCATTTTTCAGACTGTACTGGGATGATTGTTGTTATCTTTCTCATGGGAAAACCACACCTAGAGAACTTTCCTACGTGCTGAACTATCCCTGTAAGGTGCTATGCAGAATAGCATAATAATAATAATAATTTAATAGATTTTGAGAGTTTATGACACTGTACTGTTTGTTGACAACAATAAAGTGTAAAATATATATTTCTGGCTAGTCAAAAGGAGAAGGAAGCATTAAAATATCTAAGCAAAAAAAAAAAAAATACATAAATTCTAAATGTTAAAGAAATCCTTTAGTACACTCTGACTTCATGCAGTAGATTTATTTTTCTTTCCTGTGCCTCTTCCTTCTCTATTCCCTTTTTTATAGATGTTGTGTAGCATCTGTCCTATAGAGGAAATGGTCACAAAAGTCATTTGAATGAAAGATGCGGAATAGCATGTCTAATCACTGAAATAGCGAGGTAAGAAGGGAAGGAGAGAAAGATGGGGACCATCGATGATACACATATGAAATAGAGCAAAGCCCTACACAAAGCACTAAGATGCGAGTCAGCACAGCTGCCACTGGCATCTTGTTTAGGATTTGTAGTATTTCTTTTTCTCCAACACAAGGCATTTTTTTCTTTCTTTTGCTCTTAGAAACATAAAGCACACTCCCACCTGGACCTCATTCATCAGCCACACATTTGCATCAGAATTACTTTCAGAGGTACTGATGTTAAACTCTCAAACCACTGATTCTGCGCATCACTTAAGCCTCCAGCTTATCTCTGTTATTATAATTTTTTGGAGGGATTTATACAATCATATTTTGTGAGAGAATGTTGAGCCACACCATCCCCAAGGTGTTATTCCAAATGCATGCAGACACACTGACACACACTCATGTTTACCTATTTGGTGGCTTTGCATTGTGAAGTAAAGCACGCATCTTTCTGCAAATCCGCTTTGGCTCCGTCTTTGAATACTTCCATTAATTACCTTATTGCAAGTCAGGCTTTAAAAGTTAAGAGTGTTGATAAACTTTTATCTTAATTTTAACTTTATCTTGCAGTATGTTAACTGAAATATGAAGTGAAAAATAACACAGGTCAAACTTGCAAGGACACTGTGTTTCATGAAATATGCTTATTTTTAAAAAAGTTGGAGCACAACAAATGATATTTTACAGGAAGTAGAGAGGGGGCGAAAGAGTGAGACTTAAGGCTGTCCACAATTAAAACTTCCACTTAACTTGATGCATCAAGGAGAGCACAATGCTTAATGACCATCATGTGTGTTTCCTGCCTTTTGTGAGACATTCCATGTCATTTCCTCTAAAGTGTGCATTGCCTTTTTGTCTTTTCAGAGTAAGACTATTTATATCCAACACCTTTGATGCAGACTCACCAAAAATGAGCTTCTTGCCTGTCAATTGGACATTTTTGTAGTCAAAATTTAGCCACTTTAAAAGGGTAGCAAAGTTTCCCCAGAGGATTTCCAGGCTTTTATCTTTGAATTCTCTTGTAATTCCTTTTTTTTCGGGAATGGGGTGGGTTGAGGGGGTGTAAAATATTTTATCTTACTAACTAGATGAAAAGTACAGTGCACTTTAATCAGACATAATGATGAAGTTGTAAATATCCGTGTAAATTGGTTTAAAAAAAAAAACATACAACACATTAATGCGAGAAAATTAGAATTTCAATCCAAGTATAAATCTGTGTCACATTATTTTTGGAAATGAGACAGTAAGAACAGCGAGCAAATAAACATATTACTTTTAGTTTAATTGCCTTCTATATGTCAGAGGCAAATTCAAAAATTGTGTTTCTTGGTTTTTATTTTTAGTCTAATCATTTGCTGTTATATTGTGCATTTTTCTCCTACTTTTTATGTTGTGACCCCTCTCTGTCTTTGCTATCTCACCCCTTTTCATTTGTGATGAGTTTCACCTGTTCCTTCTTCCCTCCTTGTGTATTTCCTTGTTACTTCCTTTCACTTGTCAAATCATCTGTCTCTGTTTCTTAGTCCTGCACTTGCTCAGTGTGTCTCATAGAATAAAATCTAATACTAAATATGAAGTGAAAAAAGTTGGGAACTGAAACTAAACAAAAAATCCCTTTAGAGAAACTAAAACTAAACTAAAATGATAACGGCAGGTTAAAAATCTGATAAAAGAATTCAAAAATAAACGTCTTTTTTTAGTTTTTTAGCAATGAGATATCATGTTAATTTATAGTTAATTTTCAGATAAAACTGTTGAATTCGGGAGATTAAAAATTTAAAATTCAACATCTGAGGGAAATTGTTCATCAACTTTGAGCAACAAGCACCATAGATATAAACACAAATATAGTCAAAGTCCTGTCCTCATCTCACCACAGCCTGGCTTCCATCAACAAAGAAGAACATGCAACGCCCACGGGAGTGTTATATGGGGGCTGAGTCTTTTACAAGATGTGGGGACAACCGTCTCTGATTTCCCTTAGCTGCTTTAGCTTGAGTCCTATTTTTCTCATATTATATTCTTGAAACATTTTCTTTGACATCAGCTAAAAGTGGGCTGGGTAGCAGGGCAAACTTAGGTCTAGGCTGGAACAACTTAGCTCTTATTCCGGAGTTCTTCTTCCTTTTCCTGGGGCACTCTTACCACTTGAGACAGCACCCAGCAATGTAGTTGAAAGGTGACTCTGTGCTTGTCACATGGTCTGCTCACTCCAGTTAATTCAACCCCTTTGCTTCCAAATTGTTAGTGAATCAAAAATGTTGTGAAATTTAAAAGGAGATACTGGCCTCTGCATCTCCAAGCACTGGTATTACACCATTTTTTTCTTTTTTTAAACAGACCTATGAAAGCTGAACTGACAAAATTCAACCTGCCCCCTACAATGCAATTCCTCTTTGTCATTGGTTTCTAGAGCCAGTTAACTCCAAAGTGTATACCTCAAATGTTTCATATCAGATAGGAAAACTATATCTCATTTTGATCCACACCAGGATCTGCAGCAATGAAACTGGCATGTCACTCAGACAGGATATATGTGGTTGAATGGTATCAAGGAGATGAAAGGCAGAATATAGAGGATTGTGCTACCAGAAGGCAACATAGCAGATGTTAAGGACAGCGGCAGGTACCTTGAAATTTCGCAGACACATTTGAGCCATAAAGTGATCAATAGGAAAGCAGCATCAGCCAAGTACCTACAGAGAGTAAGGCAAGTACTAAGAAGTCAGCTGAATGGGAAGAACAAGATCTGGGCTGTCAACACCCATGCTCTGATGGTCATTAGATACCCAGCTGACATAATAAGCCAGTCAAAAGAGGTGATAGAGGCCACTCACATCAAGACAAGGAAGCTCCTCATATTACAGGGAGGGTTTCACCCCAAGTCCAGCACTCTGAGACTGTATACTAAGTGAAAGAAAGGAGACTGAGGGCTAGTGAGCTTCAGAGCCACTATCCAGGACATCAGGAAGATGGCCCCAGCTGATGAAGTGCTGGATGAATACCAAGGAGGAAGAGAGGCAGGAACCATCATGGGAGGACAAACCCCGACCACCAGCAGATGCAAGATGTGGCTGATATCAAAAAATCCTACCAGTAGTTGGAAATGGCTGAACTGAAAGACAGCACAGAGGCACTAATCATTACAGCACAGGAACAGGCCTTAAGTACAAGATCAGTAGAGGCCAAGGTCTACCACACCTGGCAGGGCTAGTAGAGGCTGCACAAAGATGCCCCCAAGACAATCCGGCACATAACAGCAGGGTTTAAGATGCTAGCAGGCAGAACATACACGGAACACCATAACCAAGAGGCCAGCATTGTATACAGAAACATCTGTGCCAAGTATGGGCTGGAAGTCCCATGGTCAAAGTGGGATACACCCTCGAAAGTAGCAGAGAATGCCTAATTACTAAGGTAAGATCCTATGAGAGTTAGAGATACAGACTGACTTACTAGTAATGGCTTACAGACATAGTAGTGGTGGACAAACAGCAGAGGAAGAGTGAATGATAGGATGAAGCAATCCCTAGTGATGGCAACATCAGGAAGAAGGAGCATAAAATACCAAGAACAGAGAGTGGAAAGGATTTGATAGGAGAAGGCAACAGTGGTCCCCATTGTAATCGCAACACACAGGGCCCCTAAAACAAGGGAGTGACTTAAGCAGATTCCAGGAACAATGTCCAAGATCTCTGTCCAGGAAGAGCTAAGTTACTGTGAAGGAGCTTCAGGATCTGCTAGAGGACCCAAGCTTAAAGGAAGAAAGACCGCCTGCAAGAGGGAGTGGGGAATTTTTTATATATATATACTATGCCATGATTGTGTGATTGTATATATGATTGCACTATGGTTCTACTCCTGAGCAAAAACTGCATTTGTGCAAGAAATCAATTACATTTGCACAAGTTCAGAATGTTGGAATTTTGCATCTTAAGGTGTTTAACTGTTCACTGTTAAAAAAAGGGACTGAACTATCTTTTATCGTATAGTACAACAATAATGTTTCATATAAATGACTTTTCCGTGCCAATCACAAAATAAATTCTTTAGATTTATTAACAAAATTTATATCTGTGTCATCATCATTTTGCCCTCTTTTGACTCCCACCAAGAGGAGAGAGGTCGCGCAACTTGACTGGGAGATACTATAGTAAGTTTGACCACTATGCTCATCAATGGGAGCTTGGTAGCCTCAGTCCTGGACTGTAGCTGTGTTGGGGAGATAGCTATGGCAACGAAATGTACATTTACATCAATTTGTGTTTCTCAAAGAGCTGTAATCTGTCTGAAATTAATCTTTAGTCATTGCAAGTTGATAATTAAATTACCTGTTGTTAAAAACAATTCTTTTAAAAGATTTGTTTCCATAAATTTAGATGATGTTTGGCACCAGACAGGCAGCAGCAGGTCTGTTAAAACAGGCACTGTTTACATATCATCTTCATGATGACATTTCAGCAGTGTTATTTGTAGAGTGTTAATAAGGTTTGGATATTTTGAATACATAATGAATGAATGAATTAAGGAATATATAAACTTAACTCTAGAATTGTGTAATTTTACAAACAACTTTACAGAGAATGTGAGTTAACTTAAGTTGTTATCATCAAAATTAAACACAATATTGGGATATTCATATATTTATTAACTAACATTAAGACCATTAGAATATGAAACATTGTTTAATACATAAAGAAAATGAACCAGTAAACAAACTATATACACAAAATGACTCAAATTTAAAAAATGAACTAACACTAACCTAATTCTACGCTAAGGCTACTATGAGGCAGGGAATGTCAGGGAAAGCCAGCAATAAAAAAGGGATAGAAGTGACAGGAAAGAAAGAGAGCAAGAAAAATCAATACAGCTGTGAAACTCTAGAGTTAGCCATTGAGGAGGTCAAGGCAAGCTTGAGGGCAGCAGCAAAGAATTATGGTGTCCTCCACACCACCCTCCACGATTATAAAAGAAAAAAAGAAATACCCATACATACCCCAGCCCAACTCCACCCTGCTGCCTGAGGAGGAGCAAGCCCTGTTGACTTTAATCTTCTGGATGGCAGACCATGGGTTCCTCATCACCCAGCCCATCTTCAAAGACCTGGTCTTTGGGATTATAAAAGGAAGTGGAGGGCAGATAACACCACTGTCAATTTAGAGAAGGGGCCCAGCAATGTAGGTAGCAATGTAGGTGGTGCAGGTTCAAGGCTCATCACAAGGAACTCACCTCGAGGACAGTGGACTCCCTCAACTGGGTGCATTTTCATGGGGCAACACCTGAGGTCACTGACAGATTCTTCCAGTTTTATGAGGGCCTTTACCAAAAATGTGGCCTGGGGAAGAAGCCCCACTCTCAGCTGTGATGATATTGGGTCCAGGAACAAGCCACAGTCGAGGGAAAAGGTGTTCTGCCAGGAAGGAAGGAAGCATGTGCATCTCCACCAGCCGAAAATGCAGGAGCATATCACGGTCCACTGCTGCGTGAGTGCAGCTGCTGAGAGCATCCTGCCATTCATCATCTACTCTGGCTGCCTCCCAAGCAATGTGTACGGCCTGGATGGTCCACAAAATGCCCTGTGTGGAGTGCAGGAAAAGGGATGGATTCAGAGCCTTTGGGGTAAAGCGGGTTTTCCCCACTACTTAAACATGTGTACCCCACTGCAGTGATCCCCCGCAACATCCAAGCAGGGTTTGAGAAGGCAGGGATATTTCAACTCCTTTGGGAGGCTGTGGATACAAGCCAGGTAAGTCAATGTTAACACTATTACAATGAGATATCCATTCTCCAATTTTACTTACAGTGCTTTTAAAATTGTACTAATGAGTTTTAATATGAGAAAAAAAGAAAAAGGAGATACAGCTTGACCAGTATTTAATTCTTCCCACTCTTTTAGGACTTAGGAAGCATTTGTGTTATTTTTTGTAAATTACTGTCTAATTTTTTTTTTTTTTACAGCTATTGTTTTTGTTCGTTTTTTCCTACTTATAGTTTTTTTTTAACATGTCCTTTGCTTTTGATGCCTAGAAGTGGAAGTGATGTGCCTTCATCCACTGCTCCGTCCCCTCTCCAAGCCCCGCCATCCAGCACTCTGTCTCCAGTGCTGCTGTTCCTTCTCCCACACCATCTAACACTCCTGCCACTCCCTTGCCACCCAGCACTCCATCTACGGCCAAAAAGACAAGCTAGTAGGATGAGTTAAAAGATAAAAAGAACATCTTTACATTGTTTTGTGCCACCATGCACCAGTACGTCATGTTACATCCTGACCATCAGTTTTCACACTTTTTCCAACTAACTTAAATCCACAGGGCTAACTTCAATCCTAAGACACACTTCCATGTTTTTAGGAGGCATTTTTAAATGGAAGACTTCCTGGTGACTGTTTGAGGACTGAGGAGCTACGTTAATGTTTTATAGCTGCAAAGACAAGTTTAGCAGCTATTTAAAATTTTTTTGTGTCTCTTTTTATGATGAAAAGCACCACAATGCATAGAAATGACATTAAACTAAGATGATACAATGATTATAGTAAATTTTAAGTCTTTATCAATGGAGATCATGGGAAAATTCTCCTAACCATCATCTGAAGTGTGGTCTTAAAAAAAAAATCATTTGAAGGGGTATGTAACCCTTCCCCTTTGCCCTACCACTCCATCCAAACAGGAATCAAGACACCCTACCCCAAAATTAGATCATGCAGAACAGAGGTGTAGGGCTAAGGGGTAGGGGTAAGGGGTGAATTGGGATTCACCCTAAGTTATTAAGTGTACTCTGGCCCTACTCTATATGTAAAATGTCTTGTGAAAACTTACCGTGAAATTTGACACTATATAAAAGGAATCCAACTCAACTTTTGCACTCAAAATAGTGTGAATATGAAAGTATGCCAATTGAGACTCAGCACAAAATTAACCTGTACTAGAATGATGATAATAGAAGTGAATGGAGAGGGAAAGGAACAGTTTATGATCTAAAACATCAAGGGCAACATATATCAAACACGATGGAGGCAGTGTTATGTCATGGGCATGTACGGTCGCAAACAGAGCGAAGTCCCTAGTGTTTATTGTTGATGTGGCAGCTGATAGAGGTACCAGGATGAATTCTGTTCAGATTTAGCTAAATCAAAACTGAACTGATGGCGCTTCACAGTGCAGATGGTTAATGACCTAATACATACTGTAAAATCAACCAAAGAACTCAAAGGCAAAAAATTAAGTATTTCTCAATGACATACCACCAAGCAAATGGAAACAATCTGGCACCGGAGTGGGGGAGAGCCCAACGTTTGAATTAACAGGGTTTTCCTCATTTCAGGGTTAACAGACTCAGAGTTTTCACTAAACCTGCTTTGTGAAACAGACCTCAGGAATACCTGAGTTTTCCATTTCACAAAGGGAGGTAACTCAAACCAGAGAAAGAGGGGTAACTTTAGCCTGTTTCACAGACAGAGGTAACTTAAGCTCTCGGTCAGTGTCATGACCTGGCTCAGGTGGTCACAACAAAAAAGGAAGAACACCATGATAAACATTTAAATAATTCAAATAAATATTTAAAATATAATCAAATATAACCAAATTAGACCATATTAAGTAGCCAAATCAAACATTTAAAGAACGGGATGTGATAATCAGTAAGTCAGTTGTGTAACATGTGAATGAGTGAAAGAGGTGTACGTGTTTGATAGTGTTGTAAGGTGCAAACACAACAAAAGGCAAAATCAGGACAGCATGAACAAACCAAACCAAACCAAACGGTGGTGTGCCTGTGAAGACAGCCAGTGTAGAGAGAGAGACTTAGTTAGAGCAACTGCAGGACTTAAGTAACTTCATCACACTGGGCCCAGGTGTGCGGATTTACTCCAATCAAGCCACTGCAAGTGAGAGGGACAGGTTAGGGACACACCTCCAAGATGACAACAGCAGCAAAGACACTCCCTGATGATCCCACAGGGGCATCATGGTCAGTTACCGTGGTAACAGACTCTATGAACCTAACGTGGTTGGGACCAGGTTTTTCTCAATGAACCTCGAGTTTCTCTCTGTTTCCGCCCTTTTTCAGCCACACAAGGTATTTGATTGCCGTATTCATTCAGTCAGCAGGCGAGTTTTGGCGTAGCATAGTCCTGCCGTCTGTTATTTAAAAAGTTATTTTAAAAAAAATCAGTCAGTAGGCCTTTATTAGAAGTCCATTAGGCACAGAAGGTGGCGACTTTTTTCACTCACATGGCATGTCCTTTTGATAACGATCCTGTGGATGAAGGTGCAGCATTACTTCGCAGAGAATTAAATATTCGGCGGGAGATGGTTATCAGACCGCGCATAGATGTTCTAGCATTTCCAGACAATTATCTTTGTACCGTTTCACATCACAGTCCATCATCTACATACACAACCTAATCCGTCCCTACATTTGCAACCTTACCAACCATGGTCATGCTCTCACATCTCAGCAGATATTGTGTGTTGTGCTGCATTTCTTTGCAAATGGGAGTTTTTTGTACAATCTCAGAGATGCAGATCACTTAAGTAAGGCAACGGTATGCAGGGCGGTCATAATGTGCCTTGCCCTGAGACGGCTATTACCCGTCTTTGTTGTTTTCCCTGGACATTAACTTTTCAGAGCCATCAAGGAGGAGTTTCACAGGATTGCAGGTGAATGATGTAGAGATCCATTAAATGAATTTTAAATTATATTCTGTTAATGACACTGTGCTTCAACCTCAGACTGGGATTAGTAATTTGATTTCTTTTAGGATTTCCCAGTGTGATTGGCTGCATAGATGGCACACACATCCCCATCACGGCTCCCTCACATAATG
>JAQMCX010000017.1:9612233-9624606 GCA_029814765.1 Acanthurus leucopareius | reverse complement strand
GCCAAATAGGAGAACCTTTGGTGATATATTCTCTCCAGGTATCTCCTCCTCATCCTCCTTGCAATAATGTACTCCATGTACGCCGAGAACAGACCAGGTTGGAGCTGGCGAGTTTTCAGCACACCTTCCATGCAGTGTTTTGGCACGAAATTGTCATTGCGCCAAGCTGAATCTGTGGACACCTCCCCCTGGTAAGCCGCCACACCCATCTCGGCGCAGCCTGGTCTACCAAATTGCCAAATTGGCTGCCCACGGTGATCCGCCAGACGAAATTACCACTGCGTGGGGTGCGCCACGCTCTGCCACCCTGCGCTGCGCCACGAAATTAGAGCTCATAGAGACAAACAACCATTACTGCTCACATTCACACCTACAGGCCATTTTTAATACTACTACTAAACCTACAATGCAAATCTTTGGACTGTGGAAGGGAGTTGCAGCAGGAAAGCCACGTGGACATATTTAAATGCTCAACAGGAAAGAAAGAAAATAAAGCTCACCAAAACTATCTTGGTTTGTCCTTCCACCAAGCACAGGGCCATGATTTTAGTTTTGGATGGGCCAAATTAATAATGGCTAGGCTTTTTATTTACACAAGTTAGCATACCGCTGTTTACTGTATTAAAACAGAAATGATATCTTACTACTGCTATGTGTGATATATAGTGAATTTTTTCAAGACAACTTTAGGATGTGCCTCTTGGAAAGTGGGAAGGCCTACGCTGGCTGCTTTCCAATCTATAATAATCCCTAACCCTGGTCAAAATAAATGCTTATTTGCTGAGTTAGGTGTTTTCACTGGTGATCCCTGGCCATTCCTCCCCGACTTCATGCCTCACATTTCCCAGCTTGCTGTGTCCCTAATGCCCTCTGAGTCAGAGTCTGGTCAGAATTACTGCAAATCACTTTGCTTCAATTGTACATGTCCTCAACTTGGGTCAGCCAGTCTTGAAAGTATTTTTCAGTCCTGGTCCAGCTGTGTTGGCTGGAAGGCTGCTGATCCAAGTTACATTGCTGTGTTACTCACTTTCCCCCTTGCATTCACTAAAGATTGGCTGAAAACATTTTTCATAAAGAGATATCAGACACATTGCAAAACATTTGGTTTTGCAAAGTATGTGTTCTGTAATTTTAATGAACAGTTATTTCCAAAAACATTTTTTTCACAACTTTACAATCAGTGTGGGTAATACTGCCTGTGTATAGTATAATTAATTAAGTAGAAAAAAACATAGCAGGTACACTTAAAATACATATGTATGACTGCATGTGTCTCTGCATAGATAATTTCAAGTGAAGATCTCACCTAAGATTTTACTTCTCAGGACTAATGTCCTGTAAGCATTATTGTCTGCTTTGAGCATAATCTGAACATAAAAGTAAAATGAACATAAAATGATGTTGCGCTGTTAATTATTTTAATATGTAAAGAAAAATTGAGTTAGTGGTGGTGCAATGCAAAAAGAAACAAATCTGTGATGATTTTTCAAAAATTTAAAGGGTAAATAATTTATTAACTGTCTGAATGTATCTTAAATATGGCTCAGTAGTTCTAGAAAACAAGGTCCAAACTGCTATCCAAAAATGCTACCCAGACTTACTACTTTTCTCCTATTTCATCTGTCCCACAAAATGTTACTGCCCCCCCTGCCTCTCAGATGAATTAAATTACTGTAATGCAGGGAAAAATATTGTTTGTTTTTTTCTTTGTTTGTTTTTGTTTTAAAAAAAAACTTGCTTTTTTAAAGCAAGCTTTAACTTGCTTTAAAAAAAAACTTGCTTTTTTATTTTGTGACTAGGGTTTTCAAAAATCAGACATAAACACAAGAGAAAAAGACAAGGAGGTGGAGGAGGGAGAGGTCTTGTTTTTCCTGTTTTTATCTCCTTACTCTGTTGTGGCTGCCTCGTCACACTGCACAAACACCTGACGGCCTTCTGCTAAACAGAAAGTAAATTCAGCTCTGCCATGCGATAACCTGGTCTTGCCTGTGCAGCACGAAAAGACACCTTGTGGACATGGTTAAGATGCTATGACACCTCTCTTCCCAACCCTGCTCAACCACTCACTCCATTTCAGCTTGTTTACTCACTATTTAGGATTTTTTTTTTCTCTCTGCACACATGCTTTTCTTTTCTCTGCTGTCTTTGATCTGGGCGTTCAGAAGTGTTTTTTGAAATGCTCTGCTTTTGTTCCCCCCTCGGTCCCGTCTTTTTTCCTCCAAGCAGCTTCTTCAGAGGAGAAGGAGCGTCTAATTCTGTCACATTTCTCTGTCTTTGTGTGTGTTTGCACTGGAGTGTGTTTGTGTGTGCTGCACTGTGCGGGCCCTTGTATACTGGCTGAGAAATTGACTGCACAATAGCCTTGTGACTTTAGAATAGCTGCTGTGAATTTATCTTGACAGTGAAGGGGAGGTCCCTTTAGTCTATTGCGGGCATCCCCGGCCATCATCAGCGAAAAGGGTTCCATGTCCACCAGCTCAGCTCTCCAGAAGATGGCAGATGAACACTTGAATTTTATTGACTTATTTTACATACTACTCTTAAAAAATATGAGATGTTAATAAAAGAGGAGATGGAAGTCAAACAGCTTGATCTTTGAACTCCCCGGTTGAAGCCTGAGGTTTCGGTTGAGCCCTCAATAGCTGAAGGAGAAAGCTCTATTTAGAGAGCTAAAAAAAAAAGGATGGCATACTCAAAGCCTTTAGAGCATTTCAGGACCAGACTTAGACTGAAGTTTGTTTACGGACCTCAGATTTTCATTAATAGTCAGATATCAAGAAGGTAAATGTCCCTTTCGAAGATGTGCAAAGTAGTCTCTGTTTGTAATATCAAAAAATGTGGCTCAACTTGCCTTAAATTCTTATTTTCTTAAATTTGTAGTTTCAGTCCCTTATTCTGTCAATACTTATTTTGTGTGTAGAGATCTAAGAGTGTGGTGACAATTAACCACAGTTATTTGGAAGAAAAAATTAGGGCAAATAATTTCACAACAGGTTATACCATTAAAGACATTGTTTGAGAGACTTGAAAAAACAACATATACCATGGTAATGAAGAAGCTTTGGAGGATGTTATCTTTGGATAGAGTCAGGTTTGTCATGTTCTGCAGTCTGATCATCACTGGTATCTCCGTTTCACCCTAAATGCATCATGATCTCTCACTCACTCCTCAGCAAGTCTTCACTGCCATCAGCCTCAACCACTTGCCCCTGTTCACCACAGTATATAGACCACACTTACCCTCTGTTCACTGCCAGATTGTCCCTTTGCAATGCAAGACTTTCCAGCATTTATCTCTGGACTGATCACTTGTTGCAGACCTCGCCTGTTCCTGGCCTCTGCCTCTTGCCAACCCTCTGGTAACATTTTAGCTTTTTGTTCCTTGGGCACTAGCTCAGTAAAATTAGCTAGTGCCATCAGGTGTGTCCAGGCTGTTTGTTGCTTGGCCTTTTTGTCACTCCTGGTTAAGCTGGTTAATTCCAGTTGTTGTGTTGAAAACAAAGAGACTCAGTTTTTTTTTTTTTTTTTTTTTTTTTTTGAGAAGTAGATTGTTGCCCGTGTTTTGAGAAGAGGATGTGGATCATTGTTATCTGCCTGCTTCACCTCCAGTTACCTTAAGGAAGACACCTTTATGTTCAACTGCTTATCTGTCCTTTTAATTACCAATAAGAGTCATTATCAATTATAATTCCTGTTCTGTGTGTCACATTTGGGTCCGTACACACCTTATTTCAAGGTTAGCATTTTTTCCCCTGTTTTATTGTGTTTAGCTTGGCTAAACAGCTACCGATTGTCACCTTGCATAGGTTTAACAGGTAAATAGAGTATCAAAAGGATGCCAATCATTCAATCAATCGGTTTCTCATCTAACTCAACTTAGTGATTGTGCTTACAGAAGGTACAAAGAAAAACCAAAAAGAACCCAACACAGACTTGCACACAGGATGACAAAGTAAGGCAGGGTTAAAAAGTTTTGTCTGTTTTGTGCCGCAAATAGTAATGTGTAGCCTTTATATACAAATTAAGCTGAACTGTTACTATATATACTATCATGGACTTCCATGATAGTATATATAGTAACTTCCCTGAGCTATACAATTAGCCAATAAGTTATATGTCTTTCAAACAACTATTGTGCAACCAGCCAAAAATGCCTCCCTTAAAGCATTTGATGGAAGTTTATTTTGCAAAAAAATAGAAAAACAAATAGGTATGTTATCGACCTGTCTTTTGCCTTTTATCTTGGATGATCTGCATTTCTTGCACATCATGGTGCTTGATCTTTTTGGTTCATAACTGTTCTTGCCATTACCCTTGATAAAGAGTCTAAGGAGATCAATCAAAATCAAGACAGGCTATTTAACCAAGTTTATTTAGGCAAGGAATATTTAAGCTCTATATGTACATGCTATACAAGCTCTGAAGATATAGCAAGACTGTGAGAATAAAGTAAATTAATTAATTAATAAAATTTAAAATGAGCAACTCTGGTTGTGGCTCTCACTTCTCGTTTATTCTGGATTTACTCAGTATAACTGAGTGGCCAGTTTATGAGAATGGATAAACCAGTGTGGATTGTTGTTTTTTTTTATGGCACTAGCAGACTCAAAGCAATAACCAGTATGAGGATTTTAAATTTACAGCAACTTCAGAGGGACTAAAGACAAATTCTGGGATAGTAACATCTCAGGTGATCGCATGTCTGGGCTCTCTCTGACTTCCAGCAATATAACATTACCGTTAAGTGTCAAATATCCTATACAATGAGGAGAAAGTGCAGCAGCTAGTCTGGCCTCTGCATTGTCACATTTCCTCCTTTACTAAAGCTGTCAATCAGTGCCATGGCCAATTTGAGCAACCTAAACCTGCTTCTGACTGGTTTAATGGTTCTGATGATTAATGCCACAGTTAAACTAGATTATAGGGTCACAAAAGGAGTCTAGTCCACCAATCCCCAGTTAAAATAATACATGTAGAAGTTAGTCAGAGCAGAAATTCCATTGCAATGAAAGACTGAGCTGTAGAGAGGGAAGGGTAGTTCCTTTTGTGTCCACTAGAGGAGACCTGCTCTATAAAACTACTCCCTTCAAGAAGGACCAGGCTGTGCAGGATTCAACTCTGTCTCCTCAACCAGAGTGATGGCATGTTTTTGTCTGAAATAAATGATATCTTAGAATTAAGCTGATGAACCTCAAATTGACTCACTATTTTTTATTATTTTTAATTATCGCAAATTATTTAGCTTCATTTGAATTTGTACTGCTTTGTAAATGATTTACTACTTATTTTTTCACCTTCTACTCAGAAGTGACTAGACAATATCTGATTGTGCCCCAATTTATTATGATAATAAATTTGAACAAAGCTCATTTAGCAAAAGTTAAACAAAAAATAGCAAAAAAAAAAAAAATTGAATTAATGTTTGGGTCAAATCTGACCCATATTTCATCAATTTAAAAACATCCTAATTGACATTTATTTGCCTTGAATTGAGTTGAATTTACTTAAAGTTACCCAAAATTAATTCTAGAATTTATATTTTTACTGAAGGCACACATGATCAAGAAAAAAGTTTGTTATTAGTAATCTTGCATAAAATTGCCATATCTTATATGTATCTTTTTTCTCAGTGTACATGTGGTGCATGCGTCTGCAAACATTATTCTACAGTTACCAGGTTTCTCACCTAACTATACATATGCATCAACAACACTTACAAGGTGAGTGAATACATACATATGATGAATACATAAAAAAAGTTTATCATACTAAAAAAGTTTATCTTAATTGCTTCCGTAGCAAAAACTGTAACTTGATTCAATCAAAAATAAAATAGTCAAAATTTCTTGGCAACTATTTATGATCGATAAAGTCCTTTTTTGAGTAAAAATAGCTAATGATTCCAAGTTTAAGCATCTAGATTGTGAATACTGCCTAATGTTCTTTAACAAGCAGTCAAAAAAATCCCAAATATTTCCAGTCACACAAGAGAGACTTTACAGGAAAAGAGAGACATCATATCTTTGTTGCAAAATTACATTTTTCTACCAAGACTAAGTTAGTTCAATGCAGTGCATTTTGTTAGTTTGTTAATTTGCCTGCTTATTAAAATTGCAGTGATTCATTCTCTCTCTGCCACTCTTATTTTTCACATTTAGGGTTCAAAAAATTATTTGATGTATTTAAAAATTAATGTCACAATTTATCATGTTTGTTATAGTTCTTTCTTTTTTAACACTGACAGGCAAAGTAGTATTCATAGCTGATCTGCATTACCTTTAACAAGCTGCACCTGTTAAACTATCGACTGAACATACATACAGGTGTACAACATGTCCTATAGTAATCTATCAGTTAAGAAAGTGTATATTGATGTTATAGGGATTACAATAAAACAGCACAAAACTCAAAAATGTTCTTACCCTCTTCACATTCAGTGAATTTTGTTTATTGGTCCTAATCAGACAATACTTACAGTTCTAGTGCACCTAAGGCAGTAACAGCTAAAGTCATTTTGTTTTTATCAACAAATGATAGAAAACAACACACTGCACATGCTATATGAATCATTAAAACTAGTCACCAATTTACGAAAAAATTGTTGATAATTGATATTTGACTTTTATCTTAAGGACTTAAGTGTAGTGTGAAGGAATATTTCACACTGCACACTACACGGTGAAGTTAAAGACTTAAAATCTTCTATTGCCTTATCTGTTTTGTTCTTGATGTGTTAGAATGTGAACTCTGTGGCCAAAATACAATCCATTTTCATTGAAATTTGTGCTCTGTTTTTGATGTGCTTAAGGAGCTGTTGGTTGACTTTAAAGATCGCCAACCAATGTGACTGACCTTAAGGTCACAACTTGCTAATCTCTAAGGCCGCAGAGGTTAGTGACTTGATGTAAAACTCAATGGACTGTTGATTAACAACTACACGGCAGAGCATAGGTAAATCACCAGATTTAAATATAAATTACTGAACATAGGGTGATTTTTTCCTTGCCACTTGCATTTCAATTAACAGTCATTATAAAAGTTTTTTCTTTTCGTATGAAGCGCACACAAAAACTCTAATTTTTGTGTTCCCATTTTCTACTGTAGGTGTGCAGAAGCACTAACAATAATAAAAAAGATAAGCAAAATCAAAGTACAAACAAGAATTCATCAAGTGGAGCATGATAGTTAAAGTACAATGCTCCTTGACAGACAGATGTGAAAGACGAGAAGATTTTTTTTTTTGTTGCATTTGTCGACTCTTCTTGACAAAAGAGGGCAGTATTATTACATTGAAAAAGTAAGCAAACTTTTACTTTGACACACAACCCACTAAATGGATGTGTGTGGATGAGAGACAGAGGGAGAAATAGTGTGTGAATGTGTGGTATTTGGAGGGATGTGTGTGTGCAGTGTGCCTTTGCCTCAATATTTGCAATTACTCATTGATGAGGATGTTTGTGTACAAGTGCAGATGTTAAAATATACGCATCTCCTTTTTCTCTGACACACACACACACACACATTCACACAAAAACAGAGAGACACACTTTCCCTTTCAGCAGTAGTTGCAGAGTATATCATGCCCTCTTTACTCCATTATAAAAACATGGTAAAATACATGAGTATGGCTGTGTCTCTATGACCATGTGACCTGTCAGTACACACACACACACACACACACACACACACACAAACACACACACACACACATATATATATCTCAAGAAACAAGTCTTGTTGTTGTCATTACATCATAAGCTAAAAAAATCTTTACGCAATGTAATTCTAGTTAGCATTCACATTCACATTCAACAAAAAAGTATGGCAGATGAAAAACTCATTGAAAGCCAGCATCATAATAAGAGTACAGTCAAACAATCAGGGCTGAGCACACACTGGCCTCATCTCACAAAAAAAGAAATGCTAGTTCTAAATACAATGGCACCAGTGCTGTATGTTGGAACGGGCTTCTAGTATATGCCGCCAACTAATCCTTCCAGTGCCAAGTATTCTTCAAATTGCATTAGGTAATAGCTCATTCATTATCAATGTTGGGACCTGGGCTGCAGCCATCGTTAAATCCTGATCACACAGGGTGCACATTCTTACACACACACACACGCGCGCGCGTATGCACATACACACACACTCATGCGAAAACAAGGAAATCGGGGGCCCGACTGTTTGGGTTTCCAAACATTGCCCGTAGATAGAGAGGAGTGGAGGGAAAGTGGTCCCAGCAAGTTTGCTCACTGAAGGGTGAAGAGACCAAGGAGGGCCCGGGGGGGTTTTAGCCAAAATTAGCCAAATTCTGAGTTCAAAGTGTGAGTGTTTGTGTGTGTGTATATGTGAAAAGCATGCCTCTAGTAAAAGCCACATCTTTGTGACCATTAGGTTTTTGTCTTACTGTGCTTATGTCCTTGCAGCACAAATACACACACACCACAGCAGTGCTTGTGGTGTGTATGTATTTGTTAGTGTCTGTTTATGTCCATGCCTGCATGCATTATTGAGGATATCAGTTTTACAAAAATTGGCTAAAAGGGTAATTGTGCAATATAAATTCACTTGGATTTTCTGTGAGAAAATAGAAAGACAGGTATATATCTTAAATTTTAGAGGGCAAGATTGTATAGGGGTTTTTTGTGTAACTGCATTGCTTCTAGGACAGCATGGTGGTACAGTGGTTGGTACCTTTTTCTTTTTTCTCATAGCATTGAGGTTTGGGATTTTTGGGCGGATCGGTGCAGCGTCTGCAGTAATGCGGACTCTGCATAGATCCGTCATGGTGAAGAGGGAGCTGAGCCGAAAGGCAAAGCGGGTCGATCTTCGTTCCTACCCTCACCTATGGTCATGAGCTTTGGGTAGTGACCGAAAGAACAAGATCGCGGGTACAAGCAGCCAAAATGAGTTTCCTCCGTAGGGTGGCTGGGCTCTCCCTTAGAGATAGGGTGAGAAGCTCGGTCATCCGGGAGGAGCTTGGAATAGAACCGCTGCTCCTCCGCATTGAGAGGAGCCAGATGAGGTGGCTCAGGCATCTAATAAGGATGCCTCCCGGACGCCTCACTGGTGAGGTGTTCAGGGCACGTCCCAGCGGTAGGAGACCCCGGGGCAGACCCAGGACACGCTGGAGAGACTATGTCTCTCGGCTGGCCTGAGAATGTCTCGGGATCTCCCGGCAAGAGCTGGACGAAGGAGCTGGGGTAAGGGAAGTCTTCCCTGCTTAGGCTGCTGCCCCCGCGACCCGACCCCGGATAAGTGGAAGAAAATGGATGGATGGATGGGTTTACAGTTGACTCCTAATTAAATGGCCTGCAGATATGAATGTAAGTGTGAATGTTTGTTTGTCTCTACGTGTCATCCTGGGTGCATCCAAATTGTGCCTAGTGTGAGCTTGGGCCCACTAAGACCCTGCAAAGGATAAGTGGTTGGATGTATGAATGTGTTACTGCCACTGAAAGCCAAGACAATGTAAGACAATGTAAGAATTTCTATGATCAGCTTTGAGTTCCATCACTGCTTTTAAGAATAGAGAAAAATAAGGGAACATGTCAAATATGTGTATTGTTTATTTTATTTATTGTATCTCAGCTGGCCTCCTAGGCCTACAACTACATGTTTCTCAACCGAAATGAGCTCTCAAAGACAAGGAAAAACTCTTCTTAAAAAACCCAAGCAAATGAAAAAATATTTCAAGGGTTGGAAAAGCTTGAGAAATTCTGATTTGGATCATCATGGGACATCAAAACCCTCCCTGAAAGGAAACACTCATTGCATGCTTTGCAGCTTGATACATCTCAAGCTGTTACATCATCCTCTTCTTCATCATATCATGCATTATCCTTTAATGTTCCAAATAAATCCCATTGCTGCAGGCATGGTTTAATTGGGCAGTTGTGTTCTTTAAAATGGACACAGACTTTAACTGAAAGACTCAATAAGCTGACGAAGTCAATTTTTGTATTTACAAAATTGTCTAGGTTAATACTTAATTCTGAAATGCTACATTTTGTCTATTACTTCTTGATAGAGGACACACTATAAAGTCATACTGTCTGTTCAAAATTCATGTGCTGGCTAAGCCTGTGTCTGTTCCAGTGACCTCAACATTAGAAATAAATTAAGAAGAAAAAAAAAAACAATATCCCATATATAACGCTGTGGTTCCTTCATTTCACTATCCCCTGAACACCCAAGAATTTTGACTGTAACACAAGCACTAAGACGTATACTGATCCTCTAAGCTGATACTTTGTACCACATAGGTACTTAATATAATTTTGTTTGCTTTAGACCTTTAAGGGATAGCAGTGATTGTTCCAGATATGAGTCAAATACATCTCACCTGTAGAACTGAGAGAAAAAGGGTTGCAAAACAAAACCAATGAAAGGAAGCTAATAATTTGCTACTAAAACCACATAAACGAGAACAACAAATATGGAAATCAGTTCAAGAAAATGATTTGCATAGCCTTATTTTTCAAATGATGGGCTTTATTTTCTGCCAGATGTTGGTTGGTTTCAGTGTTCTTTCCCAGTTTTGTTGTTCAGATGAACTTGATTATTATTGCTCAGGTGGGGTTGTCTGTCTCTTAACCCAAACACTTAAACAAAATAACTAAACCAATTAAGGGAAAATAAAAACTCAAATAAAGGTAATGGAAATAACTAAACCAAAACAGTCTGCAAGGGCAACAATGAGACAAAAAGGGGCACAAGGGAAACAAAACCAAAAAAAAAGGGTAAAACTGCAGCAGCAGCTTTTGATCAACCACCTGTGATTAAACACAGAATTATTTAAATAGTTCAAACTGCTTCAGTTTAAACAACATAGCACAAGGGGTTAAGTCAACAGGAGGGCAAGGGAACCAGGGGCTTCAGTGTCCAGGACAGCCAATATTACACATGGAAGTAGCTAACACAAAAGGAATGACATACCAGAGCACTTGGAAGGAAATAAAGGAGCTATAAAAGAACTGCACTACAAACCTCCGAACACCAGCTACAAAAGCACAGCCAGCAAACAGTGGATCAGGAGACAAAGAGGGCCAAACAGGTGGCTTATTAGCCTTGCTCTGAGTGACTGGTGGCTTGAGAAAGAGTCAGGACTAGGGCTGCATTCGCAAACACTAACACTGTTCCCTAAAGTGAGGTTTACCAATATCGCAGAAATCTACGTGAATAACATTACCCACTACAGATGTACGGTACGCATGGGGTTGTGGTAGTGAAAACTGACTGATAGCAGGGACTGAGGGTTAGACTGAGTTAATAAAACAACTGAGTGACTGAGAGAGTCAGCTTTTCTGTGTCTTGGTCACACAAGCTTATTGTGAGCTTATTGTTTTGTGATTTTAAAACCTGCAATTTAAATGTTTTGATTCCCCATCATATGTGCATCACAGGTGCTTTTAACAGTGGCAGGAAGCTGCTTTCGGTGAAAAGGGTCTGAAAAGCTTATTGTACACTACCTGGCCAGCAGCAAACAAAAGATAAAGATAATGTGGTAACAAGCAGCTAAAGAATCAGATTTTTGTCTAAGGAGTCTGTCAAGACCAAAAATAAAGTCAAATTTGAAGTGAATTGTAATGTTCTCTGTTTTCTTTAGGTGATAGTAGTTTGCAAACATGATACCTATATTAGGTTTAAAAAGTTATTTTATATCAAATGTGTGTGATTTTTAGCTTGTCTGTAAGGTTACTGCGATAGTCACCTTGCTGCTGTGTGGAGAGAGACACAGAAGTGCCCATTGCTATACTACTGGACTAAAGGACAGCTTTTATCCTCCCATCGTATGATACAT
This sequence comes from Acanthurus leucopareius, assembly GCA_029814765.1. Taxonomy (NCBI): domain Eukaryota; kingdom Metazoa; phylum Chordata; class Actinopteri; order Acanthuriformes; family Acanthuridae; genus Acanthurus; species Acanthurus leucopareius. The sequence continues at coordinate 9,612,803 of JAQMCX010000017.1, read as the reverse complement.
ATAAACCTAGCGTTTGAACTCAAATGCAAAAAAAAGGGAGAAAAAAGTAAAAACTTAAATTAACTAGTTACTGATTGACATATTCCCATGATTTCCTGTCTTATAGTTGTAACATAAAAGAACAACAGACAGCATTTTGTTGGCAGATAATAGCTCGCAGCACACAATGAAAGTCTACATATCACAATGAGCCATTTCCAGTTTCCACATGTAAGGTCATTTAATGGTCATTTCACAACACAAGGCTATATAATGAATTACAATTATAGTTCCCCTATGCTTCTACTAAACCATAAAATTATGTAAATGAATAAATGACAAGTTGGTAAGTATTGCCTTTTAATATTCGTTGGGCTTTGTTCAGGTACCTCAATGATGTTCGGTAAATGGGTACCAATGATGTTCTGGGTGACTTAAATCACACGCTGCAGAGACTTTCTTCCCTAGGTCGTGCACATCCTGTGCCAGTTTGTGAGTTTTGCAGTCAGAATGCTTTCTGGGGGGGGGGGGGGGGGGGGGGGGGGGGGGGGGGGGGGGGGGGGGGGGGGGGGGGGGGGGGGGGGGGGGGGG
>JAQMCX010000017.1:9595892-9612133 GCA_029814765.1 Acanthurus leucopareius | reverse complement strand
ATCTTGAAGAAAACGCACCTCATCTTCATGCAGGCATGTCTGCCTCATAAGTTGCACCCCCCCCCACCCCACACACACACACACACACACACAGGTTAGGTTGACAGGTTGATAGGTTGACAAGAACCTGGCAGTGGAGATTTACGATGTCAGTTTCAGGTTCTCTGTTATGTAGATTACTAGGAACCCAAACTTATTCACCTACTCTATTCAGCTCTGGTAATAAGCACATAGTGTGTGTCTTTGCTTCCCTTTTTTCTATAATTTTGGTTTTGACTATGCTGATCAATTTATTGGTGTCAGTGCACCACTACGAAAGAAAGTTAATTTCCAAGTGTGACCGTGGCCACGGTGTCTTAAATGGACTCAGTTCATAAGTCCCCTGTGTTGCCCCAGGATCCTAAATCATAAATTATATTCCTCTTAAAATAGCTATTAACCAGTGTGAGGAGAGAGACAGAGACAAAGGGAGGGAGAAATAAGGCAATGTTCACAGAATTATTCTCATAGACTAACTCACAATTACCCTAAGCATTAAAGGGCTTGCTGTCTCTCTCTGTTATGTGTACCTTTAATTGATTCTCCAAGTCCCTTTGTGGTTGGTGAAGTAAGAGAAAAAAAAATTAAAGGAAACTTGCAAATGAGGGTGTGATTCTCTCTCTCTTATTCTTCCCTGTCAGTCATTTAAGTGGCTCCAGTGCCTGTATATTAGCAAAGTGGATAGTAGATATGTAGCCTAATCCCTCTTAAGATGAGAGCATCCCAAACCTATTCACAAACTTTGTGTCCTGTGTATCTCAAATTTAAAAAAAAGCCCTGTCAGATAAGTATGGTAATAAGAGAATCCAAGGAAAATTAGAGACGCAGCACTAATCTGTGGCTGTACTGAAGGTTGAGGGGAGAGAATTCCGATTAGGATTTAATCCATTACTGCTGCACAAAGTCTCCCATGCTCCAGTTAAGGTTAATGTTTGAAGAAAAAAAAGCAAACAAACTATGTGATTAGGTTTTGTCTGGATGCATGATTGAAATATCATCCTTTGAATTAGCATATATATGTAGAAGAGCTTTCAATTAATTGCGGAATGTATTTTTGATTAAATACACTAAACGTCATGACTCTAATCCCAAAAGAGGGAAAAAAAAATTAATTAATTTTCTAAGTTAAACCTCATCAACACTTTGAATGGAGTGTAATTAGGATGCCGCCCTCTCTACTTTTTTCTTAATGGTTAAATCAAAAATCAGCCATTGTTATCACATTTGGAATGCAACCAGTGTCTGAGATGAGGATGTGATAAATAAACAGGGACCTGATTGTCATATTCAAAATACAATAATGTTGTTAATTGAAAGATTTTCTAATACTGATTAAATTAGATGGAAAACACTCCTTTCATTAACGCACTATGATATAGCCCAATTCTGATGATCTTTTTTCAGTCTTTGGGATAACCAATTAAACGGAAGTTTTTCAAGCGAACATTATGCCCTTAGTTTCTGAGTGTGGAAGCATGCCTGCCATCTCCTGTCACACTGTTTAGCAAGCACTGATTTTGCAGGGAGTCATGGTTAATGATGTATTCATCCTTTTTTCACTTTGTAACTCAAAACTCAACTCAATGAGTATTGTACTCAATTGTATAGAGATGGAGAGCTTAAAATAAAATTAAAAAAAAAAAAAACATTAAGCCCCTGACTGGATCAAGATGATTGTGTGGGAGATAGAGAGGGAGAGTGAGTGAGTGTACCAGCAGGCATAACTATATGCCTTCTTTTTCATCATGCCCAGGCAGAAGCCACAACTCCTTGCAGTTTCTCAAATGAACCTTTCAAAGCCTCCGAAACTTTCAGCCTCCCTCCCATGCATCTCCACCAAAGAAGCCGTCCACTTAAGAGCATAAGGGGGCTTACTTGGGGATAAGACCCTGCGAGGTGCTTGAGGTGAGATAAGCAATTACCCATGATCACTTTTGACTCTTCTAATCTCCCTGCTGTATCAGTGGGATTTAGCTGCAGCAGCACCTGTGAAATGCGGCCATCTCCAATCTGCTGCCGTTTGCCTTTGTTATTCTAATTTCAGCCACTTGACTCGTGCTCACCAGTCAAAGGGAATAGGAACCTGCTGGGTGGGGAGGGGTGCTAAGGGAAGCGACCCTGTGACCTTCCTGAGAGTGTTGATTGACAAGTGGGATTTGACTGGAGACTTCTGGAGTTTCATCAGGTTGCTCTGTTAGAGGAGCCCATGACATAGCACCACTGTCTTTCCCATGGATAGATTGATTATAAAAGTCACTACAACAGAACTTGTCTTTCAAAGAGCATAAAAAAGTGCACTCATTTACAGATCAGATCAGTTGGGAGTCCAATTTTTTTTTAAATTTAGGCATACAAAGTAATGAGGACAGAACTTTGTAGGCTGCCACTCACGAATCATTGTTTAAAATGTAGTTAAGATATGCTTTTCTTTGTCATCATGCAAGCATTGTGTTACAGACTACCAAAATATTTGACAAAACGTGCCGATCAAATTGGTTTGAGCCTTGAGGTCATGCACTTCAAACCACAACTGGCAGTGATTTATTGTTTATCAGTTAATATTTTTTCTATACCGACCTTCATTTTCGCTATGGCTGTCAGGCCTGATAATTAAAGTCAATAAGATAAAAAATTGTTAGTTAATAATGCTTGATATCAAAACTTTGGGATTTCAGCCAGGATATAAAAACTCAGATTAGACTAATTGGAATGTATGATTTTTTCAGGAAATGGGTGACAGAGGACAAAAATCTGACTCTAGACCAGAAACATTTATAACCGCATTATAACTAAAAGAGGATTTTTTTTCCTTAGAAATAATTTAATCTTTGTCATTGATATTAACTTATAACCGGCATATAAAGCATTAGTTTATGATAGTATATGCTATCAATATATCAACCATTACAACTTATTGAACCTTTACTATGTTTTTTCCTCTCAGACAGTGGCATTGTTGTTAATCAGTTTTAGAGTAAATATCAGACGACACATTGTTATTGATTTTTTATGGCCCCAAATATTGGTCAGCATCCAACAGCCAGTATAAACTGGACAAGACCTGGGCATTGCATGGTCCACTGGCTGAAACCAGTCCATATAATAGTTCTGCTTGGTCTAGGAGGTGAGAGACAAACGTTACTATCCACATATCATGCATATCAAGTCAGTGCTGAATGTGGAGTCTAAATAGTCACAGACTACTAAATATTTTTTTTCACCAAGTTTGGCAGTGGCTGTCTACTAATTTTCTCATAAGATCATATTTGAAGTGTACTATTATACATGCTTAAGATTGAGTGCAAAAAATAAGAATGTGTTTATGATTTAATCTAGATAAAAAGTTCAAATGAAAGGTCATGACAAGAAAAAAATTATGTTGCCCCAAGGAATAGTCTGGATTTCTCATGTGGTACCCCAGGGAAAAAAAGTTGCTACCCCTAAATCAGCTGTCCCCAACCACCGGGCCGCGGACCGGTACCGGTCCATTTGTCATTTGGTTCTGGGCTGCACAGAAAAAAAAAAGAAAAAAAGATTGATGATCAGAGTCTGACAGATGTTTTATTTTGAAAAATAACCAGATTCTCTCCCAATGACATCCGTCTGTGCCTCTTGACACAGGTTAAGACAGGTCAAGATGCTTGCCTAAGTCACTGGTATGTTACCTCAGTTAAGCCCTCAAGCTAGCAAAAATGAGTAAACCGGGACTGGCTCATTGCAGAGAAACAAGCTCAGGGCTCCCACCAACTCAACGTAATGGTGAATTTTATTTTTATGCACTTATTTTTTTTTTTATGCTGGTCGTATCATTTTATTTTGACGTATTTATCCCCCACACCTTAAAGGCTGGTCTGTGAAAATATTGTCTTACATGAAACCTGTCCGTGGCGTAAAAAAGGTTGGGGACCGCTGCCCTAAATGAAACTATTCTTTGACTGGAAAAGACTGAGGCAAGTAACAAGCCCTAATCAAGTCATGTCGAGCAAGTTTTACTTACTGGCAATCTCACAAAGCCACTCGACTTTAGAGAATAGACAATTCTAGATAACCTGCAAGGCAGGGGCATAGCCATCATTTTTGAAGTGGGGGGGGGGGGATTGTTCAGAGGTCTAGTGAGAGATTTATCATCCTCTCGCATTCAATTGCACCTTACCTTAGCTGCACCGTACGGTTCGTTACAAATACGTGTGTACCGTTACACCCCTAGTTATAACGGAGACATTTTATAAGGACTTAAGTTATAATTTCTCTTCACCTGCTGTGAAGACCCCCAATGTCCATCCCTGCTGCTGGCCTCTGGCCCACTTTTTCCTCCCTCACACTGCTCTTTCTATTTTATAAAGATTAAAAAATATGTGCAAAACAATAGTGAGCACATGTTCTGTGCAGAAATGAAGGAGGAGTGAGTTTATAACTAGCTAGTTTAGCTAACTAAACTGACACCTATTTGTCATCTTTTAGCCAAAGTCCCAGGCAATAATATACAATATAGAATGTCTTTATTTTAGCTAAACATTATCTACATGGAACAGCATTACTCAACTTACTCGGTTTGTTTGGAAAAAACTGTCTAGATTTTTTTTGCCTCTTCGTTGGTTTGCTAAACATGTTGGTTGGTTTGCTAAACCTCTGTCTCTGATGACACACTGCAGCGGTGTTTGTTTGCCGCCTTTTAGCTCCGTCTACTCATGATGCATTTAAAGGCGGCTTGGAAAAATGCGTTTCAACATGTTAAAAATGAATTAAGTGGTTGTAATGGCTGTAAAAAGTGCGGGGGACGGAGGGCACAGATACGGAGAGTGCAGGGGACATGTCCCCCATGTACCCCGCGTCCGCTACGCCCATGCTGCAAGGTGCTTAAAAACAACACCATGAAACATTTCAAAAACAACATTTCAAAGCAAAACATTTTTGACCCCTCTTTTGTTGTTCAACTGAAGGTTAACCCTAACCATTTACCCAACCCTAAGAAGAAACCAGCAGGAAAAGGCAGAGGAAGTAGCCCCCGGCCAGTTAGGCCCACAGAGGGATGAGGGACAAGAACCTCCCAGCTGGCCAAAAGCCATCAACTCCGGCCTGGTCCAAGCCCTGAGCCACAGGGCTCCACCAACCACAGACCCGCACAGATTCCCCAAAGGGAACCCACCACAGACTGGGGAGGTCAGAGCCCTCCACAGACTCCCCAACTGATGGGGCAGGTCCACGACACCCACCATCCCAGGTCAAACTGTATTCTAATCTGGGGACAAGACCCCAGGGAGACAGAGAGAAGCTGACCCCAGCACCGCCACAGATCAGACCCCGACAGGCACAGATAAAGCCTGAATTACCCAGATCACCCACAGGGGGTAAGGGTTAGGGTCCCCACAGAGTCCCAGCCTCTTGTGGAGAGGTCAGCCATCCCCCCCAGAACCCCCAGTACCTCCATAGCAGATCTGATGTCTCTCCCAAGCCACAGACCCACTATCTAGCCCCCGCGGGGTCAGCAACAGGGGCATCAGGAGGTTCTTACCATGCCCCCACCCACCCCTCATCCAATATGGGTGCATAGAGTGCACATGTGAAGGTGAATGTGTGTAGATGCGGATGTTGAAATGAGATGTGTGTATAACTACGGTACAATTTAAAATTGGAGGTACAGCCAGGGCATTGGCACCACACCACTGGCAGTGGGTGCCCAGGGTGCCCCACCTGCCCCCCAAACCCTCTGAGTCTCCTGTGCAGTTAAAATTAAGGGAATGGTACAACGGCTGGAGCAGGTTAGAGGACTAGGCTGCTATGATGCAGCCCCACCCACAGCCCAACCCCTCAAGGCCCTGGCGTCATGTGAGATGGGATAAAATGGAATGGAGAGTGATAAGAAGGAGCATAGCACGGACCATCTTTTATGGAGAACTGCTTCCTGACTGGCCGCGACACTGATCATTACTGCCCCCAACCAGCTGACAGGGAGCCTGGCCTACCTGGCCCAGGTGCTGCACCCAAACTCCCAAGGGCATCACTAGGAAACCCTAGCAGAAAGCCCACCACCCACACAGGGTATGGCTGGGAGGATATAAACACCCCTGTGCCCTACAAGTCTTTCTCCTACTTGGAGATTAGAAGAAAGACTGTCAGATCTTTTCAGACAGTAAAAAATTAATTTTGTAGAGTAATTTTGGAGATTGAAGCTTTAAAAAATCTGTTATTACAGGCGGTATACCTAAGCTCATTCGGCCAAGGTTGAACCTTGTCTGAATTATAGATTCAAGATGAAGAAATCCAAGAGACTTGCTTTTGTTAATATCATATAGTGCTACAAGTTCATTAAATGGAACAAAGTATTACATTGGAGGATATGCTTCAGATTGTGTATTTCTTTGTCATACCATGTTGCTAAGTTTACTGATTTTTTTAATTGTGCAAGATGTCAGGATTGTTCCAGATGGGCATGAGTTAGTATGGAAAAAGTGAAGACTTAATTATTTTTAGAGGTCCTATATTATGCAAAATACACTTTTTCATGGCTTTCCAATGAATAGATGTGTCCCCAGCCTGTTTACAGACACCCCAAAATTGATAAAATTTCATCCTCTCCCTGTCTTGCTTGCTCCAACCTGCTTAAAACACTTTAGCTTTATTTGGTTAGGTATGTTTGGACACCTGTTTAACCTAAAGGGTAGATAAATTGGTAACACTGGGTTCATTTCCTGACCTGAGACCTTTTAAGGCATGGTTCAAATAGTGGTCAACAGCTAATTATTTTAGTCAGCAAGCCAGATCGCCTTGTTTGGTTATGATAAGAACTGAAGTCCTATATAAGTGAGGCGTTTGAGATGTTCAGGAGGAGACTCATTCTGGCTCAGAGTCTTCTCTCAGGCAAACCGGGATGTCTGATTGATGCTGCACTTTATTGTAATAAACTTGGTTTATGCAGTCAAGCCAGTGTCAGCGGGGTTTCCTTCAACATCCACATAGCATCGACACTTAAGATACTACACTCCCTTATTGAGGTCATGAGGGGAGTTGGCCACACTTACAGTTAGGTGACACTTCCAGTGCTGGGTGTCTGTGCCTCCCCCTGAATCCAAGTGTGTCCACCCCACAGTTAACTTTGTTTTTCATGCTAAGGGGCTCCAGTAGATCAGCAAAGATGTTTATGTGCAGGCAAAGCATTTCTACTTGTTCTGTTGTTCGCTGCAGGAACAAGCACAAAAGTCTTCATCCACTCCTTAATTCTAACTTAATGAAAACCCAGCGAATAGTTCAGGCTGCTTTACTGTACATTTAGCCAGTTCAGCCTGGCCTCAACAAGTCAAGGAAGTGTTAATATTAGTGTTCTTAAAGCAGCCTTGTTGTTTGATAATGGGGCTGATAAATGGGACCATCACTTTCACTGTTGCTGCTCTTCCCAGAAGTGACATGAGCAGTGTCCTCCACTGAGTGAGGTAATCCTCTATTGCTTTAATTAAGAGAATATCATTTAACCAACCAAAGTAGGATAGCCTGACAGAGATAATGATGAGTTGGTATCTGATGTTTCCGGATCGTAGCTTAGCAGTTAGAGTTTATAAGCAGAGCAGTTGATTTGTTCCGATTAATATTATCTGGAAATAGATGAGAATTTGTCTATGAGCACTGTTGTCTCATAAAGAGAAGTTTGTGCATTTTGTAGGAAAAGTAATACATCATCAGCATAAAGGCTTATTTTGTGGTTCACATTTGCTGTGTGAGTCCCTTTAATATTATTGTTTTGTCGAGGAGCAGCTGCAAGTGGTACATTAAAGAGGGAGAGACAGAGTGGACAACCTTGCCCCTTTGGGGGAGTTCTATTGTTTGTTTTGTTATATAATTATAGTTATATAATACTTTGATCCAAGTAATTGACTGTATTTATGCTTTTCTAAATCTTTTGCTTTCTTAAAGTGCTTTTACAATACAAGTCAGCATTGACCCATTCACACACTCATTCACACACCAACACCAGACAGCTTCTTTAGAAAGTGCTAGCCTGCTTATCAAACACTCATAGACATGCATACTGCTGGCACAACCACTGGGAGAAATATGGGGTTCAGTATCTTGCCCTTGGATGCTTTGATAGGAGGGCTGGAGGAGCCAGGGATTGAACTTTTGACCTTTTGATTGGGAGATGACCTGCTCTACCTCCTGAGCTACCACTGCTCTTGAGGAATTCCAAGGAAAAAAATTACATTCAAATCCAAATTTCTGTAATGTCGCAGAGAGAAATTTCCAGTTCACCTTGTCAAAGGCTTTTCTGCATCTAATGAGAAAATTATAGCTTTCTTATTATCTTATCTATGATTGTTAGAGTAGTGTATCAAATTAATTAGTCTGCACATGTTTTTAGTAGAGTGTCGGCCCTTGATAAATCCAGTTTGGTCAGGATTTATTATTTTTTCGACTCCTCTGTACAACACTTTACAGATGATTATAAGATCTGCATTTTTAAGCAATACTGGATGAAAACTAGATGAGAGCGTGGATCTTTTTCTGGTTTAAGAAAGGGCTAATGTTTGCACAATTCATGTTGGGAGGGAGCATGGAAGTTTTCTTAATTTCAGTTAACATTCTGTAATTTACTGGTGTGAGTATTGGCCAGAATTCTCTGTAGAAATCAGTAGGAAAACTATTTTACAGCAGTTTATAGTGACACTATTCTTTGTTCCCCATTGTGCACTGCGCTGTTTCAGAGCTTGAAGTATTGACAAACAAGATATATGCTGTAACTTGGTGTTCTTCATTGTTGGATTATGATTTCCCCAACTCAAAACCTTTTGCAACGGCTGCCTGCCAGCATTGCTAGTGCAGTAATTTTCCTGCTCTCATGAGGCTTGGACTAGCCTACCAGGTGGAAGGCAGCCTTTAAAGACAATCTGATATTAAATTGTGTTTACTCATAACTGAATTCAGTGTTTATGTGGATGCAATATTCACCCACAAATTACACAGCCCATACAATTTTTTTTCTTTATTAAGTGTTTTCTAAATGTATGGAAATTAAACTAATGGCTGTGTGTTGCACTATTACATAACACACAGCAATTGATTTACTTACTCACCCTTTTTTTAAAATTGAAAGAACTAAATAAATACATGACGCCTACATGATTTATAATTTTGGAGTTAAAACTGATAAAAACAATAGGCTGAGGCACAATGCTTGGTAAGTGTCACTAGATGTAGTGTATTTTGGAAATAAGGGACTTCATATGAATAGTCAATAAAATCAAACTGAGTATATCATAAAAAATATTTTGGTAAAACCTCAGGCATATCAGAGATGAACAAGAATAAATAATAGATGTCTTACACTGCATTTAAACTTTAATGCTTCATGTTGTGTTTGCTCAGCTTCGCAGAGTAGCTTGATCTTGGATACACACGGCATATACCAACTCTCAGCTGTTTCCACTGGAACCAGTGTGGACCAGTGTGTTGTTACCGCACACAACAGCCCAGTCATCGCTGCAGCACATGGACAGGTTATGGACTAATTAAAAAGGACAAAACATGTTTCTTGAAATCTTTGGTAACTTGCTAATCCTGACAGTACCAGACATGCCATCAAGAATTGTTAATATTATAAAAAGAAAATTTATGGAAGGTCAGCTGGGATAAACCTGAAATTCCACATGTCTCTAATTACTGTTATTTAAAACCGGCCTATAGGTGCATGGTTGTCAAAAACTGGGTCAGTGTGTTATTTTTATTTTTAATGATTTTTTGTTAGATTTTTTGTAACATGGGAAGCCCATGCCTACTTTACCTACCCTTGCCAGAAAATGCATTCAAGTGTTCAAGACTCAGTAAGTTAGCTGTATGCTTACTTATAGTTTTACAAATCTGCATCATGAAATCTAACCACTATGGACAGAGATTTCACTCTGATAATGGGAAATAACCAGTCATGATGTTGTGTTCAATGTTTGTATGGTTGAATTTTTCCATCTCAGTGGAAGGTGTGCGAGATCAGATGCAAACCAACACTGTCCATACATATCAGGAAATTAATGTAAAGATCTAAAGGCTTTCAGCTGTTACTAAAAATAAACAATTTCATCCTTGGTTTAATTAATTTTCAGCAATAGAGATACTTTGTTATATTTTCAAAAACATGTATTGCTTGTGTATAGCTTATGTATTTTATATTTTATGAAATTCGAAACAAGTATAGTTCTTAAAAAAAAATCTGTCCTAGCCTATAAGCCTAAGATTTACAACCTCTCCTGACTCTCAGCCCCTCAAGAGCTGCTGGGATTGAAGCTCTGTGACCTAAACAATAGCTTCTACCATGTCATTAGGTGCATGTGGAGAGGACTCCATGAATGTACTGCCAAAAAATCTCCTTGAAGATCGAGAGAAAGAAAGGCAAGGGGTATTGATTGGTCTGTCCACGGATATGATACTTAAGCTCCGGTACTGAGAGATGGAGAGCCCCTGGATCCATATCTAAAAGACTTTAATCCAGGCCCTCTTACAACTGGATTGGCCTTCACTTTAACCTCCTGACAACTACTCCAGCAGATCTAGCATGGAAATTTTAGTCTTTTCACAAGCTGCTTCCCTTCTCCTCCCCCTTTCTCTCCTGTCCTGTGTTTTTCACCAGTCTGTGATTAGTAACAGTGCTGCCCTGCATTCCCAGGTGAATTAATATCTGATCCTTGTTTTCATCATTTTCTGAAAAAAGTTTTCATCTTTCTTTTTTTTTGTAGTTTTAGTTGGAGGGGAGACTTAAAGGAAGCATATATACAATTAAAGTGAGCTGGTCTTATCAGCCTGCAGCTAGTGTAACTGGGAGCTTTTAAAGGATGTGATTGGGTCTATTCATTATTATATGCATCCATCAAATATATTCTAATGGTGCAAGTTAAACAGTTAAGGTGTGACATCTCTTTTATAAAAAAATAAATCAAAAACATGTTTTTCTATAGTGTAAGCATATCACTGCCACAAATAATGGTCCGGGTTATTAAAGGTGGCCACTGGTCCTTACACTCCTCAATCTAGAAAAACACTGTGTATAAAGAGAATAACATTGTTTCCTCTCCATTCATTTCAAATAAAAGTGTTAAGTTAATACAATATATACACATTGTAGAACCTAATGAAGACTCTTTTGCATTTACAAGCATTTTTTACCATTATAAATTAAAATTGCCCACTTGAATTACAATAGTTTGATGTTATAGAACTGTTACATAGCCAAAACTTTTTACATGACAAGATAGTTCCCTTGGCTTCCCAGCACATAAAGTCCACCATGCTACAATGTTTTTGTCCTTTGACCTGAGCAACTTAAAGTAATGCAAGTATAACCACTTACAAAATGTTCAGTCTGTCTCTGCTGCAGCCATTTCGCCTTTCCCTCAAATCCATTTTTCTTCAGGGGATCTTTTTTCTGTTGCACTAGTGGAAGTGGTGTTTTTGCATTTTTTTCGACTCTTGAAAAAAACACCCGCAGGCACTTAATTTTGGCTTGTAACATGATACTGTGAGACTGTGATAATATTATTAGATTATTATTTAGTATAAATTTTATCAGTATAAATTTTTATCAGTAATGCTTTGTGTGACTTTTTGACTGTGTTACTGCCTAAAAGTAACATATTACCCAACACTGGCTGTGAAGGTAAACTTGATGCTAATATATTTTATCTGCTCTGCAGCTGTTCCTTAGAAGAACATTGTAATTTAGTCAGGCTTGATAGTGAATAAAAAAAAAGGTGAAACAGAAAACATTGAGGTAAAACACTTGATCGGTTTAATTGGCTATCTGTTGTAACCACTATCCGCTGTGTTGATCAGATAGATGTGGTATGTAACCCGAATTGACATGTATCAGATTTCTCTTAGCTACAGTTTCCAATAAATAACTAATATTTAATAATAAGGCACAACGGCTGGATTAAGACTTTTGTGAAAGTGGTATCCTCACCTAGAACTCCATAGAGATCCCTCCTTTCTTCTTCAATCTCACTTCTTGGAGCTAAAAAAGAGATCTGAAACCTGTCTGTGAAGTGAAGACCCAGAACCTCTTTTGACTCAAGCAAGGATTGCAGAGTTGCAGTCAGCAGGCAAGCACAATACCATGACCCTGGAACTACTGAACTTAATTGAAAAGCACTTGTTTTTTTATGTTTTTAATTACACTTGTGCTTTTTCTGCAGTCACATGCCAAAGTATGTGTGGTAAAAAAAAAAAAAGGGTCAGTTAGATAACCAGTTACACCTCATGTTTTCCACAGTGCCTTCATACTGGATTGGCTTAATTGTTCAATTTTCTGTTGATTTAAATGTCACTGTTTTGTTACAGTTGTAATTTGTAAAGTGTCAAAAATGTTCAGAACATGGTGGTTTATGTTGGTAATTGTAATTTTTGTGATGGTTTACAAGATTAACCGTTAGTGAGAGGGCTGTTACATTTCTTGACAACAGCTACAATTATGTTTTTCAGTGCGTCAATTCTGTTTGGAATATCACAAGGGGATGACATTAGCAAAAGCTAGTTCCTTTTTAAGGATAATTAGCTCATACGATTAGACATTTTGGTAAACTGACAAAATTGTAAATAATACAGTTCTAATGTACTCCTGTAAATATAAAACTTGAGAAATTAGTAAAAATATTAATAATAAGGATGAAGTGTTTTTTTTATATAACTATGCTTAGACCAATCCCAGAAAAACCTTTTCTTCCAAAAGAAATTTCAGCTATGAAAATGGTTTCTTCATGAGCTTTCAGCCTTACAAAGAACCCCTAAGAACCTCTTCTCAAAAAAGGTTTCTTCAAAAACAAATGGCACTGAGTATAACCTCGTCTTTTCAAAAGGAATCCTTTTGGATTTCTTATTACTGTTATTGTAGCAATTTAATAAATTAAATAATAAACATTAAATTGAATTAACAGCTTTGTGTGTGTGTGTACTACACAGACTTGTAATACAGCGAATGGTGTCTCTTTATCAACCATTTTGAGTCCCAGTCAGCAATTACTGCAGTAACTGTTTTGGAAAAGCACATACAAAATGGTATGGAACCCTGCACACACTTTATGGCACCCTGTTTCATTAACATCTTTGATTTAGATAAAACTGCATCATACTTATCTAAGAAAAATTCCTCTGATTTTGCCTGATGTTTTTTGGCAGCTCTGCTTGAGCTCTTTGTGATTTAAGGAGTTTCCTGAAGTAACCTGTAACTGCTGCTACTGTAGTTGCTATTAATTCTCGTGGGAATCCGGACAGGATGGGCTACAGAGCTGAAGAAAAAAAAGCCTGCAAAACACAGACTGAGTTAGATGAACATCATGGCAGCTTTGCATAATTACAACCTGCAAAAAGATGCTGAGCCAGACTTCTTGCTGTTGTACAAATAAGTATAAGCTGGCTTGCCTAGATATTTGTCTTGTGTTGTTGCACTTTCTTATTGGTAGAGCTTTGGAAAGGTTTGATAGCCTCCCACCATTACAGCGACAGCACTCGTGCCAGCACAGCCATCTAATGTGACAATCTTTTTTTTCCAAAGCCCTACCTTTACTGTTTGACTCTAAGTAAGACACAGTACCCAATCAAATGTCATTCTTCACCAATAAACCTACTGCAGTGGTTCGTATGCTCCAGATTTTTCCTTGTTGTTTTGCTTGTTTTTTAATGTAAGCCAAGTCAGCCCACTGAACAGAGTTTTAGTCAGTAAATTTTGTTAGCAGATGCCATATTGTCTCTGGTTCAGGTTACATTAGCTAGTAAGAGTTTTCAGGACAACATTGTCAGAAGCTGACAAGTTTTTTATTTGTTTTGTTGTTGTTGTTGTTGATGTTGTTTGTGTTGTTTACTTGTTTGTTAGTTTTTTGGTGTTGTCACAACTGGCAATACTGTCTCTGAAATCTGGAACTTTTAATTACAAGACATTTTGCAGTCATAAACTGTGGGGGTGCCAGATCACAAAAAAATGCCAATTTCTGATGTATCTTGGTATGTGTTTGTTTAAAAATGAGGTTAATCGTCCTTTTCATTTCTGAAAAATTAATTAACTAGAATTCAAAGTAAACACAAGAAACTTGTGCTCCAGAAAATGGACCAGACTCAGTTAATAACTCCCTAAGCTTAACAACAACCTTGCGACTTGCCCTACATAACCAAAAGATGAATATATTTTAAACAAATCAATATCACCTTAGGTCCCGTTCATACTCTAAGAGATATTAATTGTCACATGACCAATTAGACTGTAAAATTTCAATCTATGACACTGCTTCTACTTCTTCAGTATATACTTGTATACCTGTACATGCAGGCTCTAAGTAGTTTTTAATTAAACACAAAAATTCTAATACTGGATCAGCGCCCAATGAAGAACTCCCTAAGCCCTATGATAACTATTAACTTAACTATATAGACCAGTGAGCAGTGATAACTAACATGTCTTTGGGGTCGTCAGGTGGGAACCCCCTTTCACCAGTGTTTTGTCTAGTTGGCCCCACGACACCCCCAGGAGACTAGACAGTGATCAATGGCGTCCCAGAGTCACTCCCCTAATACCAGCTACCACTGCTCCTCACACCATGACAGTTATCTCTTTACTTTGCCTAGGCTACCACAAACAGCACTATAATCAACTACCGCAGCCTCTCATCAACTACAAGATACACTAGCAGATTAAGCAAACAAACTCACCTAAACAGTCATATAATCACAGACAAAGCGACAATACAAGCCAAGCCAACTCACCTGGAATAACCACAAGGTCCCAAAAGAGGCTCACAAAGGCCACGCCCTCCACTTAAATAAGCTTCCTCTTCCTGGATTTCTTCTTTGTTTCTCCCAAAAGTCTGTCTAGCCTAAGTTCTCCCCCTGATGGGCCCCCAACTAATATCATTTCTCCTGATCCAAATCCACTGACTGGATCTTACTGCCTCATCTGACATTTCCTTCACTATTTTCCTCATACTCTGTCCCCTTCTTCCCAACTCTCTCAACAAAGAGACAACAGATCTTGCTACAAATCCTCCACACCCAACTTCCGCTGGACAAATCCTAACTTTCCATCCTCGCTGCTCTGCTTTTGCCCCTAACTCTACATACCTAAGCTTTTTTCCTTTCATATGCTTCTACTACTAAATCCTTCCAAGGAACAGTCAGCTCTATGAAATAGACTCTCATTCTGATCCTAGACCACAAGACTATATCAGGCTTTAGATTTGTACAGGCTATTTCCTGGGGAACAACAAGCTTTCCTCCTAAATCTACCTGCATCTCCCAATCACAAGCATCCTCTAAGCTGTCTTGCCTCCTTGTTGACTTATTAACTTTCTCCCCCTTGAACAAATTTGATTGCAACTCTCTTTGTGTTAGACCCTCATAAATCTGCCTGCTTTCATATATCTTCAATGCCTGCAGCTAAGCTTCTTAATACTTAAGATAAGATATTTCTTTATTAGTCAATTGGGAAATTTGCAATACTTGGTTATGTCGCCACGTATACTGCCCTTGTGACAGACTAACCTTACAGCATGACAAAATATGCCTTAGAGTTGCAGTACCTGAACATAACGAGCATAGCGGGTCTCCATTTACCCAGAGTTTTAGGCTTTGGCGAGTTGGCAATACATCATATGTCGCCCCTATCAGAAATCCAACACTACTTTCCTCCATACTCCACAGCTCTTTCCAACTAAGCTTTTTCTTCTCTACACCTTCCCAATTCAACTGTCCCTGCTTATCCTGAGCCACTGCCTTTGTACCCCTTAACATTTCCTCCTGTCTACGAACCTGCTCCACAACTAGCTTTTTCTTCTCTTTGGGATCTGCTCTTTCACACCGGTTTGCCTGGGCCAAGCCCCAAGCCTCCCCGGCCTATTTGCTTTCAATCGCTCCTTTGTAGAAGCTGACAAGAACTTGGTGTGGGAATTTTGCTGTCTTAAGTTTCCTTAAGAAATATAGCTGTTTCTAAACTTTTTAACCAGGGCAGAGATATGTGAAGTCCATGAATGGTTCTCTGCTATATTGATTCCAAGGAACTTAAAACTGCTCACTTGCTCCACCTCAGCTCCAATGATGTAGACAGGGTTGTGTGTCTTTGCCTCCTTTTTTCTAAAATCGACTATCAGCTCTTTGGTTTTGCTCACATTGAGCAGTAAGTTGTTTTCTGTGCACCATTCTGCAAGATGGTTGATTTCCTCCCGATATGAAAACTCATCATTGTT
>JAQMCX010000017.1:9514584-9542111 GCA_029814765.1 Acanthurus leucopareius | reverse complement strand
ACATAGTCCAGTTGCCTTGTCTTAATGACTCTTCAAGATAATCATGACCTGGATGAATGAGAATCTTCACAGACATATAAGATAAGCCTTTATGCTTACAATGAACTCATTTTCCTTCAAAATACACAAGCTTCCCTTTCTGAGATAGTAGCGCTCATAGCCAAATTTTCATCTATTTCTGAATTGAATTGAATTGAATTTATTTATTTCGAACATACGGAAATACATTTAAATGCAGAAAGAAAAACAACCAAAAAGTAGTGTCCGAAAAGGAGTGGGTGGAAGTAAAACTTATATATCCCTACCCTACCTATTTCAGCCTACTCTTCTAATTGGAACAAATGAATCATCCTACCTATAAACCTGGACTTCCAGAGTACATTGCTACAATCAGGACACATTAGATACTTAAGTATCAATATCCTTGCCAGGCCGTCTGATTTGAAAAGGATCGAATGACCTAGATCAAATGACCTTATTGGACATTAAGTGACCAAAATAGCCATTGTTGAGGAGGAGTTGCTCACTTGCATATTACAGTTAATTGAAGTGGGTAAAAGTTCCTCCAAATGAAAAGAGGCAAGGTACAGTGTGTTCAAGTATTAACTTTGGTGTCCACAAGTCTAATCTGTGTTCCCTTTCCTGCAAGTGGATGAGCCAAGAATGGGCCTCTTTCCTGGAATTGGACAGCAGTTTTCATCCATCGGCAATTATGTGCAAAGGCAGCCGTTTATGTCCACTTGCAATATCCTGCATTGCTCAGAAGGGGGCGTCCATAGGCAATACCTTGAGTTAAATGGCAAAAGAGCATCTGATTAAAGACCTAACATGGGAGAATGGACAGGACACCGTCAAGTGCCAAGCCTTTCAATGATGAAAGTGGACACTTTTGGGACCATGTTAAAATTTTTACTGGACTCCTGCCATCTTTAACACTGTTTTTTTGGGCTCGCCATCTACATATACTGCATATTGCTTCTCTTTGTCTCTAGACTTGCCCTTCTTTTGAGCCATGTCATGGTCACTGTGTTTCTGCATCTTCCAGGCCCACTGGCACTGTTCTGAGTTTTGATTGATGGCTCCGGTGATGGGAGGCACATTCGAGTTACTGTTATTAGGCGCCACCTATTGTTGTGGACATATATTGACATATATTGTCGGAAATCTAGGGGTTATCGTTAATCAGCCAAAATCACTGGTGCAGATTTGCTTTGGACCAGCCCCAAGTTATGCTGTGATATAGATATAAACTTCCATGGGATGTCCATGACATCTGTGACATACTCTGCTTCTCTCTTCTCTTCTTTCTCTCCATCCATTTGCATTCATTTTCCATAATGTCTGCTACTAACTTTACACTTTCCCTGGAGTAATAAATAGTCTGTTATTATAAAGTGCTTTTCTAGTCTTTCCAATATTCATATTCAAAGTCTTTTACAACACAAGGCAGCATTCATCCATTCACACAAACATTCACACACTAAGGGCAGGAGGCTTCCTGACAAAGAGCTAGCCTGCTTATCAGTGACTGGTACACAAACATTTACACACAAAATGAATCTACCAGTCAAACTCCTGAGCTAAAACTGCCCCACCACCTGCTCTTTCTCCTAAGCTACAAGTTTTTTCTGCTTTTTTGACTAACAGATTGTGGTTGTGTTTCAGTCTCAGATCATAGATGCCCCTCTTGCTGTTGTACTGATGCTCTGTGCAATACATTATTAGCCAACTCTGATGATGATGATGATGATGATTATAATTTTTATTATTGCCTACTCACATACAGTTTACAAATGGTCTTACTGAATACTAGTTAATTTTTTTTTACTGTAGTTTTTGCTGTTTTCTTGTTAGTGCGAATCCCTGTCTCTTCCACCTTCACAGCTGTCTCTCCCTCCTACTCCTACTCTATCTAAATGGTTCTTACATTGGTGTGTCAATGTGTGTATGAGATCATGACTAGCAGATTAGCACTTTGTAGAGTAGTAGCCTGCCATTAGGGTGTGATTTTGTGTGTGTGTGTGTATGTGTCAGTGCTGTGTTTTGGGTAGTATTTGTATTTGACTTTTCTGTCTATTCATCATTCTATTTAATGTGAAAGAAAAAAAAAATTCTAAGGTTGTCACAGTATTCACCCCTCCATCCTTGCTGAGTTACTTTCCACCAATTAAAATTAATTTGCTGCTGTTAATACTAACTGTAGACCAAAATCAAAATCATTGTATTAATGAAAAACATGCCTGTTTAAAGTTTAAAAATGTGTAAATAATACTTTCTGGTCAGTGTTGATAGATGTTACTCTTAAAAATCCTTTAAACTGTGTTTATAAAAATTACCATTAAAAATTACAATTAATACTTAATTAAGCAATTAACTGTAAAAAATCTTATTGACAATACCTGCATTATAAATATTTTAACGTTATTTTGAGGGTAGGAAATTTAAGCATTTGTTTTCATAGTAAACATAGAAATATAGTTTACTTAGTCTTAACAGTCAAATCAGTCATAACAGAACAATGTTAGAGTAAAAAATGGTTTTGTAGATTATATAAATTCTTGAAATAGTCTATCTAATAAATTATTGGTATAAACGGTTTCTTTTCAAGGAATCCATGAGATTCTTAGACTGTTAGCAGAAATGCATGTATGAGTTAGTTTATTTATTTGTGGATAATTTAATGAATCAAATAATGTATAGCATATCCTAAAAAGGATACAGTTTTACCATTTAAATTTAATAAGCAATGTTTAGCCACTTTGAAATGTCTTGAGAGGATCACTTGATCATTTGTGAACCAGTGGATGTGAACAGATTAATCGTAACTAAGTTGACTGACTGACACTTTATGACAACTGCCATAAACATCAATAAATACTCCTGAACAGGAAATGCAAGAGCTTACTGACCTTACAGTTAGAACAAATCTCAATCCAAGGTCACCAAAGCATTATATCAATCAATAATTTCCAGTTAATTAATAACTGTGTTGATGAATGATCTGTACACTGTTCCTCTGTTACATTAGAGGACACAGGGGACAGCAGGGAAAAGGAGCTGTCAAGCTTCATGCTGATCCCGAATCACTAACTGTTTCCTGAACACACACCTCAATGAATGTACTTGCTTGACACTGCCATAATACTCTTTTGTGTTATTCCCTTTCTTTTTTTTTCAATTAGAGTCAATTGACCCTGACAGAATTGCAGGCAATTAAGTGATTTTTGTAATGGTCTTGGGCTAATTTGCCTTGGCTTGTCAGCTGTATTTTATGTCACTAACCCCCCGCCTCGCATACTCTTTCTGGCACATAATAGCTTATAATTTCAAAATCTTTACCCTCCGCTTCCTTCTCAATAAATCGCAATTATAGGAAGTTGTTAGTGATGCCTTAACTCCAAACAACCATCCCAACCCCTGCTGCTTCACTTTGTGCCAACAGAGATATTTCTGTATCTTTTATGCAACTGACAGTGCAGCAGAGGAAATCTATTTGTTTGCAGAGCCCTAAAATAATCACCCTTCATGTGTGTTTATCCTCCAGGACAACTCTCCTGAGCTCAAGCACACAGAACATTTTACTCCCTCCACATTGGTCACTAAGAATACGATTATCATGCAGCACATCTTTGGATGGAATATCTTTTATTTACAACCGAATGTAAGTGAAGTAAAATTTTAATTATATAGCGCCAAATCACAACAAAAGTTGTCTCTAGACACTTTACATATAGAGTAGGTCCAGACCACATTCTATGGGCCTTGTCTTACACTTCTCTGTGGCGCAAGCGCAAATGTTTTAATTTATTCAGGGGAGTGTTCAAATCCACCTTTGCTGTCTTGTTCCAGGAGCAGCAGAGGTATCATGCTCTGCCCCGCCCCCTGCACCATTGGCACACAGTGGGATGGTCCTATCAGTGGTGCAAAATCACCTCATCAATTCATGGGTCTTTCATTGGTGTTTCTTTGGCCTAACATACAGTAACCAATCAGAAAGTCTGCTCTCATTTTCTTTAAGAACCAGTTGTGAGTAAGTGACACAGGTGGGACAGAAAAACCCCTTACATAATTAAAAGGTGTGTGTGAGTCTTGGCCAAACATGAGGTACACACACTCCCATAGTACACTACTTACTTTAAAATTTGTACTTTGTGATAAAAAAGGACACTTTACCAACTTCACAAAATATGTCCAGGTTACTGCTTCATATTTTACACTGCTGAGTAGGAAAACAGAAGAACAATGTGTGTGATTGTGGAAACGTGTGAGCATGTTGGCCAGCTGCACTATCTTGCATACCTTGCATATCTTGCAGTGCAGACTGTTTTACATTTACGTTATGCGCTTTGACCAGGTTTTGACTGGTCTAAGCACAACTGACTTCATTGTGCCAGGTACAAGATAGCAAACGGGCTGAGCCACACCATCATCCTGCACACACTTTCAGACCTTCTGCTCTTGTGCCTAAGCAGTAGAGGTTGATAGGGGACCTCTCCACCCTACTTGCCCAAACCTCAGCATCCCACTTCACACCTGTCTCCTGACACCCATAAAACTCAAACCAGACTCTCCTGTTCAAATCAATTCATATAGTATGCAAATAATCTTACTCAAAATCAAATACCTTTTTCTCCTCCTGTCCAAGGTTATAGGCATTCAATCAAGTCAGTGATCAGCTCAGTTTTACCACCTATATTGGACAAGGGGTAAAAGTTTCCTTACACCATGGCAAATACTTTTGACAGCATTGGTGTACATAGCAGGCAGTAGAGGAAGTAACGGAGAGGGGTTCAGCTAACAAGAAGCAAATTTACAATTGGCTTAAACCAATTACTTGAATCTTACAAATACATATTATCCCTGGGATGCGTGTGTGTGTGTGAGGATGAGCATGTGCAGGAACCCTCAGGTGGGATACCAGCATTACATTAACACTCACCTAACTTTCTCTGTCTCAAAGTTGGCATCAATTTAGTGTAAAAGTAGCAGCAGAGGCGGCTGATCGGTAGATATTTTGCTATTTGATTACTCTCTTTTTTCTTACACAATCTCATTTTGGTAAGCATATGTGTACCGATACTGAGCCCTAATGGCTGTGCGTGCTGTGCTTAACACAGTTTGAAATGAATAACACCACTAACAGCCTCATAGCTATTACAAGCAGGACTTAAGTGATCATTTGGGAGAATGAAATCACTGATAGCATTTTTAAAATTATTTTAATATCATTTTCAGTTTTCCTTAATCATTCTCATGAGACGTGTCACTTAGCAACCATGCTGGAGCTGAAATAAGGCCCTGTATTTCAGCTGTGTCAAATGCCTTGAATGTTAATGGCCAAAGAAATATGGCCACCCACCACTACTATGAGTGGAGTTGACCTCAGTGTGGGTATGTGAACAGTTCCATCCAGCTCTATTTACACTGTGCATCAATTCTTCAAACCAGCAGACTTCTTCAAACCACTCAAACTTTTTTTGTTGTTGCTGTTTTTGACATAGGCATTTTATGTTCTAAGGGTGCAAGGGCACACACATGCACACCCTTGCAAATAAGCTCAGGAGTGAAAAGGAGATGAATACATACATTCAGTTGGATCAACAAATAAATTATTCAAAGCAATATGACAGCAGATGTTTGGAAGGCTGTGATTCAGCAGAGGTCTCCGCTGCGACTTTTGATCAGAAATTCAGAAACAGGCCCTGTGTGGCTGACAGACGGCTGGATTGGAATCTGTGCTCTGGTTCCCTCTCACCCCTACTGCCATCTTCTCATTCAAGATATTTCTAAGGCATTTGCCATTTGTTTAAGAGAAGCACTTTGTGAAGAGGCTGCAGACCACACAGCCACGTGGTATTAACTTTTTTTTTTTTTTATCACAGCTGGAAGGACAAACAGTCAAGGATCATATCAGGAGCAAAAACAAATGATGTTTAACAAACCAATAGCAATTCAAACTTTTTCATTCCTCTCTTCAGTAAAGAAATAGCAAGATAACCTAATGCAACCTCACAACAAAGACAGAGAAGCCCATTTGTGAAGGCAGATTTGCAAGACAGTGTGTTATTGGTAAGTGTTGTGTTCTAACACCTAACTACGTTGTAAGCTTGTTGTTACCTATGTAGGCAACTCTCTTTTATTATTGTGTTAAGTTAACAAACCAAGCACACCATTGCTTCATTTCAGTGAATCTCAGGAACCTACCAGTGCTTTTCTGATGAAAAAATCACTATGTGGACATGGTGCCTATGTGAACCTTGAGGTTAGCAAGGGGACAAAGTCCGGATGGGTCATGAAAATAATCTCTTTCTCCACAACTTCACAATCTAACCTCTGTAAAGTAGTCATTTCAGCAAGCTCTGCTGTGATAACTTAGTGAATGTAATCATGATAACGTTTTACATGGTAAAAACTACCATCTAATTGTCATGATGGCAGTTTTAGCAGTTTTACCCTTTAATTTTGAGGTTAATATTTTTTTTTATATATGTAGGCATGGTTTAGGCAGGCTGAAAAAAGGGTATGATTGATAGCACATTTTGGGGGTGGTGGCTGTCACCCATTAGCTGCCAGGAGTTGTATCTGTGGAAAGAAATATTTGAGAGGAAATTAGACACACCAAGATTAAGAACAAAGATTGTGAGAAATTTTTGAGACATTTCACTCAGATGATGAAGTTGTTGCCTATCTATCTATCTATCTATCTATATAGATTGTTTATCTGAAGCAAAATGAATTGTATTCATTAAATGTTTTTATTTTAAGAGATGATTGTTGATTTTAAACAAGGAGAAGCATTTTATTGTATCTCAGGTGGAGAGGGTAAACAGTCAGGTTCCTGGAAATCCACATCACAGGGATCCTGTCACTGATGTCATCTCTACCCTTAGAGAGAGACAGATCACTGTGTTTCACAAGTTAACTTATGAAAGCAAAATTCTTATACCATTTTTTTGCTATAAAGAGTTCCCATCGGGAAGTTACAAATTCACAAGGTTTGTGATCATCTCAATTCCAGAACTATACCAGTTAAATCAGTGAGTGAAGGAGGACTGCTCAGAGCCAAGATGATATTTAACACAATACCCATCCCAGCTACAGCTGCCCAATGACCCTGCTAGAGAGATTAAAAAAACAGGGCTTAATTTGTGCTTAACCAGACAGCAGCAGGCTCTGCGACCTCTCAGTTTGGAAACAGCACCTATTTGATTGGATCCAGCACCTTATTGTTGCGTGTTCTGTCACTTTATTTTTTCCTATTGAAGTTGCTCATAAATAAGTGGTTTGGTGGTTTTATATGCACTTTAAGTCTGTTTTTCTTTTTTTGTTTCTAAAGAGATACAAAGCCGGAAAAAAAGACAGAGTGGGAGATAGAGACATCTGATGATGTGAGTTTTGTTCATGTGAGTGTAACCAGGTTGAAATTATATATTTATTTTTGTGTTGAAACTTCACCAAACCCTGATAAATATTGAGGTATATGTGTATTAAAATCGTTTGTAATGTGTTTTGAATCTGCATCTTACAGAGTATTTTATGTTTTTATTTTGCTATACAGGTATGTGTATTCTGTCTGTTCATTATTTACATGAAATAGTTAAACTGGTTGGCATTGGCATGTTTAAAATTCATGTGTAGTAAAATGCATGAGGCATGTATACATTTTATTTCATTCATTTTCATATTTTTAAAAATCATCTTTGGTGCTAAAATATAAACATTATTAGTCATGCATTCCAGTATATGCCTAGTGTAAGTGGCAGTTCGCGCTCTGCTCACTGAGAGGAGGCAAGTGATGACCTGTATGGGGGGAGAGACTGCATCTTACAGAGCATTTTATGTTTTTATTTTGCTGTACAGATACTCTCACCATCTAATGCCATTAAAGGAGCAACAAGTAGATGCTGTTGTCCAGGTCCTTTCTTCAAACACCACAATCAATGAACACAATGCAGATAATACGGAAGGGGTGTGCATCCAGCCAGACATGAGACAGCTGTAGGCAAGGCCCACCCATTACATGAGCTAATTTTAGCAACTGGAATACATCACAGATCGTGCACATCAAGGATAAAATTAATAAAATGTTGGTTACAATTACAGTAAGCTGCACAGCTAAGCAAGTAGGTGTTTGTGCTGTAAAATGGTACAATTTGTATGGATCAGTAGAAGGTTTGTGTAGGTGCAACAGAGGCTGACAGAAAGAATCACATCACTTACTTTTTTAGTTTTCTTGCTTTTTACTATTGTAAATTGAGGTCGATATACTTTTCCCTCCATTGTAGGAATCCACAGATGGAAGGAAATTGACAGAAAGTAAGCTAACAGTAGAGGAGAGGGAGCCGCCTGCACAATGTGTGGCTGTCTATAGCTGTTCATGCTACTCCCCCTGCAGATTTTATGTAAATATTGTTAATGTTCTCATTAACATATATTAAAAGGCTTTGTGTTTTAAATTGATTTTACTAAATTTTGATCAATTTTAACAGAAAATACTTGGTGTTGTCCAGTTACTGTGAATTTTTCTGAGGCTCTCTGACTTTTTCTCTCCCTGGACCCACTGAAAGAGCACCCTGTCCATCCTCTGAAACCTCATGATTTAACAATTAAACTCTATCCATATGACCCCAGTACAATGTCACCTTATTACAGGATGGATTTTTTGCTCAAGCTATAAGGCTTATTAATTCATTACCTGCACTCAAACAAATAAAAAGATACAATTATTTGAAATAATATATAAAATCTTTTAAATATTTTTTACTTAGCATAATTGAATTACCACACTGTTTCTTTGGTCAATTAAGATGTTGTGAAGTGAATGATCAGTTTAATTTAGAATGTCCTCTACCTTCTTTTGTGTGTATCTCTCCATCACAGCCCCCAGTGAGTCCAACCTGGTTCTAATCAGAGAGCCAGCTCTTTCCACCAGTTTGTCCAGTTGCCTTGCATCCTTATGTTTTACACTGCCTCCCTAGCAGACTGCAACATAGAATAATACACTTCCCACCACAGACTGGTAAAGCATCTGCAGCTTTTTTCTGCAAATCCCTAAGGATCTGAGCCTCCTCGAGAAAAAAAGGCTGCTCTGCCATTACTATAGAATACATTTGTGTTGAGGGACCAGTCCAACTTGTTGTCCAGGTGTACACCTAGATATTTGCATTTTGGCACCACCTCAATGCCAATCCCACAAATGTTCACTGGCTGAGGAGATGAGGAGAGAGCTTGGACCTTCATAAAATCACTTTCATTTTTTTGTCTTTGAGGTGTTCAATTAGCTTGGACCCGTAACAGACCTGACCCCAATACCTTGGGTGGAACTTTATTCTCTTGGTCTGGCATTGTGCTATGAAACTGTGATTTCTTCGGTTGAAAAAGCGATTATCCAATGAGAGCCAGGGTTGGAGGGACACAGGTGGTACTTATGCAACAATCAAGCTCTGAGACGCAACTGAAGAGGAGCAACAACAATGGTAATGGCAACTGCCACAGAAAATATGCAAATTGCAATTATTTGTAATATCGCTTGACCTTGTGTTGTTTATGTCAGACAGTCGTACCACTCAAAAAACCCCAGGTAACACATACATCAGTGTTGACTGAACATGATGTCAGACTCAGGCAGGCAAGTTGATCTCCAATGATTGGTTAGTAATAATTTTAAAATTCTCTCCCTCTAGAGTCACTCAAAGAGGAAGCAATGCTATACCAAGAGAATCGGGTTCATTCAGGGGAGTGGGTGGAGTCTTTGGTCTGGGCACAGGCTAGTGCTCACTAGGAAGGCAGGCTTTGTGACTCCAGTCACTGAACCCTTTTTTCAGATCCCTATATTTGATTTCCTGACCATTCCTACATGCCACAATAGCAGTATCATCCAAGTATTTCTGGATGTGGCAGAGCTCAGCATAGTACTTTAAGTCTGCTGTGTCCAATGTGAACAGAAATGGAGCCAGAACAGTCCCTTGTGGAGCCCCCATACTGCTCCTTACTGTCCCAGAGATGAAGTCCCCAAGTCTGACAAAATGAGGCTTTTCTGTCATGTAATCTGTGATCCAGGAGACAAAGGATGGGTTCACTCATATCTCTTTGTTTTGTGCTTGTGTAACCCATGTTACTAGGCCTTCATTGTGAGACAACAGTAAAACACACACATTGATATTTTACTTATGACCAAACTGATATTTTCCCTTTTATTTATATAAAAGCCTATGATTTTAAATAAGGTCTATGTGTTTATTTTTTATTCATATGTCGAGCTTCAGGTGACATTGGGAATGAAATAGTGGTAAATCAGTGAGTTCACCTGATTATCTCACAAAAATGTTAACATATGGCAGTCCTACTCATTGACTGTATGGTTGTACTGCAGTGCTTTGTCTCAAATCAGAGCCTGTCTATGCACGTGCTTCTAGACTTTATCTCCCACTACGCAAAGAGGCCAGAGCCAGGCATGTAGCGTCCCATTAATGCTAAATTATCAGTGGATTGTGCTGGGAAACTGAATATTTTGCGGTGGATTACGCTGGAGAGATAGACGTTTTTCTTTCGGGTGAAGGATACAGCGTTGTGTAGGCAGAGAGACTCCTGTGTTGCTGTAGCTGCGCAGTGGATATTCAAGAAAAAAAAAATGTAAGTTTAGCTGACATACGGTTAGCCAGTTTGTTTGCTAGCTGCGTGAATCTTGATAAAATCGAGTTGCTGTTAAGTTAATAAGTTAATAAAAACCGCTTTATATTTATTCCAATGTCACCTGTCTTTTATAAATGGATGAAGAAACTGCCAATGTGAGCTTTGGGTTTTCATACGGTCAATGGTTTTCACCAGTGGGGATTTACTGCTGAAGTGAACTTTTCTGGTGAGTTGGTTTTACTGCTCATTAATGTAAAAGCATTAGCTGAATCCGACCAAGGTGGATTGTTGGGAGGCTTAAATCAAGTATTTTTAAGGGTTCTGGGTACAATTGCTGTTTATTACTGTTTTTTTAAAAAATGGCTAATTCATGTTCCTAGGTGCCATGTTATGTGTAAATTTGACAGCGTGCAGCGCCCATGCATTGTACATTCCCGCCCTGCCTGTGTATTTTTAAGCATGGTGGTGGTAAAATTTGGAGAGAAATGAGACAAAACAGTAGAGATAATATGTTCATTAGAGTAGTTTATTACCTCAAATTGTGTTCAAATGCATAGTGCAAATGAGGAAGAACTTTACTTTTAATTTTATTATTTTGCCCATTCAGGCCAGGTCTTTTGTCTTCTCCCTGTTTTCTTCTGAACTCTGGATGAGAGTGGATTCTTCTTCTGCCGTCTCTGAGCTGCAACGGTGTAGTGGCAGAGTCCAGCAGTTGTGGCGAGCTAATAAATTGCGTGAGACGATCCTGAGCTCTGAGCTTTGCTTTAAACTAGATTACTGGTAGGACTGGTTATTGCCAGAGCATTGGAGGATATTTCTCAAGGACTGTACCTTTTTCATATTACTTATTTTCTGGACTGAAAGAGAAAAGTAGAAGAAATGGGAGAAAGTGTGTTTTTTCTGTGAATTGATAATAAGAAGTGTTTCTGATTTGTGAATTTATATTGGAGGTAATATGTTAATTTCTTTTCAATACAAGAGTAAGCCAGTGTCATTACACTTAGGGTTTTTAAGAGGTTAAAGGTAAAGTGTTTTATGCACAGAAGAGTCTTTTTAGTTTTTTGGGTTTTGTTTTATTTTATTTTCTACTGAGTGAAGTCACATTGAAATTAAGAGTGACACATTTGTTGCCATTGACCTATGGTTAATTTTTATGTTTATTATTTTTTACTTTTACACCCAAACCTTTTAATACAAAGACATCCTTTCAAAACTTACCTGTGGTTTGTGATTACTCCTGCTACTTGATGCCCAGATTCCTCTTGAGCCCAAGCTAGCTTCTGATTCGTTGGTCCACTTGAGTCATACTTGTAGAGTCATAAGTCTCTGTACCACCTGGTATCTACTTTAACTAGCTAGTGCTGACATTGGTTACACTTGTCTCTGAGTATGATGGGTCATATGGTGTTGAATGTGCTTGAAAAGTCAAAGAACATAATTCTTACATTAGATTCCTCAAAGCATGTAGAGAACAGCATCATCCACTTCAATGTGTTCTTTGTATGCAAACAGCAGGGGTTCAAGTATGTCACTGACCTCAAGACTCACTAGACGTAGAAGCAGCTGATCCAAGGTTTTCATGATGTGTGAAGTTAGGGCCACTGGTCTATAGTTGTTAGGTTCAGCCCGGCAGTTACACAGAGCCAGGACCCACCCCAGCTAAAGACTCAGGTTGAAGGTCCTCTGGAGAGGTTCATACAGTTGGGAGCACAGTCCTTAAGCAGCCTCGGACACACACCATCTGGGCCAGATGCCTTCCTGGGGCACAGTCTTCCTAGCTCCAACCTCACCCCTATTTCTGTGACAGACAGTGGAGGAGGATCAGGTGTGGGAGAGGGTGTAGCCACAGCAGTGGGGATGCACACATGAAGTTGAAGGAGGAGGGAAAGAAGGAGCAGCAGTGAGTGTGGCCACATTGTCAAACCTGTTGAAGACATGGTTGAGGTCATTAGCTCCGCCCATGTCACTTGCTATTGGCTGTCTTTGTTGTAGCCAGAGATGGCATCGATTCCTCTCAAAACCTTACAGATGTTGTTGTGTTGTAAATTTCTCTCTCGCTTTTCTCTGTATTCCACCTTTCCCTTCTCTAATCTCCTCTTTAACTCACGTTGAACCTGCTCTTTGCCACGATCTCTTAAAGCTTCTTTATTCTGGTTGGGGATTGCCTTGTGATCCAGGGCTTGTTATTCAGGATGCAGACTGACAAATAAAAGACATAATTGACAGACTTCTTCATAGATGGACAAAAAAGGCAACACTGACTCTGAATGATAAAACTTTTAGTTAAACATTTAATTTGAACAACAATAGAAGCAAGGTTATCATTTGTCACTCTTTAACAAACCTGATTTCCTTTTTTATGGCATTTCATGTGTATGTGTACAACTGGGTAGGGGAGGGGCTGTGGCAGTGGGGTTTAGTCATACTTTGCTGGCAATGGAGGGTCCCCTTACACCACGTCCTCTACCCAGACACCTTTTTCATACACGAGTGATTCATTCATATTCCATCTGTTCCAGCTCTCACTCTTTGGGGAGGCTGTCAATCTCTAAGACTCATGTGAAGTGAATTGGGTAGGGGTTGAAAGAAGGAGAGAGTGGGGTGCAGTAGACCAGGGGGAAGACAATGAGAAAGAGGAGTCGTGGAAGTGGAAACTTTTGAGAGCAAGTGGAGGAAGAGAAAGGAGGATCAGTACCGTGGCTGAACTCCTGGGACCTTTCAAAAAAACTCAGTGCACATCAGTGTCCATCTAAGCAACTGCCAAGAAAGAGAGGACAAGGAAAAAAATCAGGAGGGGGCAAAGAGTAAAAATGGCAGAGGAGTAGTAGTAAATGAAACTTGAGACTGTGTTCAGTATCTGAGAAAATACCAGAGTGGAAGGAAAGTTGAGTTGATGACCATTTTGACATTGTGGTGACCTCATCACTGCTGCTGCTGCTAAAGAACAAACAACTCAAAGTTCCACTGCATGTAAGAGGGATAAAATGACAATGTAAAACTTCATATGAAAAATTACACTAAATAATTCACTAATTTCTACAGTTTTGATTTTGGGTTTAGTAATTTTAGAGAAATTTCATTGAAAGACTAAAAGACTTTCATTAAAGTAACAATATATTAGTTTCTCAACACTTTTTCACTTCTCTACTGTAATGTAAATTGTAGTAGCTGTTCTGACTTCTTCTCTGTTATGCTTCTTACTAGTACTGATAAAGTTTCAGTAACTGAAAGGCGAATAAAACATTTTACATATTGTCATGAGTGAATAAGCAAGTAACAACAAAGGAAGCTATGACGTTGCTACTTTCATAGGAGGAATTAATGCACTAAACTGTGTCTGGCCTGCAGTAAGAAGGAGGAAGAAGCAAAAAAGGCTGGAATCTATGCATGCGTGCCAAAATTCAGTTCATGTGCATGCACAAATTCAAGTTCAGCAGGATAGTTACCAAAAGCCTGCATAATTTTATTTTATTTTATGCTGCGGACTGCTAGACACAATGCTCTGTCATAGTCCTCAAGTCCAGTAAATGAAAAATTACATTGGCTGAGTTTGTGCAGCAAACTGATTCAGGGGTGAGTCTACTTTAGGCTTCTATCATCTTAATTTATTTGTGTCAATATGTCTTAAATTATGTTTTATTTATCTTTTTTATTATTATTATTTTCTTTGTAACCTACCTTATGTGTATACAACCTAAAATCCATTTAGAACTTGTATGGCTTCCTGTATTGTTTTCAGTTTTTTAAAAAAGTGTTGGTCAATTATAATACTCTGCTGTGTTCAGTTGTTGCTGAGAACACTGAAGCTGTTTAATGTATCTAAAATTAAAAAATTCAACCAGTAACTGTTTGCTGCACCATCATACTGGTGACTCCTGTTTCATACATACAGAAACAGTTTTTGCGCTGTTACCTATGAATGTTGCATCATTTTAAATTTTCATTCTAAATTTGTTCAACCTGTAGAAGACAGATGTGCTCACAGTGTGCACCTTTGTACTCCAAGGCCTCCCTGTTCTACTTAGTGATCACCCTAGTAACTTCTACAATACCTGCTTCATAAGTTCCTATTCCTGTTACATTTTTAAGGAGCACACTGTTATGAAGACATGTGTTCTGTGTTTGTTATTGTCCTGGAGAGAGTCACATTGTAATCATTGTAATTACCAATCATATCTTTGAATTACGCACAAAGACTTGCATCAACTGTTCAGTATGTGTCAACCTGGGAGAAAATAACAGCCTACGCTCTTGTGAAGTAAGAGAAATACACTTTTCATCTGTAAAACTGAGTTAGTTAAGCACTACACCTTACATTTTTACCATTTAAATTAAAAAACAGCATGAAAAATGGACAAGAGCAGTAAATGAGGATGCATTTGGTAGGCTTAGTATTTCCCCAATAGAGGTGTATCACCTGCCTAGGTTGAGTCTCAACCACAGCTGCCTTTTTTTTGTTTTTTTAAATTAATTTGGAGGTGACTGTTTGCTGTACATCTTGGTTTCTCTCATATCTGCTTTACCTTACCTCTCTGCTACCACTATTCAATAAAGCAGAAATGCCTCCAAAACATCCTTTAAAAAATTTTTAGATGCACCTGTAAATGGTTAAAGGTGTATTTCCTTGCTTCAGATGAAGCAGGCTAGCGTCAACCATACTGTGAGCTAACCATAAATTTAACTAACTCTATCTGAAATCCATGTCTACACAAAGTCAAACATGGCTAATTCAGCTTGCCTTGCTGTGGTTATGTATCTGAGTCAGCTTCAGAACAGACCTAATGGTGGGGCACTGGGTGAATGCCGGAGACCCTTACTACTGTTCAAGAACGATGTGAATGCTTGATAATATCATTTTTTTTTTGCCAACAACTAATACACCAATCCATCTCTTATGCCAAAACATGCAAAGTAGCACATTATTCACAGACATGTTACAGAGTGTGCTGGCATTGCCAAAAAGTACAACTTACTGTCCTTCTATTTCACTCTCTCTCTCTCTCTCTCTCTCTCTCTCTTTCCCTCATTGACAGCCATGGAGCCAGAGCCTTGAAGAAGCAGCACCGTGTAACCATTTTCTGATATCTTTGTATGTTTCCCAGCCAAGGTGCAGTAGATGTCAGAATGCAGTAACACCTGTTGATAAGTTCTTACTGCCAGCTCAAAGTGCGTAGTCTGAAGTAGTGACAACAACATCAAGCTAGGTCACGGGTCGAACACAAGACCAATGAGCACATGACTTACCTAAACGACTTACCTAAACATGACCATACAAAAATTTCACACTTTTTTTTTATTATTATTATTTTGGTTTTGCTTTAATTTTTTTATTTTAATTTTATTGTAAGTGACATAAATAAACAGATAAATACATAGAGTATAACAATACAAACTGGACTGCAGGTGGGCAGGGGTGAGGGCATAGTAACTTATTTAGGGGAAGAAAGGCAATCAAATGCTCCCCATGGCACGGACTGCATTATGTATTTTGCATTAGGGGTTTAAAAACACTTAAGCTTGTGTACAGTTGGTTCAAACCAACAATGACAGCAGGAGGAGAGGAGAGGAAATATAAGGGAGGCTTCAAACTTTTAATTGTAATGTGGTAAACATTTGTCAGTACAACATTTCCTATTTCTGTTTTGCTTTTAAAGCATCCTTTTCTTGAGTAAAGTTAACTAGTGGGATTTGCAGTCCTATGCCTGTTGTTTTTTTAAAAAACAGCTCAAACATGCATTATTTAATTAAGTTCACACCCAGTAATTTAAAAAAAAAACGGCTTGTATTAATTTATTTAAAAAATGTTTGCTAAACAACTGAGCTTTATGGCACAAAGGAAGTAAACACATCAGGTTTTAATCCACACATGTAGTACATGTTAAAAGATACAGTACATGAATTAGTGGTTTAGGACTGCGAATAGGTTTTTCAATGAGAAGAAAAATACAGAATAATAGCATCCCTAATCTAGAGTCTGAACAACAGGATTTTACAGGCCTTATGACAAGATTGTATCTAGCAAAAAGAAATTACATCTCCAAGAAAAAAATATAAAGTAGGCCTTAAGATTGAGCTGTAAAAGAAGGTCAAGATGCTCAAGGAAAATGACGTTGCAAGAAATTATTTTGTGTAAAAATTTTGAAGAATGATTTCTGTAGCACACAGTTGTTTAGGTAAATTATTATGTTGCCAGAACTTGCACCTTAAGAAATTTTCTTAAATGATAAAACAAATGACTCTCTGATTTTTTTAACTTCTACCCCTTTTTCTGAAAAGCACTGATTTGTTTATGTTCGTGAACTACGGTGCAGATTTTCCGTGTTTAGATTATTTTTTGTGTTGGACTGATACATATTTAGTGCCATAGGACAGTATATGTGAGATTTTTCAAAATTATTAAGGCATTAGTTTGTTTAAACATTGTCAGGAACTCACAGGCGGGTGGACACAATAAGGCAGAACAGCACACAGGGATCGGCAGTCTCAAGGTCTTTAATGCAGTCCAATTTCAATACACCATAAATAATAGCTCAAGGCAAAAGTACAGAATCTTCAGGCAAAACTCAGGAACCGTTAAACTAGGAATGAAGGTCATACATGGGGAAACTAATCAACAAGAATTGCTGGAACGCTGCTTGCAAGGAAGACAAGACAAACTGGCACAGAGGGAAGGGAAGCACAGCTTAAATACACATGAGGGCAGGGAGACAACAAGACACAGGTGAAACACATTAGGGTAATCACAAAAGGTGGGAAAGGAACAAAGGGAGGAAGTAAACACGAGGTGTGTTTACACGAAGAGACAATACAAAGGGAGACGAGACTATCAAAATAAAACAGGAAGTGAACGAGACAAACAACATAACAAACTCAATCCCTGATAAACATAATATAAAAATAATACTATATCAGTGATATCACTTTAGTCTTTCAAGTTGATCCAGTTACCTTGATTTATCTGTATGTAGAGTGGGTCTTTAAAAAGTGAACTTTATCAATTATTTTCAAAGAAGTAAAAATTTTATCACAATATTCAATTTTATCACACTTACTTTAGCTTTTATTAGCACAAAGACTTTTATTATTTGTCACAGAAATGGTGTGTTTCTTTTTTCAGAATATTAAACTGTCACTTTCAGTGGACCTTGTTTGACTGATTAGTGTCAATCGTTGGCCCTTCTGAATTTTTTTTAATTCTTACACACCATAATGTTTCTCACTGACATAACACAGATTAAATAAGAGGAATAGGAGTGTAGAGGGAGAGCAGGCATGAGGAGGAAGATGTCAGAGATGAAGGAGGGTTCTGCATGGCCAGGGGGCAGAATGGAGGCAACACATCTGTCACAGTATAAACTTTCTGCTCTGTGGGACCTGGGTGTCAGTGTTAGCCACTGGGCCCCAGTTTTAGTCATCCTGGGGCTCAGACAGAGGAACAAAGCCACCTAAAAAATTGCCCCACACAAAGCCCCACCTCTGCACTCTGTAGTGGGAGACGATCCAGTCCCTGACTCCCTTAAAACATCCATTCTGCAATACTGACTAATTGAAGTTTACCAGCTCTCTGTAATAAAAATTATTTTACACAATACTTCTTTAAACCATCAATTGTCAAGTATCTGTCAGGTAAATAGTTCCAGAAGCGTTAGTTGTATTTTCTCTGAACAAAAAATTGAATAGCATTTTTTTTTCTACTCAGAATTTTTGTGCTGCAAATCTAGACTCAAAAACATTATTATTAATAATATTATTAGCAAAAAAATAAATTAAGTATTAATTACTGATATGGAGAATAGTTATAAATACTCAACAATTTCTGACATACCAAATCTAATATTAGCTGATGTGCTACTTATTGGATATAAATTGACCATTCCTCACACATTTTCATAACATCTATCATCCATTACAAAATGTCTGCTCACAATTAAAATGTTATATTTGACTCAGATCAGTCATTTGATAAAAATTCCTTCAGCTGAGATTAATAGCAAAAATAAAACTACTTCTACAATTGCACATCTTAATAACGTAGTCTGTATTATTATTCTCTGATTTGAAGTACTGTAATTCTATAATTCTGCGTCAGCCATAAGTACCTACCAAGTAGGTCCTATCTTCTGCAAAATATTTTTGTTCCACACATCAATATATGAGCTAAACACTCTTTTCTCAACTGTGACTGATCAGTTTGTTTTAAAGGTCCCAGATTATGCCCCTTTTTGACAGTTGTAAAAAGTCTTACAGGTCAATATAAACATGCCTCTGAAGATTCTTGCTTAAAACACCACTCGGTTCACGTAGAAAGGCGCACCCATATACTCTCTGTTTCAGCCTTCTTCTGAACGTGCTGTCTCTGTACCTATAGCTTTAAATGCAAATGAGCTGAGGCTGGTTATGCTTCTCTCAAGATGTGCATGTGACTTTGGCCACAATCCTTAGCTTACAGTGAATTCTGAGTGTGTGAATAGATGCTCTGGTATACTCACGTAGACATGGTTGGTACCCTTAAAAGCACCAAGTTCAGTTCCCAACCCTACTAAGTGACCATCAATAAACACTCTCCAGGGCCTGAGCCCACAGTAGATGCTATCCATATTAGTGGTGGTGCTAACTCCAGGCTGAACTGGCTAAATGTGCAGTTAAGCAGCCTGAACAATTCACTGGGTTTTCATTAGGTCAGAGTTTAGGAGTGGATGAAGACTTTTGTGCTTGTTCCTACAGCCAACAACAGAGCAATTAGCGTGCTTTGCCTGCACATTAAACATCTTTGTTGATCTACTAAAGCCCCTTAGCATGGAAAACAATGTAGACTGTAGGATGGACACACTCAGATTCAGGGGCAGCACAGAGACCCAGGGGTGGAAGTGTCACCTAGCTGGAAGTGTGGCTAACTTCCTTCTTGACATCACAAAGAGGAGCAAATATGAAAGAGCATGTGGGCTCTTTTTTTTAGAAAGTTGGAGCAATCAAGACAGGAATGCATTTTTTTCATTTTGAGGGTGTCTATAAACAGGCTGGGTACACATATTTTCATTGGAAAACAATGAATAATATGGGACCTTTAAAAAGAGATAATCGTGACTTCATAGGCTCCTATTAAGCAGCTAAGTTTAACAGTTGAGACGGGTACAAAAAACCGAGGGGAACAGTGTAAACTAAGTAAGTGGTAAATCCAACAAGTAAATGAAATTGTTGTTTTTTTTTGTTTCTTTTTTATACTCATAATTTTTATTTAAGCATACACAGACATACACAAATGAAGCTGATCCCTTGGTCCATTAAATAGGCATTTATTACCCATTACTCTAATTCCAGTCTCTCGTGAGCAAAACCTGAGTATCTAATCTCTAATGTCATTATGGTCACTTCATCCAGGGACAGGCTCTTGGTGCTTCAAATCAATAGAGCCTGTTTATTGTTCACTCTCAGAGGTGTTTTCCGGCCAGATGATTGGGATTTGTTTTCCACAGTCTCCAGGGTTAAGAGATCCAACTATGGCCAAACTGACCCTGAAACCATGTGGCCCTTAACTGACAGAGAGCATCCTGCACCGGGGGGGTTAGTCCTAAGGGACACCATGGTTACCATGCTGCTATTAGGACTGAATTCCAGCTGCTTGTGTTATTGTTTTTGTTGCATATGTTGCCACTGTTGTTACTGTTGTTATTGTTGAGTGGAGTAGTGTCTCTCCCTCCACCTCTGTCTAATACCTCCGTCACTCATTTCCTCTCTGTCTATCTATCTCCGGCCTGCAGGGAATAAAAAAGCCCCATGAATTAATGAAGATGAGTGAGGTAATTAAACGTAGTAGTGAAGGCGACACAGATCCTAGGAGGGTTTCAGGGGTCCACATGGGGGCTGCCAGCTCCACTCTTACCAGTCTCCCTTCTTCTGTCTTCCTGATTGGCCTGCTGGGCATGGGGTGAGGGATGGTTTGGAGGTGGTACTACCCAGGAGAGAAGGAGGGAAAGGCAGGATGGAGGGAGTCGATTGAGCTCAGGCCTCATCTGTGGCCCCCCCTCCCCCAATCCCTCCCCTGGTAGCCAGGTCACGCGGCGTAGTCCAAACACCCCCCGGCTAGGGAGGAGAGAAGAAAAAAAACAACAGGATGTAGGGGAAGGAGGAGTGGAGGGAGGGATGGATGGAAGGGATAAGCTAGGTAGGGCAAGAACCATAGGGGCACTTCCAGGGATTATGGCCCCACTGGGGTGCAACCTTGATGGAGGTCTGACTGGCAAGTGCTTACGCTTTTATAAGTTATGATGCTTGCAGACCATCTTAACATCACACAGCCCAGTAGCAAGAGAAGGCCAGCAGAAGGCTGGAAGGCTAGAAGGCCTGCAATGAGGGAATGCTAGCCTTCTGGTCTTATTATGATTTAAGATGACCTCTTTTTATTCCCAACATTACTGTTAAATAATTTAGAAGGCACAAGTTACATTATGAAAATAAATTTTATATGATTTTCATTTTTACATCCAATTGCATATGTAAAATTATTGCATGTACGGTAGTAAAAACTGGTCTGATCTGAAACAACATACATACATTCACTCCAGCTTTAATTAGCTAAAGTGTGTTACTGTTGCAACTTGGATCACATATTATGTTTTCATTCTCTTATCATTATCATGAGCTGTGATAACACTGGACTTACTTCGTCTGTTACAAAGATTTGAGAATGCAACACCATTGCTTAAAGGAAGGGGGTAAAGAAAAAAGAGGATTAAAACAAATCCAGAGGTCAATCAAGCATTTCTGGTAGAAAAAAAATGAAGGTGACCTTTAATATCTATCACAGTTTATAGGCCAAGTGTCTACTTCAATTTAGATCTACGATAGTTTTGACTATTGTGTTAGCAATGAGCAAAGAAGAACTGCTACTGTAAACGGTAGCGAAATGTCTCCTGAAGGTTCAACATTCCAAGAATACCTTTTTCTTACCTGGCATCACTGAACTTCAAAACCACAGTCCTGCTCAGTGGTCACGCAAAGGTGGCTATCAGTTTGGTAAATCGATCCAAGACTATAAGATAAGATAAGATAAGATAAGATATTCCTTTATTAGTCCCACAATGGGGAAATTTGCATTGTTGCAGCAGATAGTAATCTAAATAGGAGTGCATTTACATAAACAATGCCATGTTTGCAGCTTATGACCAGTCTTAAATACAGAGCGGTCCACTGGCAACAGAGTGGCATATTTAGTAACAAAGAGCTATATTTAATTTTTGATACATTCATACAAAACAAATGTAATTATTGCCAGATTTTCTTCTGCTCTACTGACGGGAGAGTGGTTTAGGATACAGGAGCAGCAAAAGGAAGTTGTTTGTGCTTAAATAAAGCTCAGTATTAAACAAAAGTAAACATAAGTTTTTATCTGAAGCATTTCTATGTGCTGTTATCTCACTCCCTCAACTCTTAATTTGACTTTCTTTTTTCTTTGCAATGATATAATAAACCCATTTACATAGGCACTCACAAAGACAGGGGATGCCCACTGTCTTTCTTGCATTTAACAGCTGAAACTGTGCTCATTTTTGCCCTTATTATATATTTTATACCTTCAGTTATTGCATAAAGTAAAGGGAGAGCCAATGCAAAGTAAAAAATCAAGATTTAAGTGTACAGCAGCATTATAAATCATATGTGTCAAATTCAAGGCATGCGGGCCACATCCGGCCCGGCGTATAATTATATCCAGCCCGCGAGATCATTTTATATAGATCTATTTTATTAATGGCACAGCAATATGAAGCACTGATAACACACAAACTACAGATCCCATAATGCAGCACAACAGCTGCTTCGCCGAACAATAAGCTACCCAGGAACATTCCTGTCTGTTTTTATTCATATTTATGTTCAAAAAAGTTTTGAACATAGTTTTAGTGTGTTCAATAAATGTTTATCCTGTTCAGCCCGCGACCTAAAGTGTGCTTTGAGTTTTGGCCCCATGTGCAATTGAGTTTGACAACCCTGGTTTAGACTATACATCAGTTTAGTTTATGAATAAAGTATGCAGCTATATATTAAACATATATTGATATCGGATCATTTCAGACCACATTATAATAACATACAGTATTATGCATTTTTTAGTACTCCTATGAAGCCGGCTTTGACAGTAAACATATTGCATTGTCTATGGACAGACAGCAAACTTGTGGCTATGTATGCTTTCACATGAGCTAATGGAATAAGAAACACACTGATATCTCTGAACTTACCTAATGTACACCAGAAGTTTGTTTCCCATCACCACTTTCTCATCTGTCCGAGAGGAAATAGGGCAGAGTTAAGGACTTAAAAGTCCTTTTTAAATTTTCTGTGCTCTTTGTCCATATGCTTAAAATAGTATGTGTTATGAATTCTGAGAGGCGATGTCTCAAACCGTACCTGATAGGCTCCTCCCCTCCCTAAGTGGTGGGCTAATCACTGCAAAGAGTTTCTGAAATATAAACATTAAGCAGACAACAAAGACTGGTATGTAATCAATTACTGCCAGGGGTAGAAGTAACATACTATGTTTGCTCTGGGGGTCTTGAGTATTTGTTGACATTGGTCATTTTCTTTTCACAAAAGTACTTTTTATAGAAAGTATTGTACTTGGCAATTTCTTAATTAACACCTGTTACAGGGTAAGAAGAAAAAAACACATGAAAAAGTCCTGACAAGAGAGAAGAACAAAGGAGCCAAACAAACAGCTGCAGCAGAGAAGAAACCAATTTAGTGTGATAAACATTGTAATAGAAAAAAAAGTTTTCATCTTTAATTAGAAAACTATTGATCTTCTGTTGGATTTGTTGATCTCTTACCTTTCAGACCCTAAAATGGGCCCTGGCAAACCCCAGGCACGACTTTAATGGAAAGCTATGTGACAGCTGGCCAATTTTTAACATCTACATACTCCAAATGTCATAAAACAATCTAAACTACAAACTCCAAAGGTAATCTGTAAACTTTTACTATTATCAGCAATCAAAGTAAAAGCAGACTTTGCCATGCACACATATGTATATAAGTTAATATGCCATGTTTAAACAACCACCTGTAAAAGCCAGTACATATTGTTGGGAACAGTGGTAATAGGTTTGGTGAAAAGATGTTAAAGATGGTTACTGCTACCAAAAACACTACCACTTTACCACTTTAACATCAAAGGGATTATGAATACAAATTAATAATAAGAAGGCACCAGCCTAAAAACAGGGAACAATAACCAAACCATGCATTAGTCAAAAATGAATTGAATGAATATATTTCACTTAAAATGCTAATGTGTATAATACTATTTAACATTCAAAGGAGAAAAGAGAAGGTTGAATCTGAGCACTGACCCAATAAACCAGCCTTAAATCACATTAATATGCACAAATGATCATGGACAACTGCTGTTTATATATATAATATTGTGTATATAATCATTAAATCTAAGTAATAATAATTGTAAAACAATAATAACTTGAATTAACAATCAATTGAACAACTAAAGCTACTGCACATGCAGGTCTAACAGTAGCTACACTAAAGAAATAACAGTGGCAAGCAAACATGTAACACTTGTGTGTGTGTGTGTGTGTGTGTGCGTGTGTGTGTGTGGGAGGGTCGTAGAGAAACAAGATGGCAGACTTGATCATGTGAGTGATTATGCCACGCAAGAGTTCAAGGTCAAGTTCAAGTTCAAAGAAAACTTATTTTATTCAGACACAGTGTTCTTGTGTTATCCATCAACCCTCTAATATATATAAATATAATTTTTTTTTGATAAGTACATTAATATAGACCCTTAACTTAATTTCTCAATACAATCAATACTTTTTGAAAATGATTTTTTTTTTTCCTGAACTTTAAACAATACTGAATAGTCTGTATTAACATTACTTAATATGTTATGTTAGATTAGGCTGTGCTCTTGTTATATGGGGCTTTTCAACCGGCACTTTGTAATGAGCCTATTTGAAGTTTGTATAATCTAGCTGAAATTTTAAGCACTTCTAGATCAGATTCATCACTGAAGTGTATGTCATAAGAGAGACAATAAAAACCAACAATGGTCGGTTTTCATTTTGAGTTACATGAAATCAGGCACTCCACCCTAAAATCTCCGGTAGCTGTCAAAAGAGCCACATGTCAACTATGCGCACATGCACATCGGTCATATCTGTACTCTGGTACTACTAAAAATGGAACTACATCCCTGCATTTAAGCCTCATTGACTCAAGACAAAAGCTTCATTGGTTGAATACACACCCACAAGCAAGAAGCCCTGCTGAAATGGAAATACAAATCACTGCCATGCCGGACTGACGTGTCAAGTGATTATGACCCACACAAAGACAAAATTTACATTTGAATACCACAATAACTCTCAGATCAAATTGAGTTTTAGCAAAGGGCTATAAACCGCTAGTTTGTGCTATCCTTTAAGTTATGGGGTGAGGTAGAGACATTTATTCACAAGGATTCTAAAAACTGCAGAGTTTAAGCTCTGGTTAAAGTTTTTAACAAAAATATTGCATTAGCTGTTTAAAATTAACAGCCATTTGTATATATTGTCCCTCCTATTTATGAGGTTTATAAGACGTCTACAATGGAGGATGACAGAATTCATTCTACGGGGGAGAAAAACCCCTTCATTACATCTACTCAAGGAAGAATACTCTGAAGAAGGCAGGAATGTCATTGTCATGTAGATTGCTCAGTTACATAGAAGCTCCTAAAAATAGGTTGATTGTGTGTAAAAGTGGCTGTCTAAATATTTATGTACCTGACAAGGACATAAATGTATAAATTAAACATTTTAGATATTATTATGTGTGATTCATTATCCACATATAGGTATTTTGTGAATATATGGTATGATCATAAAACATGATTTTTACATTATGATATTCATCTGTCTATATTA
The DNA here is from genome assembly GCA_029814765.1 of Acanthurus leucopareius. Taxonomy (NCBI): domain Eukaryota; kingdom Metazoa; phylum Chordata; class Actinopteri; order Acanthuriformes; family Acanthuridae; genus Acanthurus; species Acanthurus leucopareius. Next base: position 9,516,561 of record JAQMCX010000017.1, on the reverse strand, counting down.
ATCTGATTGACTGTTCCTTTTTATGCCTTGCAAGTTGATTATCTCCTGTTTTTTCCAATTAAAAGTTTTTGTACCTTTCAGCGACTGATCAGGCAACCTTTGAAACACAGAAGCATCAAATTATTTTTTCTTTTTTTTTAAGAAAGATTTCGAACAAAAGACAAGATTTAGAAAAGGGTAGATCAGGCGGATAGATCTTCCTGAGAGATGTTCTCTGATTCAATTCCAAAACAACCTCCTCCTTTTTTGGGAAAATATAGGTGAAACAAATACTTTTCTTGTGATGATTGGTTTGATGCTAAAGATCAGTAATAACAGTAATAGTTATCAAAAATTTCGATAAATAAAAAAATTGGAAAAAATAGCCTTTTTTTTCAGTAGAAGCTTTGCATTTCAAAAATTTAGAACTACTCCTTAGTGAAAAAATGGAAATGAAAAAAACATAATCTATTTTGTAGTAACTGTCTAGTAGGTATTTATTAATCATGTCAAAGTTAAATGACATGATTAAAGAATTCCATAGCAGTCTTCAAAACAAGGCAAATTGGACAGCCTGGAAAGATGCTTTTTTATTGTAAATTAATTTCTTGTATAATAATTACTTTATGCAGTAATTAGTTAGCTACTTGTGTTTCTTTTCCACTGTTTGTTTGTCTGTGTGGGCTGCTGGTGTGCTTCAGGGGGGAAAAGTGTTTGAGAGCTCCAAAACATACAGTAGATCCTAATGTGTTTGTTCACTGGCTGAGTGAACTGAGTGGAGTTTATATTTCTGTGTTGTCTACTAGTATGATGTTTAGTTCTCCAATTAATATGACACTTATTTAACTTTCTAAGCCTAATACAACTTATTGCATAGACTGGTGTGCACATATTTTAGTTTTTGTTGGTCATTGCCTGATTTTTGCCCTTTTTTCCTGGCGCATTAGTGAGGTAAATTAGAGGAATGCTGTCGTAATTTTCTAGCAGATAGTCAAAGGTATGTACATACTGTGACATTTGTCTTGCCAAATAACATAAGGGCTGTGCAATTGTAGTCTCTACATGTTCTTTAATTTTACAAAAGTATCATCCATCCATCACTGGATAGATAGATAGATAGATATATTGTCAAAAATGTTATTCATAAATGTAAGAATTTAGACTACAATATTTTTACTTTGGAGGATACATATACATATATACAAGGATATACTTAAAAAAATCTACACATCAAAAAATGGATGACTAACAACCAATTCTCAAATTAAAAAAAAAAGAATGTTAATTATGAATTTTTGAATATGTTAATATCTAATTAAGAAGCAAACAGTGTGTTTTAAATTCAGTTCAATACAGGTAAGCATTTCACTCTTCACAAGACATTTACAATCTCTATTTAGCTGCATTACAACAGTACAGTCCAGGACACACATCCTGCATCTGCACTGTGTCTGTGTCGGACGTACATCTACTTATTTTTTTCGGTGGACGCACATCAACACAACACTTTTGCTCATTAGGCTCTGCAAGATGTGCGTGTTTATTTGCAAGAACAGACGAAGAAATAACCTGTTTTCAGTCAATATGACATCATATCAGCAACAGTTACTGTATTCAGCAACATTTCTGTTGCTCTAACAAGCACGTCTATTTAAAGAATTCCTTTATTTAAAGTTTTAATGATCTCTCTTTCTTTGTACACTTTCAGGTACACAAATTTTTTTCAAAACTAAATATTAATAAATATTTTATGCAATAAAACATTTTCGTGTTGAGAATAATGAAACAAAAACTCTGTGTAGGAAGATATGGCTCATAGACACAGCACTAGCAGACCCATAATGTGTGAACAGTTCGGTTACATGGACGCACTGCAGAGACAGATGCAAGATGTGTGTCCCAGGTGTAATACATGTCAATACCATCTATCTATCTATCTCTCTCTCTCTCTCTCTCTCTCTCTCTATCTATCTATATACACTTATATACATATATATA